>JABXJD010000263.1:612500-705000 GCA_013375575.1 Percina caprodes
AGAAGATGAATCCTAGTGATTTTGGTGATACTCTGACTTTTCCTCTAGCACCACTAGCAGGTCATAGTTCTCATTTTTCCTGTGAGATATCTCAATAATTATTGGATTGGTTTACAAAAATTGTTCAAACAGTCATGCCCCCCTGGGGATGAATTGTAATTCCTTTTGTGATATTTTACCATCATAATCCATTCAAAATCCCCTGCTACTCCATCGCAGTTCCTCAAATGGCCACTTGAGGCTAGCTCTCAAAGGGATTCACAGTCTGTGCACCCAAGATCCACCGCTTTGGGCTAGCCGTTTATCATCCTGCTGTGGACAGATACTCAAACTGCTTTCATCACTTTTTTGTCATTAGCATTCCTGTCTGTCATCTGTGTCACACTCACACACACACACACCCACACACCCCCCATGCCTCTTTTCTCCATTTTTCATGTATCTTTATTTTCCCTCTGACTCGTGGTTTTTCTCACGCCTCTCTATCATACACAGAAGCCCCAGCAGTGCGTGCGTGACTAACTGACGACTGGTGCTGTGCGTAAATCATTGCAATGATGTCACCGTGGGAGACTTGTATGTGAAATTTCATGTTGGACAGCCGGACACGCCATTTAATGGCCCAGACCCCAGCACTGATGGATGATAGAAAATATTACACAAGAACAGGGGATAACGGGGGATAATGGGGTAATCGGCAGAGGAAGGAGGGTGCAAAGCATTGAAACCAAAAATTATGTCTCTAGAGTGCATGGAGCACACTATTAAGTCAGCCACAAATAAACTGGTTAAATATTTAACTGCATTTCTAGAGAAGTGAATAGTAAATTCAGTTGAGATGTGGGAAGCTGTTAAACAATTAGATGAGCATGCATTTGTGCTGCCCTGGAAAAACAATGATTTACCCAAATTACATTTATTCAGAAGAAGATATAAACCGTTCTTTTTTCTCATTAGAAGTCTGCATTGATAAAGTATACTTAAACTGCAGTTCCACCACACATTCAGAAACTATAGGACTTGTTTTAGTGGTCTCTCATGGAAGTCATACTGTAGCTAATACAATTCTTTAAATGACTATGGGTACATTGATGCTGCCGAAGCAATACCAACTGCATCATCATTAATCCCAGAAAAGAATGTCCCCCTTAGCTTGGGATAGTGTGCAACCCTTTACGTTGCTATGATTTACAATGTTTAGCTACAATGCAGTGTTGCTAAGCCATGCACTTTACTGTATAGAAACAATAAAGGAAATCCTTTTGGAGAGGAAAGCTGCTGCTGCTGCTCAAATTAATAACAGTCTACAGCCAGTCTACGACCAAATCCATTGTATTGTGTGTGTACTGTAATGCATTCTGTATAATGGATTAAAGAACAATTGACTGAAATTTGAAGAGGATATAGACAAAGTTAAACCAACAAAGTGTCAACAAAGTAGCCCAAGTGGAAGAGAAAGACTTAAAGGCTTGAAATGATTGACAGAGCCAAGGAAAAGAAAGGAGAGCTCAATCAGACGAGATGTAACCAGGAGGAATGGGTCATGGGAGTGACAGAGGGGTGGTTATAGGATGGAGGGATGGATGGTGGGCCGGGATGGGAAGAAGCCAAGCACAACCAGGAGGGGTATGATTAAGAGGAGAGGAAAACAGGGAAAAGGGTGGAGAGGGCACACATGACCAGAAGGGATTTGGCCAAGGAAAGTCAACTCGAGTGAGACACATTGTACACAAGATGTCATGTGGTTCTAGACTTTTCCACTAGACATCTACACTACATTGTACAGTATACACATTTAATTGTGTAAAAGCTTAATCCATTATGCAAAAACATACAGGCATTCAAAATTAAAATTTAAGCAGCTACAAAAACCAGAAAGCTTTAAACATTTGAGATATTTCAAGTGTCTGGGGCAAGCACTTCATTTATAGTAACTCACTAATTGGTGTATTTTGTATTTATGAATTGGCCAGTAGTCCAAAAATTAACTACACTGTATGTTTGGTAGAGGCTGTGTTGATGTGCTCTGTATTTATTGTCTTATTTATTTATTTAGTCATATTACTTTGTCACTCTTGATTGTCTTTCAACTGTTTAATATCTGTCTTTTCCAATCTAACTCTCATACTCTCTCTTTACCTTTCCATGTCTCCAATCCAGGAGGATTTTCGGAATAAGGTTCAAGATTACATCAAGCACTACGCCAGATGATAGACGCATCGGCTACCTACATTAGCCTGCACCAACCAACCAAACTGCTCTACCTTGCCTCTGCTTATCTTGGCCAAGTCCCCCTCCCCCTCCACGTGTGTGAATCAACAGCCGACTCTTTGACTCTTACAATTCCCCTCTCGACACCACAGCCACGCCCACGCCCTGCTGTTAACCAATTGCAATAAATTCCACATTGCGGGAATGAAAAAAAAAAAGAGAGAAAAAAAGATGCATTTAAGTAAAGACTTGCATACAAAAGTAAAATATGCTTTAATTATCCTAATCGATTGAGTGTTGGACCACAATGTCTGTTCATTGTGACGAGATTGCTGAATAAGGCCGCCTCCCTGAGGTGTCCCGCGGAGCCGGTCGGAAATGAGCCATGGTAACGACCGGCAAGGGATGTGATGATTCACCGGCCAGTAAAAAAAAAATAAGGAAGTGACATCAGCTGTTAAAAAAGTTCATGAATCAAGAGAAAGGATATTTGTTGCTATTGGTCCTCTGTTCCAGTGCCTGCTATGTTTGTGTCGCAAAAGAGAAAATGCATGTGAGTTCACACACACACACACACACACATATATAAACACACACACACACACACACACACATATAAACACACACACTATCACATCCTGTTTTAAAAACTATCACATACATACACAGGTTTCTATACACTTGGAAAACCGTCAGCCCCACTAGACAGCAGCGAATGACCACATTGTCCCCTTCTGTTGTCATTCTTCTTGCTTGTGCACACTCACACACAGACTTTCTGTTTTGTGTTTTCAGATAAAGTACGACTTTTAAAAAAATCACAGCCAAATACATTTTTGTCGTTTTAGATTCACCTTTCCTCTTTGCCCTCACTCTTTTCTCCCCTCACTATCCTTTTTTGTCTTTCCTCCATGTGTCTCTCTTGTTTTAGACACACCCACAACCACAGGTACCTTGTTATTTGACAATGGAGAGGTTCATACCTATTTACAGTGCAATCAAAAAGTACTGTACTATGACAGCGACACATTTTCAGTGTGTGGTCGCTCTGTGCTTTACAGTGGGTATATAATTAAACAATGGCTATGAGTTTAAAGGACTGATTCAGATTTAGTTTTATATCCATAACAAACAGTACAGGGATTGTAGCTCTCTTTGTACATAGTCCCCCAGGTTTAATGGACAACGTCTAATTGAACAAACAATGTGAAAGGGGTCGATCGTAGTTATGAACCTACAAAGAATTATCACCTGCTCCCCTCAGCTTTAGAGAACTTGTAAGTTTCTGTACGGCCCAAAACGTTACTCTTTTCATTCATTCTCACAGCTCTCTTACTGGTGGTGTTTTCGCCCGCAGCAGGCAGCTGTTTTCAATGAAAAAGCTCTAAAGTCCCACTGCACGCTAGTTAAGCACCAAACAAGCACAGTTAGCAACTAGCTGGTGAACATAGTGGCACATTTAGCAGCTAAAGAGCCAGATAGTTATGTTTATAGTGCGTATAATTGGTAAAGACCAAAAAAAAAGAGCTAAACCAGAGTCAATATTACATTCACCAGGTGTCCAGAAACAAATGATAATGTTGCTCTGTAACTACTGGATGCGTAAGCAACTGTTAGCGAGTTTGCCATATCAACTTAAAAGGTGATTATGTGTTTGTGTTGGCCTAAAATTTGGGGATTAGGTATAAAAGGCCCACAAGTCCTACACCGTTGACCCAAAATGGATGTGAACTACTTAAAACGTGCTAAAAGCTGAAAGTCAGGATTTTATCCTCAAAGGTATTGCTTCATAGCATTGTCATTGTGTTGCAGTATGGAATAAAAGACATTTTACTGTGCCACAACTTTATGACTACATTGTACGCACTTTATCATTCTGGTTTCTGTGTGAGATTTCTTGGACGGACAGTACTCCATTCTCTCGTTTTCTTTTTGTGTTGTATGGACGGTCTGTTTTCACTGTCGCTGGATGTGAACTTCAAGTCAAGGCAGTTCGATAGCAAGCTAACTAGCTAGCAAGCAAACTAGTGAGGTGACACGCTAATTAGTGAGCTTACTAGTTATCTAGGTAACACGGTATTGATTTTCACAGGGGCTCTTTTTCATAAAGTATGTGTGGTTCTTGCCATTCATACAATGGGGATAACATTAGAGGTGTTGCCTTTGTTGCACTCTGGGCATGTTTAGAGAACTGAAAGTAAGCATGTTGCTCACTCGGTAGCCAGTTGGCATTATATACTGTTGATATTAATGGACAAAGCATCTGGTTTGGCAAAATGCTGCAAATTTGGAAGTGCCTTAAACCTGCATTCTATCTGAATTCCAGCAGAGGGCGACACATGCGGTTGCAAAAGGAGGTTGGTTTCTGTGAGGAAGTGACCCACTTCTCTGTTGATCAGTCAACATTTTCATAATGAGGTTATGGTCTCAATCACTAATTTAAAGTCTTTTGCAACACAGAATGATGGTCATTTTTTGAATAATGGTCTTGTTGATTTTAAAGATAGAAGATAAAGCAGGAGGTGTTTAAGGGTGTGGCTATGATGTGATTGACAGTTCGTCAGTATAACTATGGGACAAAGATATATTTAAAACCCAGCAAAGCTAAATCTCACCTCAAATTATGCAGGCTAGATTTTAGCTGCAGATGCATCCAGATCGCCAGTAAAAGTGTGTAACATAACGTTGCCAACTCTCAGTTAACATCACAGTCAGATACCGCCCAACAGTCTATGGCTCCTCCCTCACTCCTCCCTCTCCTCTAAAATCGTCACATCCGCAACCAAGATGGCTGTGACCTTAATGGCAAACTCAACGACTCATAGCAGTTGTCCACAAACCAACGGTTGATGTCACCCATGCTCTGTCTATTAATATTAACAGTCTATGGTTGGCATGCTTATCATGCTTGCTACAATGCTTGTTAGCTCACTCGCTAGCTTACTAGTAGTCTTGCATTGCCAGACCTATCTTCACTGCATTTTGTCAGCCCTGGAGTATGGTCTTTCTACACCGCCTATCTATTCTGGTATGGGGGAAAAAAATGCATAGTGGAGATAGCGAGAGGGGAGGGACATCCACACCTGATGTTAGGCTTGATCCAACCAACGTACATCTATTGAGTCAGACTAGCTTGCGAGTGAAACTGAGTAGGTGCTGATATTCCACTGCCATTGTGGATTTTGGCAATGTGTGTTCATATTGTGTTGGAGAGAGAAAGAGAGGGATGTCACTCACTCCGTTAGCTATTGAGGGTGTGGTCTGTGTATGTTAGTGCATTGGTTTTGTTTTGCTTTGCCCTGGCTAGCATTGTGCCTCCAGTTTGTGTTGTCTATCTGAACATCAACTCGCTCCGTTCAGCTTTGTGTTCACAGATCTGCATGAGGCAAAGTCTATGTGATCTGCCAGTGGTGCATTATGTACTAAGGATGTCAGAAATGTACTTGTAGGAATTGGAATTTTTTGTCGGAGGTGTGTGTCTGTGTGTGTAAGTGAAATGATATGCTTGTTGAACACACGTGTTTGGGCAGTTAAATTGAAACAATGTGACTTGTTGGCATGCTCTGGTTTCTCTTGCTCTTTTTTTCTTTCTGTTGTCAACAGCTCAAATTATTATTGTTTTATAAGTGAAAGACTGACTTCTGCTAAAATAAAAGACCTGAGAACAAGACGAGTATCAGGTTCATTGAAAGCAAATGTGAATGTGTGGATTCCATGGTTATTTACCAGCAGTGTGTTGGTCCACTCAAACCATGAAGACTAATGTAACTGCCTATTAATTTGTCATTATATGTCATCCTGTGTAATGACAGGTAATTGTCATAGTAGTTGCCCCCAGAATATAGCAGCCCAACACTCTGTACTTAATCATAGCCTTACTGATACTCTGACTTGTCATATGTCCTTTATTTTGGCTGTTAGCAGTGTTTATTGTTCCCTGGATGCTATTGGGAAATGTCTCTGCTTGGCTAACTCCATCTTTGAGCCAGGAGACAAGATTAACAATCAGTTACTCTTCAGATCCTCATACTTTTCTTTCTCAGATTGTATGTCAATTTTTTAAAGATATATTAAAGAGAATATAAATGAAAATTTTGTCTTCTTTCCTTCTGTTTGTTTCTCCAACATACATTCAGAACTGACGGTCAGCATTGCAAGAGAAAGGTTTCAGTGAGTTAACTATTTTAGAATTGTGAATAACGATTATTTTCATTACAAATTAGTGTGCCAGTTATATTCTCCATATATCAGTAGGTCGATTAAAATAGTTTAAAATGCCCACGGCATTTCAACCTAAAGCCCAGAGTGACACCTTTAAATTGCTTGTTTTGTTTGACCAACATCCCTAAAGATTCCCTGCAAGATTAAGGAGGATGAAAGGCACCTGCCGCATGTCGACATTATAGATTCATTTATTGAATGCAGCAGCTGGCACACTCGCCTTTCTCTTGGTCTCTTCTTTCAGGGGATATGACAGTAAAACCAAACATTTTGAAGGAGGATGTAAACACGAGATTTATTATTCTGTCAGTGGCCGGTTGATTTTTTTTTTTCTGTTAACAGACATTTTAAATTGACTTGTGTTGCCTGTACGGTGTCTTTAGCTATAGAATAATACGTCTTCTACGTCTTCACCGACTAGAAGAGAGTTAAACTTGGTGTGGGGTACATCCACAGGCTTACAATGTTCAACTCCAACTGTCAGACAGTTACATTTGACTTGGCTGAGGAACACACATACACACATACACAATGCCAACACCTGCCACTCACCCACAGCCCGTTATTACGCCTGGTTTTGGAGGAAACACAATCATACTGCACACTTGCCCTGTGGCTATACTTACTTGTGACAGCTGACAGCCACAGCCAGGTAATAAGATTGTTGAATGCTATAAATCATATTTCTGCAGTTTTTGGGATGTCTTGTCCCAACTGCTGAGAATCAAGTGTTCTTTAAACAGCCTAGATTAATTTAAAGTACGCTCGTACTGCCATTAACAGCCTTGGGGAGGAGGTGTGAAAATAATGAGCTAAAGTCTTGTCCCTACAGATTTTCTGTTTACAGCACACCTGCTGGCCACATTAAGGAAGAGATTGATGGGTGTAAATGATGGCCAACAATACTGCTGCAGTGTAACCTAGGAGCCATGTGATTGGTAAAAGAAGATAATGTTGAAACCTGAATACTAATATGTGTGTTATCCATTTCTGTTTGCTAGAAAAAGTAACAGCTGCTGTAAAACTGAAAATACATTTTCCTTGGAATTAGAGTTTTAAAAAACACATAAAGAAAACAAAAAAAATCCTAAGGTAGGGGAAATTTCTGAGTTACTAAAGTTGATTTAATCAAATGAAATAGCCTAGATTCTCTTGAGCTGCAGATTGAGGCCTTGTAAATTGGTGTAATTGCCACCCATCTCACTAGGAATGATTTTTCATTTTTATCTGATGACTCATCTCCTGAGTCATTTCCTTGTAATCTCATGGGGGCAAAGAAAATAGACATGGATATTCATGGTATCTTTCATTAAGGCTGCAATTTTCAGGATGTCCATTGAAAGCAAGATGTAAACATTAAAATACAAAGAAAAATTATACATGGGTGGATGCGCATCTATTTGCAAGAGCTATCCAGATAAATACTACATAGTATGTGAGCACTACTCTTAACACACAAAAAACACACATACATATAATAACACAAATAATCATTGTATGAAGCAGATTGACTCTTAAAATAATACACCTAATGATATACTAATTTGCCTTTGCTAACATCAAGAGCGTGCGTGCGTGCGTGCGTGCGTGAGAGACTTTCAATTTCTTCTTTTTCTCTCTTTTCTGTAATGACACTAGCATTGTTTTTGAGCTTTTATATTTCATTTTCTTTCTCCTCTCCTATAAGTACATTTTCACTGGATGTTGTTCAAAGATCTAGAGTGCACTTTAAGTATATCCTTAGATAGAACAAATGTTACGTCCAAATATATCTGCAAATCAATGCCATGGTAAATCTGTTTGCATGTATGGAGCAGGGAAGGGAAGTCAAAGATATATGTCAGTCAGCGCTAAAGCCAGACAGTAAGAGATGGGTTAGATGTCAAAGATTCATCTTTGTTCCTAAATAAACTGTGTGTGGGTGTGGGTGTGGGTGTGTGTGTGATTGTTGTGTTGACAAGGTGGGCGTTCGGTGCCAGCTGCTTATTTCTCTCCTGCTTCTTTCATCGCTCAGCTGAATGCAACCTTCATCTCATCCGCCTCAAACCTCATCACCGGATTAATGTGGTCAAGTGTTGAGGTCCTGTTGGTAAAATGCAGGGAGAACTCAGCTGGACATTGCTTAGAACATTATGATCTCACGTGACATTAATGTCAACTCACCATCAATATTTTTTCTTCTCTTTGCTGCTGATTTTTTCAAGACAGGCGGTCATGTCCACGTTTTTACTTTCTCCATCGTGACATCTTTTCAGACATTATTGGCGTCATCTGTTAAAGTGATGGTGTTTGGTGTGTGGTGTCATTCAGACAGAGGGGGCCTTTATATTAATGTTCTTTATGGCTTCATGCTGAACTGAAAGGAGCTTTACGGAAAGAGCGGTCACACCGCTGCATAGCAGTGGTGAATGGATGTACTACTGCACAGCATTATGCACATCTAACACATTATGCACACCTAGAAGAGCATCATGGGTACCAACCAGCATTGCACACATCCAGCTGTATTATACATTTACTTAGCTCATCTGCTTTAAACTACTGTCAGCTGTTATGTTGAAACTAATTCAAGCAAAAGAGTTGAGTCATCGCCTGCTTGGATGCAACGTATTCTTTTATTTATTTTTTTATTGTAAAGAAACTTCCCAAAATGAAAAAAATGTATCATTAGGCCTTGGGAATGATTCAGTCAGAATGATTTAAAGCACATAAAGTTATTTGAAAAGCCATACAATATATGCGTCATAATTATTTGCGTCATAATACATATGAATGAATGAATCCATAGTTGTCAGATCATAAAGACGGATGAGTTTAGGGATTTTTGTGTCTACAGTAAGTCTTTTTATTTTTATTATGAAGCCTTAACTTAAAACATATTTTTTTTCTAACAGATAACTGTCTGCATGGCTTAGTCTGTGTCATGAGCTCTTTTGCTGGCTTTATCTTTTTGTTGAAGTTGTTGAAATGACAAAGGACACCGTTGTTTTTAACCCTCGTGTTGTCTTCACTTTCGGGACCCTCTCGTATCCCTCGGGTCAAATTAACCCGGGACTTATTTGGGGTTTTAAAAACAATTCTGAAATAAAATTTTACTTCATAATCTATTAACAAATATTTTCAATTCAACAATTGAGATAACATATATGTTTAGGGAATGCAATCAGTCTCTATTAGCACACAAAAATGAAGTGTGATTTGTTTTTTTGTCATAAGGTTATAATTCATGTTAATCCACTATGTGATCATTCTTATCTTGGAAAAAACATAAGTGGTCATATCCAGAATAATGTTCTGAATTGAGTCAGGAATACTAATATGTTTATCACAGAAAATAAGGTAAGGCCATTCATTTTCAGGTATAAAAAATATGTACCATTTTTCTTCTTGTAAAAATTTGAAATGGATCAATTTGACCTGAATAACATACAAGGGTTAATGGCTTCATTCAGACCTGACTGCAGGATAGCAGTGGTGAGTTTGGTAATAATAATGGCATCTCACAGTTTGCATCACTGTTTTTATCCATGTATATATTGTTTATAATTAAAGCCTTAAATAACAGCCATCCTGAGCATACATAGAAAGAGAGTGCTGGTCTGGTTCCTATTGTGGAAGGAAGAGTTGCGGAAATCCCAACAAGTCTGTCCCAACTTCTTTATATCCATGTCGTTCCACTCCTGGGATTGCTCCGATGCTGACAGAAATTCCGCCAGATGTCCCTTGTTTTGGCCGGATGTCCGCTACCTTCCACTTTCTTTCTGTTGTAATTTTAAACTCTGGTGGATTTCTGAAGACTATGGTTAACTGCTCCTCAGATCTCTGCAGGGTGAATCCAGACAGCTAGCTGGACTATCTGTCCAGTCTGAGTTTTTTTTGTTGCATGACTAAAACAAGCTTTGAACATACACATGTTCCACCTAAACAAGATCCTTCCTGAGGCTATTTTGCAGAAGGGCTTCGTGTGGTGCCTAGCACCGCCCATGACAATTATGATTGGTTTAAAGAAATGCCAATAAACCAGAGCATGTTTTTCTTCCATCGCAGAATGCTGTGTGGATTAGCCAGACCCTCCTCCACAGTGCTCCCAACAAACTACACAAAGATACAGCTCCTCCTCATATCTTAACCAGAGAACGTGCGGATTAAAACATGTCGTTAACAAGTACGGTTGCAGTTTGCTTATGATTATGACAACAAAAACGACTTAAGTTTAAGCTGAGTTTAGAAAAAGATCAGCACATCTGTTACTTTACTTCAGCAAGTGATCTTTTGTTTTTTGTCCATGATGTACGTAGTTTGACAGACAAGCAATGAAACCAGAACCAACTAACAACAACGTTTGTGTGTGTGTGTGTGTGTGTGTGTGTGTGTGTGTGTGTGTGTCTCACACGTGCCAATGTATGTTCCACAGCGTGTCTCTAGCAAAGAGCGCCTCTCTGCTTCCTGTGTTCCGCTTCAAAAGCTGCCCACACGCCTGTTCTAGCCGTGGGAGGCATCTCATTGTTCTGTGAGATTAGCTTGGCAGGCTGCAAACAGTAAAACATTTAGTCATGCCAACTTTAACAAAAACAGAAAGAATGAGTGCATAACTGTAATTAAATAAATCTCCATCTCCGCTCTTATTGCTTTGTTGAATTGGAATAAAGTTACTGTCAGATGAACATTATTGACATTGACATTATTATGAACTGTAGTTTCAGACTCAGAGCCCCGGAGTACTGAAGAGGCCCTGATCATCATCATGCATGAATCACAGTGCAAGTCGCAAAACTCTGTCTTGTTCAAGTTCAATGGCATGTCACGTTTTCATTTGAATGCTAATCAAAATGCTTTGCATGGAGATTTAATCTGTCCAATGTTACAGTACATATAATAAAGGAGAAAAAGGGACAAGCTGCACCTGTCCCACCTGTTTCTATTCCATACATATCCAGTACTGTGAGCTGTGAGCACTGCAGCATTATGCATAGCTTTCACATTATGCACGCCCACATTATGCACACATAAACATTTATCTTAGGTGCCAAACAGCTTTGCACACTCACACTCCGCAGTGTTATATACATGAACGTAACTTGTTGCTAAAAATACTTTCAGCTGTTTTGTTGTTTAACCCTCGTGTTGTCCTCCCGTCCACCAAGAATTTGTTGTCCTTCTGGGTCAAAAGTTTAAAAAATATATTTTTTTGGGCACTTTTTGCAATGCGTCTTTTAAATTAATGGTTGACAAACCTAATTTACATCACATTATACCTAAAACAAGCAGGAATTATGAATTAGTTTGCTTGATAGTTGAGATCAGACAAATCTGTCAAAGATTATTCAGGATATGTTTTTGTTTCAAATTCTATAAAATTGAATAAAACACCCAAAATATAGTCAAATGTGTAAAGAATGTTGCATGCATAAGATGCATGCATCCATGTTATTCTGGGTAATTTGTAAGAAAGCCATATTTTTGATATAAAAAAACTTTAGACGTGGGGGTTATTTTGACCCGAAGACCACACAAGGGTTAAGTTTAAACAAATTCAAATAAAAGAGATGGACGTACCATACAAGGCATCAATTACACAAGCGTCTCTCTCCTTGTCTGCCTGGGACAACATTTTTTTTCTTTTCGAGTATATAACTCACATTTCCCCAAAAATGAAAAAATGCTTCTTCAGACAGAACGCGACCAGTTGCATCTTTTTGTTATTCTTGCTAGGCAACCAGCCATTTATTGTCCTCAGCCAACCACTATTTGGCTTTGGAGTTAAATGACGTTGGCCGCTTTAACCCCTTTGAGTTGAAGTTTTTTCAACTCAAGGCGTTAAGGTTGAAACGGCAAAAAACAACAACAGAGGAGCTAAACAACGCAAAAACAGTCGCTTCACTCTAACTAAAATAATTTAAAAGGCACAGCAGGCTGCTATAACTCGCTCTGTCTGATCAGGGCATAACTCGGCACTGTTCTGTGAAATCTAAGATATATTCACAGACATTTGTGTATATGATGCTTTCAGCTGCAGCCTACACCAATGACCTCATGAGCAACTTCTGAGGTTAAAACGCTTCCTCCTACTATGCTCATGAACCGAAGTGAGGATCAAAAATAGGCTGGTGAAGTCACTGGAGAGGTAGACGGTTCATATTTTCTGTGGTTTACTAAATACACAGTTTATGTTTGATGGCTGTGTTAACAGAGAATGCAGGACAGGATGATGGATGGACATAAATAGACACCCCAGCTTTGTAGTATTGTGGTCGCAGTTCATTTTTACTACGTTTTGGAACTCAACTTTGTAGTTAGATTAGCAAAAAGTGGATTTGGGGAATATTTCTTAAACAAGCGGATATTTTAATAGCTAGCAGTCTCTGTCGTCTTTGCCTTTTCTGTTGCATTGCTCCATTTATTTGCACAGTTCCAACTGTTTTCTCCCTGTCTCTTGAGACGGGCAACAGTTCAGACCTCTGAATGCAGAGCGTGAGACTGGTCTGATTTAACTGTTTAATGTGACTGACGAGATAGATTGGTGCTGCCTGATCACACACACACACACACACACACACACACACACACACACACACACACACACACACACACCTATGCACCCTAGAACATGTGCTTGGTATTTTAATTTTTTCCATGTTGTTTTCCATAACTTATAGGAGGGTGGAGCAAATCCTAACATATTTGAAGCCACAGTTTCAGAGATTTATGTTAATTTATTATTGGACCACCAGAAAACTCAGAACAGAAAATCTACTTTTTTGGGCAGTTCTTGTTGGGGTCCCACCTCCCAGACAGCATGTTGGCAGATTGAAATGTTGCTTGAGGTTCCGCTGGGAAATTGCGAAAAAAGACTGAAATACACCAGAGGCACTTGGGAACAGGAGCAATTGAATTCTGACACACAGACAGAGCACTGAAAATAACATGTATTAATAGTGGCCATCTGTAAATGACATTATGGAATCTCTTATTAACCTGTGGGGAAATCAGGAGGAAGTGAATGCGAGCACTTTCTGTTGTCAGGCACTCATGTTTCTTATTTCTTCACATTTTCCATCTGCTTTTTGTTGTTGTCTCCAGCATGTATCCATTTTGGACCTTACAGCTTGTGACAGGATGAACCAGGAGTAATTCTAGGACCTGACATTTAGGGGGTCTTAGCCCCTAATGAGAATGTGACATTAATACTGTCCCTTGTAAAAGTTTTAAACCCCCTTGATAAATTAGTTATTTCATTAGCTGATAATCTCTGAGCTAGCTACTAAACAAATAATATATATTTGACACAAGGTTCCAACTTTCAGCAATTTCAGTTGCTTACATTTCAATTTGTATTTTAATCTGCGCTATGGAATGACCAACTTCTCCTCCAGGGACTATCAACGTTAAACTTTACAAACACACTCTTGCTCTCCCTCTTACAGATCAGATAGAGCGAGACTCAGCTAAAGGCGGAAGTCTGGCACGACCAACTCTGATTGGCCAAAACTACTCTTTCTGTCTACTTCCTGTTAACGGACTGGGGTGGACTGGGTCATAACTGACAAGTGCATCGGCGACAGACACACAGGATATTAAACCTGTTTCAGCGCCTTTGAACCTGTAATTGTTTGTCCTCTGTCCCTAACAGACAAGTTCAAAATTCTAACTTGAAGCACCAAAGTTGATTTAAAAAAGTTTTTTATTATTATTTTTAGGGGGGCTGAGATGAAATTTAGGGAGATGAAAATGGGTCTAAAATCAATCATGGGATGAACAGTGGCTGCAGGATACTTTAAAATGAAACGTATTCTCCATTAAGCGCAGTAATATTTTATCTTATTGTCATCATGGTGGAACTTCTTTTGTACAATTGGGTCACAATGGTGGTCCTAGATCACACTGTGAGACACGTCCAGCCAAGATCAGTTTTGTGCTTTTGTGACAAAAAAACCCAATCAGAATGTGAACAGTAACGACACAAAATACATTGGCGCAATATAATGCGCAACGTTGTCGTACCATATAAAGGCTCCTTGACACACAGACACATGTGTGCAGCTCTGTGAAACCAGTGTATGTCCATATTAAATTATTTATTAGTAAAATAAGATGAAAATTATGCAATATTATGGAAAGCACACCCCCTACTACCTAACTAACCCAAATAGCCACATAGGTAGTTTATTCCAACACTCTAATACGACCCACAGGAGCATTTTCTTAATTAGCGCCCTTACTACTAATCAACACATCCTCTTGCTTCAACGTATCAGTCCCAGTTTAAAACATGTGGCTAAGTTTCTTTACAACTAACTTGAAAATGTGACAATTCAGTTATAATACATAATTTCATGACACAACTCATATTAAATAACTAAATACACACATAAGACAAGGACAGACACATAGACAGCTCCACCAGTGCAGTCATCGGGCATTCCTTACATTTAGGTTGAACACATTTTTAAAACAGGTACAATATATCAACATACTATTGTCACATAACGTCTCTTTCATCCTCTCTGGACACATCTCACAAAACCTCAACCAATGTTGTTTCTTTGTCTACTCAACTTCTCTAGTCAAAAGATATGTTTTAAATCTTCTCTGTATGTGACATCGTTATAGTTTAGGAAGGAGACAACAAAGCTACTTGGTTAAGTTTGAGAAAACACCATGATTTAGGTGCAAATTAAGTGTATTTGTGACATCACTTTTAGATTATTTAGTTCATTTTGAACATGTTAAAATAAAAAAAACAGTTATGTTTGTAAGTATTTGATGTAGTAGTCTCGCTTTGCCAGATCCACATGCAGAGGAGGGTCTTGCTAGTCCACACAGCATTGGCATTTCTTTAAACCAATCACAATCACCTTTGGCGGTGCTAAGCTCCACATGGAGCCGCTGTAAAAAAACTCTACTAGCTAGCTGTCTGGATTTACCCTGCTGAGATCTGAGGAGCAGTTAACTATTCAATCAGGAGATACATGTTTGCAGATATGCAAATAAGGTTTATTGTACAGCTCAATAAAATGTTTGGCGATTAGACTCCATTGCTATACAAATATTTTGTATATCTATATAGGGGTAGAGAACAATCAGACCCCCCCGATGGAATCTAGACGCAAGTGGTGGCGAGGAAGGAGCCCGAAGACCAGACCGAAGGAGACTCCGGACCGGTCAGCTGGAGTAGATGACTGGAGGTGGTAGGGGAGGTGGAGGGTTGCAGTCTTTGCCTGCAACGACAGCTAATATAAAAGGGAGAAATTGATTTTTAAAAGCAGGGTTGTGTCTCTGTAATTGACCCTTGCAATTTGTGTACGATTCTGATTAGTTTAGCAGGAAGGTGAACGCCTCTAACAGCTGATTCAATTTAAGTAGAGCATTGATTAAGAGGTAGGTCTTCCTGACATAATTTACACTGAGATACATTTCAATCAGAAGAGACTAGTTGCAGATATGCAACAGTTATACACAGCATAATAGCATGTACATTTATTTGGATAACAGCTGAATGGATTTAGGAGCGCATTGATTAAAAATTAGGTCTTCCTGTAAGAATTTACGCTGATGGTGGAAATAGGCAAAAATACATGCTTCCTGCAGCACTGTTTGCAATCCCGGAAGTGGACCGTTAAGGAAATAGACTAGTGACGTAGTTCTGTTTGTGAGGGAGCGTAACATTGTTACAAGTTAACTTATGCACGTAAGTTAAAATAAGTCAACAATAACGTTTGGTTTCACGCTGGACACAAAGAGCGGTCTCCTGGGTGAAAGTCCTATCTGTTTGACCCATCCTTTCTCCTCCTGCTAAATGGACCATGTCACATATTATTTCACACCGTAAAAATATGATATATACCACAAGATTTGAAGCAGGAGTAACTTTTAATGATGATTTAAAGCACAGACAACGTTTGAACTATAAAAGGAGAGAGAGAGAGAGAGAGAGAGAGAGAGAGAGAGAGAGAGACTATGGACAGCCATGGAAACCTGCACATAGATACCTCTGTCTCGGTAGATCCACCCCCAGTTCTTCCCTTGGCAGCAGTACTGTTGATTATTTTATCTCTGACCTTGACATTTTAATATCAAGGCATTCACAGTCAATCCCCATATGCCTCTGTCTGACCATATTAAAATAACAATCTATTTGAGTAGAGGAAATCTCAAACACAAAGAACTAGATTGTAATAATCTACAAACCTCCACCCAGTCCTACAAATGGACTGCGAGCAGCACTGATCTCTACAGAAAGGCAACGGACAGTCCACAAATCCAATCACTCTTGGATGATTTTCTATGTATATCCTTTCCTTACAGTGAAGAAGGTGTGAATTAAGCTATTAACAACATAAATGCCATTTTTGACAAGGCAGCAAAACTAACAAATTTAAAGAGGAAAAGAAAAGAAAACATATCAGTGGTGAAAAATGGTTCTAAGGAAAGAACTAAGAAATGTATCCAATCAGAAACGCAGGGATCCAAATATCTAAACTGTACACCTTCTTTATGGAGAAACACTAAAAGAATACAAACATTTACTATGAACAAAAAGGGTAAGCATAACAAAACTTAGCAAAACCTAATCGAAGAATCAATACAGTCCAATCAATTGTGGGAAAACTGGCATAAACTAAATGCAACATCTAAGGAGGAATTAGCAATCCAAAATGGGGATATTTGGGCCATCCATTTTATTAACCTTTACAGTTTAATAACAAATAACCCAGGCCACCAGGAAATACAGAGGAAATTCAAAATCCTCGAATAAGCAATTAAAGACTACCAGAACCCCACACGGAGAAAAAGTGAGAGAAAAGAAAAAGAGACTAGCTGTCTGGAGGATAACCAGTTGAGATCGTGAGCGTCTTTGAGAACTGTAAGTCATAACTGATGTTGTCAGTTCTTTTAAGCCTGTGGTTGTATTGGTCTGTAGTTCTGGCACATTTAAAAGTTAGCTTGTTAGTGTTCTTCACCTGTTAGCTAGGTTACACCTGTTACCTAGGTTACACCTGTTACCTAGGTTACACCTGGCTGTTGATTCGATATAATGGCGATTGTTGAACGTCCTTGCTCATTAAGATAATGTAATTAATAATGGGTTTATTGTTATTATTTACTAGCATATATGATTTCTTATGCATTGTGTATGGTAGCCTTTGCAATCTTATTTATTTTATTACCACACAAACAACCATAGCAGAGCCCCCCCCCTCATGTTTATTCTGATGCTTGACTGTAATAAAGCATCAACAGAGAGAAGTTGTCTCCATCCGTGTTTTAACAGACACACCTGGGGCGAAGTTGGAAACCAGAATCAGCTTTAAATCCAGTCCTAATCTAGTCCTCACTAAGTTTAAAATAATTTTACTGGATTTAATTATTATTTTTGCATCAAAACCAAACTGAATCTAATTGGATGGAAATATACACAGACTTCTCACAAAATTGAAATCATATTTTGCTACTCGGTCAGAATCTTATTAACCTGGAATCTCAGTCTCTGTCACAATAAATAAGCTATATGTTTTAGGCCTGTTGGCAGACCATCTCTGTTATTAATAGCAGAATCTTACAATTCATTAGTGAACACAATATCCTGAGCAAAAGGCAAATTGGATTTCTCCCAAAATATCGCACGTCAGACCAAATCTTTACTCTCCACACACTCACTGACAAACAATTAAACCAGAACAAAGGAAAAATCTTTTCATGTTTTGTAGACTTTAAAAAAGCATTCAATTAAATTGGCATGATGGTCTTTTCTGTAAATTGATTGAAATGGGTATTGGAGGAAACACATATGATTTCATAGAATCTATGTATACAAACAACAAATGTTCAGTTAAAATTGGCCACCAACAAACACATTTATTTCCTCAAGAACATGGAGTGCAACGGGGGTGCGGCCTGTCCCCGACTTTGTTCAACATTTATATAGATGAATTGGCAAAATATCCGAACTTCCTACATCCCCTGGTATCACTCTGGAAGATACTGACCTCAAATGTTTGTTATACACTGACGATGCCATCCAAAAGAAGGCCAACACCTGGATCTCCTGCACAGGCTCTGTCAGACCTGGGCTCTGACTGTCAACCTAAACAAAACCCAAATACTGGTTTTCCAGAAAAGAATCTGGGAATTACATTAAACAACAATTCTATATAAATACAGCTCAATTAGTACATGTGAAAAACTACACATATTTAGGTCTCAATATTAGTTCATCAGGTAGTTTACAAATGGGTGTGAATGAGCTGAGAGACAAATCAAGATGAGCATTTTATGCAATTAAAAGAAAAATTAAAGGAGAATTAAAACTTTTTAAATCAGTAATCCAACCCATCACTGTATCTTGTAGCAAAATATGGGGCCCGCTCAGTAGACATTTAAAATTTACTGACTGGGACAATCACCCAATTGAGAAATTCCATGTAGAATTTTGTAGAAATCTTCTACACCTACCAAAACACATCCCAAATAACGCCTACCAAGCAGAACTAGGCCCTCCTATCTATCCCCTCCAAATTACAACTGAAAAAAGATCCATCAAATTCGACAACAACCTGAAAACAAGCGACCCCCATAGTTTCCACTATAAAGCACTACAATACCAAGAGAGAAACATAAAGAAAAGTCCCCTCAGTCAGCTAGCCCTGTCCCTTAGCTCCCTCACCCCAGAGCCTCAGGACCCCCTCCCCAAACCATCTGGCTCAACCAAATCATCTGCTGACAAAAACAGAAATACATGACCTATTGGTAAGAGACTACTAAATGTCAAAGCAAAATGGATTGTTACCTAGCCCTGAAACAAGAGCACACAGTAGCTGAATACTTGCGCACAGACTCAGAAAGACTCTGAGCAGGTCCAGGCTGAGTGGACACAGTCTGGCTGTGGAAACTGGCCCCCACAGACAGACCTGGCTGCCCTGAGAAGACAGGCTGTGTCAGCTCTGTCCACAGAGACAGGTGGAGACAGAGCAACACTTCCTGCTTCAATGTAGCACATAATGCTGACATCAGAGTTCTTTACCAAATGAAATGTACACTCCCAGGTTTTGATTCACTCTCTGACCGGACAAAAATGCAAAAATGCAACATCTGCTTGGAGAAAATAGTGTGAGTGCATGTCACAGCCTGAGAGACAACCAGCACAACAACACGTAATATCTGGAGTTCATCTCCCCACAGTCTACTCTGCCTTCTCATCTAGTCCTCTACTCCATGTTTTTACATGTTTTGGTGTTTGTTTGCTTCTGTTTTCTTTCTTACATTTGACACTAGACATTTTACTGTATATTGATTGATTGATACTGTTGTTGATTTCCTGTTTTTATTTTATTTTTTTATTTTTTATCTTAAATGTAATTCTTTTGTTTAATCAATGAATTGTATGTATGTATTTCTTCTCACATAATTATCCTTGATGCTATGACAGTATTGTTTTTCTGGTTCCACACATCTTTCTTGCACATCTTTCTTTTTCTTCGGGTCACTTTCAAATCAAAGAGGAGCATCCGTTTATTCTCTCTTTCTGATATAAACAGAGCTGCTCTTGCTGATTTGCAGCTGGGACATAATGTACAATAGCAAGAGAGTGACTTTGAGAGGGGGGAGGGGGGAGCACACACACACACACACACACCAGTCGGGAGGTTAGTGATCTCGGTATCATTCTTCAAAGACAAAGATACATTTAATCCAGATAACACTTAACGGTGTGTGTTTTCAGTGCGGTATCTGGTGCAGGGCCGAGCTTCTGTCTGCAGTTCAATTCTTCTACTTAGAAAGCAAGTAAAAGAACATGTGAGCGAGTGCGGGTGTCCTCGTTATTATCAGGTGGTGTCATCTTATCTTCCAAACCACAGTCAACGTTTCCCCAGGTTAGTCTCACGCTCTGAGGCAGAGAGACACAGATCCTCTTGGCAGGAGAGAAAACTAGCCTGTACTGTCAGCAGTAATCAGAAACCACATCATTCAAATTGCCTAAGAAAACGCATTGCCTAAACATATATGATCTCATCCATGTAATGTAGCTAACATTGTCTATAATGTGTGAACTAAATATTAAGAAGTATTTATATGTGAAGTAAACTCAAACGATGCCAGTTCCTCCCTTATACAGGTGAGAAAAATGTCACATTTAAGTGTTATGTGCTTTCAATGTTAAAATTACAATAATACGTTTGAATTCATTAATTTGTCTTCATCTTGCTTCATCTCACAAGCACCACCCTGCAGAAGAATCACTCTGTTACAAGCATGTTTATTATTATTATATTAAATCATGCCGCCAGTGGCAAAGCGTTTAAAGATTTGGTCTATGTGCATGTGGTGGTTGGCTAATGGTTCTTGTCCCCAGAGGTGATCGTGCTTTTTCTGTGGTGGCTCCAAGGCTCTGGAACTCTCTTCCTTTAGCCTTGAGAGCTTTGGATTCTGTGGAAACTTTTAAAAAACACCTCAAGACACATCTTTTTAGAAAAGCTTTTAACTAGCAATATGGCTTAGTATTTTATGTGTTGCTGATTTATTTGTTTTTCCTGTAAAGCACTTTGTGACCCTTCTTGTCTGTGAAAGGTGCTATATGAATAAAGTTTACTTATATACTTCTTACAAAGGTTTGCTGGAGAGTAAATTGGGTGATTATGAAAATATTTATTTTTTAGTTTTCAGCTTAAAGGCTGCAGTTAGTCCAGCAATAAAGAAGTAAAGGGTACAATTATATAGAGTGCTAAGAAGTAGAGATATAGTGTCAGTGTGAGTGTCCTAGATACAGCAGACAGAGTTGACAAGTTCTTTGTGTGTCGACTCTGGAGATTCTGCACGCTGTGAAAAACTTTGAGACCTAATCCTGTGATGAGAGAGATCTCTTTCAAGCATTCTTTGAATGCAAATGAATACCACTAGCAGTAGATAACTAATTTAATAACTGGCAAGGGTAAATTTTTACATACTCTAGTTTTTCTGCAGCACACACAATGAGCGTTAGAAAACAAACTGCAGTTAATGGTGTGTGCAGTTATTAACCGCCTTTTCCTGTTAAGGATTACCATACATCACCTTTGAAGAAGAGCTTGGAAATATGAATGTGGTGAAGACGTTGCTGTCTTTTATCATTATTTAATAGTGCAAGGACTAACATTTTGACCAAGTATGCATCTTTTACAGAGTAATACTGTCACGGCCCAAACAGAGCATTAACTGCTCTTGAAAACATACACTCATTAAATTTCCATGCGGCAGGCTGTGTAGGGTTACATGGTACTTTCCTTAATGCTAAATGTAGCCTACAAACCGGCTGGCTAATAAGAGTCATCCTCACCCTTGCTAAACCAATGCTACAACAGAGTTGCAGAATTGGACTAACATGAAAGCACAAACCTCCAAGACTTAACTGGTAGATTCCCAGAATAATAAAAAAAAAAATTATTAGGGCAGCGTACAGCAGGCCTTGCATGATCACACACCTTGAATATTTTATTATTAGGCCTGGGCACTGAAAGGACTCATTGTCAGCTGTATAAAAAGGACTGGGCTGACACAGTAGACTGAAATGTTCAAGAATTCACATTTACCCTAATGAACTTTTGACATGATTTAAAACTTGGTCTGAATGACTTGACACTTGAAAGAGGTGACATGAGTCTTAGATGTGTCTCAAATGACTTGAGATTTTAATTGGGCTTGTCTTGAATGATTTGACACTTGAATTAGATGTGTCTGTCTTGTCTGTTAATGGCATGGGACTTGACTTGGAATTATCTTGAAAGAGTTTACGCTTGCCTTGTTGTAGTTGTCTCAAATGTCTTGAGACTTGACTTGGATTTTCTCCAAAAGACTTTAAGAAGACAAGTTAATCCTTTTCATTGCATAATAAGCAATTAAGAAGAAGTTGTTTGCTCTAATGGACTTCTGTGCTTATTTTACCCTTGGTTTGTGATTTACGTTGACCTGTCCTCTGAGAGCACCAACGCAATGTCAAAATTCAGTGCAATAGAAAATGCTGTATGACTACTGCACCTTCATTTAATCTGTCTCTGCCCAGGCAACACTGCTATTACCCAAGGCTTTTAGGTGGAGAGTGAAAATATTTAATTACATATGCCGATAATTCCTGCAGGTCACAAATTGTTGTGACATAAAAGCAGGAGGCCTTTGTTTTCTTTACAAATTACCAAAGATAGCTTTTCCTTTCATATTTTTCACACTTCGGCAATTGACACGGGAGCTTGAACCCAGTGCATTCATTATGACTCAATGTTGTGCAGTACTAAGCCATACATACATTATAGCAAGATTCTTGATTACTTTGTAAATTACATAACCTTAAGCCTTTTGTGCCATCCCTCTCAACTCATTAGAAATCAAAGTGCCAATCCCCAGCATATCAGACACATTAATCAGACGTTTTATTCAACTTATCTTCATAATTATAGATTTTAAAATTCAGTCATTAGAAGTCACTCTAACAGAAAATTAGACATTTCATAGCAAATGTTGCCCTCTGTTTTCCAAGAGCTTTTGGCACAAAGTACAGCGTAAGATCATGTTCAGGAAGTGTGGGTGTGCTTTTAAGTGTATTTTGCTGACAGATGGGCTACAGGTCAATGAATGTATAAAGGAAAACGAGCATTCAAAAATATCAATGAGGAAACAGTTCACACAGCACACTCTACCGCATTTGGAGATCATAAATCAATTTAAACCTGTGATACACAAAGTGTGCTTTGGGCAATATTCAGCAGAGATGTGCGTTGGCTAATCCTTTACTTTATGTTCTCTCTGTAGTTAGATTTGTGATTTTTCCACAGTGATTTTCTACTCTTTGTTCTCTTTTTCATTCTTGCAACATGTTCACGTATGTGCCTAAATTGAATGCAATTAATATGGTTATTGTCAGAATAGAATATTTCTAAATGGTAACCACCATGGGCAGCAAAGGTTTTTGAGGAAGCAAAATCAGACACAATGGGAGATTTTTTGGTTACTTAACTGTCTGACGTCTCCAGACTACTGCCTGTGTATGCTGGCCTTTAAAGTCTTTACTCTTAGCCACTTCCACCTTTGTATCCGCTGGCATTTCTTCATTTTTGTTTCCTTGGTGATGGAGGATGGAAGCTGCATAACACATCATCATCACAGCCCGTCCAAATTGAGGCCTCAACCCTTGCACAGTGACCGTCCTTTCTGTGCCGTGCTGTATCTCACCTGTACTGCATATCTGTGTGTGACACCATTATCTGCTGCATATCTTCAGCTGTTCAGTTTGCATTATGCTATGGAAAAAAAATTTTGTTTCCCATTCGGACGAGAGAATGAGCTGCAGGTGTGCTAAGCAATTGAGGCAAGGGTGTCTGATATGAGCAGATTAAAGGAAATGAAAACTAAACACATACAGATTCTATTCCCACTAAGCCAAATGCATCATTCAGAGTATATAGTTCACTAATGCACATCTGTTAAAATCACATATCTTTGCATGGAAATGCAAAATTTGCATTGCAAATTTGCTAAATATGAGAGAAACCATTTCCTGTACTCTGGTTTGGTTGTCTTGATTGGGTTACAAAGACATTCTGATAATCCACTGAGCGATACATCTCATAATGTACATACTGTGTATATTTACAGTATATGTATATACTCATACAATCTGAAAATACCTCGGTTTCCTAACAGATGTCAGAGTAATTTTCTTTTGTAACCTGGTGATAGTGTAAAGCAGGTCTCCTGGAAAAGTTCAGCACTGCGTTTCATTTCCTGTGTTTCTGTAGTAGGTAGTAGTGGTTTTATGGGATTCTCCTTGCTCTGTAAACCAAAGAATTTATTTCCTGGCCCCCTCCCTTCCCCTCACTACACAATCCCCTCGCTGCGTTTGCTCCTCCACACCACCAGGGCCGTCATAAGGAGGGTGACCAGGATTGGTATTGCAATAAATGGACCCAGGATGCGATTTGGTGGGTCCTTGAGAAGCCGTCCAGACAGCGAGCAGTCGTGGAAGTACTGCTTGTGGACTCGGATGAAGAACTCATCCACCAGCCTGTTGGGCCAGAAGCAATTCATCTGCAGCGCCACCAAGAACGTGCAGTTTGTCAGCTCGCCGTAGAGTCTGCATGTTGGTGACACAAAAGAAAGAGAATAAACAGTTACACATTGAAGATCAGCTGAACGTTGCCCACTACCCTAAATTAATGTTGTCATGTCTGTCCAACTCTTTGTGTCACACACAATGTGCAGTTACTATACAACTCGGAATTATTGGTCATTTTTGGGTGCTTCATTTCAGCTTCTCATTTATTTCCAGTTCCTGCAGAATTTGCTAGCTATAATGACAGCTGTCACTGTCGCGTGTTATTATGGAACCCATGCAACTTCTAGGCAAGACCCGGCCTTTAATAGCATTCACACGCTACTATTACGCAAGGTAACGGGACCCAATTTTTTCAGGTCCTATCCCCTGACCAGTTGGCTATCCCAACCTTAACTACTCAAGGTCAATGCCTAACCCCAAACAATCGGGCTGCTTCGTAGGGCGGGCCTACCCTAGAAGTTGCATGGGAATCATAATAACCCATCACTGGCAGCACCTATTGCTAGCTAGCTAATTAAGCTATTACCCCCATCACATTTATTAGTTATTGTGTGTATATATATATATATATATATATATATATATATATATATATATATATATATATATATATATATATACACACACAGTATAATACAGTATATATATTCTCAATTAATTGATAATTAATTAATTCTCAATTATATTCTCAATTAAAGAAACACAATAAAAACTGCAACAAAGGACTTGATCTTGGAAATAGCAGCCTGATAAAATAATGTGGAACTATAGGAATTGAAGTATGAGAAGACACTTGTACCAGACTGTCCAGATGGCTAAGATGCAAAACACTTGTCCTACACTATGAGACACACTGTACTCACTTGTGTGTGTGTGTGTGTGTGTGTGTGTGTGTGTGTGTGTGTGTGTGTGTCTCCTCCTCCTCCTCCATGGTGAGTGGATCTTCATCATGACTGAGGTAATTACCCATGACTATGACTGAGCACAGAGAGAACTCCTACTGCACAAATTAAGGTCATCACACATACTGTAGTATATGTAAGGTTCAGGAAGCAAGTCACACTTACATATTATCGATATAAAGGGAGAAAATGCAATTAGCTGCTGATTATGTGCCTGTTATCAATCCCACTCCATAAAGAAGGAAAACAACTGGACATCCTTCAATTTCTGTGTGCTGCAGATGTTATCTTTTACTTTTTAATTCATAATGAAACTTTGTGTTTACACCACCTGCATAATTTCTCTTTGCTTTGCGTTACTCGCAAACATTTGATCTCTTGCTCTTGCATATTTTCTTGCACGAGGAATTTTTCTGTATAACTCATACTGTGTCATTTCAGAATGAAGCAACGCACTAAGGGCCTAGACAAACTCCAAATAAAAAATACTGATAGACAGCATTATCAACTAATAAAACTGTTTTGGCTAAGCTAGCAATAAAATAGTTACCCACATACACATCTAGCAGACTCGACTAGGACTAGACAAGGAGCAACATTAGCATTCATATCAAATTCTATTCTAATTGAAATCCAATATTAATTTTCTGTTTAGCTCTGTTTTGGTCTCCACCAATTCCTGAGGGACACAATGCACCGTAAACCTAAGGAGAAATACAGAGCCAGGTGATAATTCCCTATGGGTGTGTAAGTAACCCCAACATTACACATAGTCAACTGACCCAGTGTTAATATAAGAATATCAATTAGAGCAAAACATAATGCAATGCATTATACTTAATATTCAAACAGTATCTCAAGAGTAGAATCTGTTCCTCTCTTATCTGCCCAGCTTAAATTCAAAATGTGTGTTTACTATTCTAAACAGCTTTCGATGATGCATCCCAACACACAGTCTTTCTTTGTGGAAGTTTAGATGGAAACAGCTCAGGGCTGGTTGGCATGGGACCAGAGCACTATGGTTGATTCGGGTGACACTCTGTTGGGTGTATACTTCCTTACTCTGTTTCCATCCTTGACGTTTTACAGTCGTGGAGGAAAGAAATGCTGGTCCAATGAGCACTAAGGGTCTCTGGAGATGTTTATGCGTCGTCAAGGCAGTGTACACAAAGAGATGTAGTGAGAGAGAGACTGTATCTTTGTGTGCAGAATGTAGTGCACGTGCACATGTCATTTCTATTAGTAACTATTCCAATTCCTTACAGAGTACACAGTGATTGGTTGGGGTTGGTAATTGGGGTTTCAGCTCTATCTTAACTTGGCTTTTGTCCTTTGACCATAACCCAACACCATATTTCTGTTAGGCCACAGGGTAAGTGTGTGTGGGAGTATTTTTTAGGCAGGAGGAACATGCTTTGATGATGTATGTTCTGCCAATCATGTATACATTTCCTTACAATTAATAGGGAATAAAGACAGGGGTGGGACACAGAAACAAAACAGTGACATTCAAGAAGAGTGTGTGAATTTGAATTCCCATCTCATTACTTTTTCTTGGTAATGGTTTTTAGAAAATTATAATAAATTCATGCTGCAACAACTGCCGAGTGGTAACAGGGTTATTGCTGGCTGCTGCAGGTGCAGTGACTTTCCAGATGTGCACAGTTCAAAATGGTCCAATTTGAAAGTTGGGTAAAAAACAACAAAGGCCAAAATATTACGTTTACACAGAGCAACTGGATGCTTATGTTAGCACTAATTGATGTTGAGAAAGATATAAATCACTCTCCCACTAGTCTGCTCATGTGAGCACGAGCAGCATTGCCTGAGTAGTCTATTCCAAATAGGATTTGCCATCTCAGTTTAAACCTCGGGACGGAGAAAAGAAGATTTACATAAAATGGCTCATCTTATTTAGACAAAGAAACAGGGCAGCTCCACACAGGGTTTGCTATTCTAAACAGTAACAGAGTTTCTTGGTCTGGCTCCCATTTAAAATCACTTTAGAGGATCCTTCTGATAATCATATGCTAGTCTTCTTCAGTAGGCATTCCTGTTTAAAGGTTAAAGCCTTCTCTAAAGTCAAAAGTAGGGAGGCGGATCAAAAAAGAAAGCACACTGCAAGAAAATACAGTGTTGGAGTGAATGCGTAGAGTATTTACTCTTTCACCCAAGGGCGGCCTTAACATAGAGGCATTTGGGGTGATGCTCCATTTCTGTAAGACAACATTCCACACCCAGTTCCAAGATGACAATCCGTGCAAGGGAAATCAGCTCATATAGTGTTTCAGTGTTCATCAGGAACCTAAATTTCTTGGTGATCATTAGAACACACTCTCCATAGTCTTCCACAAGCAGAATCCTCTTGATGTGACATCCTTAGCCAAGTGTTATGCAACCATTTGTATAGCCCAATGCACACTCATTAATGTTACCTTTTTGACTGAACAAGACATCCACAATGGTTTACAAGAAAGTCTGTTTGAGTACTTAACTGCTTGCATATGTTTTCTGCCATTGTGAGTTCAGTTTGTGACTTTGCCAGCAGAGTTGTCAGATTGCATGCGTGGTCAAGGCTGTGCGTGACTGTGTTCCCACTCACACGTCAAGTGTTTTTCGATTGTTTTTTTTGGGAGTTTTTGTGTGGGAGATGAAGTATGCAATATTAACATGTGATGTTAAAGAGTTTGAGCCTGTGAAATAATGTTGGGAAATTATTTGACAGCCTATGTTCGTATATTCCCTGTGAACACATGAACACATTTTCAGGTTGTTATCTTAATGTGTAAACATGTAAATGAAGTATTTTCACAGAAATTATGTGTGTAGAGACAAAATCAACTCATCAGCTCATAATGTAGAGGCGAGGGAAAGAAATAAGGATATAGAAATAAAGAGATGCAGAAATGCAGATGCAAAGTGAGATACGGACAACCTAACTGATAATATGCAAAACATCTTCCTACCTAAACCACATTGTAGCTAAATGTTCAAAGACTCCCAAAACAACCCAACCGTTCTACAGTGGTGTGAAAAAGTGTTTGCCCCCTTCCTCATTTCCTGTTCCTTTGCATGTTTGTCACACTTAAGTGTTTCGGAACATCAAACCAATTTAAACAATAGTCAAGGACAACACAAGTAAACACAAAATGCAATTTGTAAATGAAGGTGTTTATTATTAAAGGTGAAAAAAAATCCAAACCATCATGGCCCTGTGTGAAAAAGTGATTGCCCCCTAAACCTAATAACTGGTTGGGCCACCCTTAGCAGCAACAACTGCAACCAAGCGTTTGCGATAATGTGCAATGAGGCTTTTACAGCGTCCTGGAGGAATTTTGGCCCACTCATCTTTGCAGAATTGTCCTAATTCAGTTACATTAGAGGGTTTTCGAGCATGAACGGCCTTTTTAAGGTCATACCACAACATCTCAATAGGATTCAGGTCAGGACTTTGGCTAGGCCACTCCAAAGTCTTCATTTTGTTTTTCTTCAGCCATTCGGTGGTGGACTTGCTGGTGTGTTTAGGATCATTGTCCTGCTGCAGAACCCAAGTTCGTTTCAGCTTGAGTACACGAACAGATGGTCGGACATTCTCCTTCAGGATCTCTTGGTAGACAGCAGAATTCATAGTTCCTTTTATCACGGCAAGTCTTCCAGGTCCTGAAGCAGCAAAACAGCCCCAGACCATCACACTACCACCACCATATTTTACTGTTGGTATAATGTTCTTTTTATGAAATGCAGTGTTCCTTCTACGCCAGATATACTTGGACACACACCTTCCAAAGAGTTCCACTTTTGTCTCATCGGTCCACAGAATGTTGTCCCAAAAGTCTTGGGGATCATCAAGATGTGTTGTGGAGAAATTGAGACGAGCTTTGATGTTCTTTTTGCTCAGCAGTGGTTTTCTCCTTGGAACTCTGCCATGCAGGCCATTTTTGCCCAGTCTTTTCCTGATGGTGGAGGCATGAACGCTGACCTTAACTGAGGCAAGTGAGGCCTGCAGTTCTTTGGACGTTGTTGTGGGGTCTTTTGTGACCTCTTGGATGAGTCGTCGCTGCGCTCTTGGGGTAATTTTGGGCGGCCGGCCACTCCTGGGAAGGTTCACCACTGTTCCATGTCTTCGCCATTTGTGGATAATGGCTCTCACTGTGGTTCGCTGGATTCCCAAAGCTTTGGAAATGGCTTTATAACCCTTTCCAGACTGATAGATCTCAATTACTTTCTTTCTCAATTGTTCCTGAATTTCTTTGGGTCTCGGCATGATGTGTAGCTTTTAAGGATCTTCTGGTGGACCTTACTGTGTCAAGCAGCTCCTATTTAAGTGATGCCTTGATTGTGAACAGGTGTGGCAATAATCAGGCCTGGGTGTGGCTAGAGAAATTGAACTCAGGTGTGGACAACCACAGTTATAGTATGTTTTAACAAGGGGGGCAATCACTTTTTCACACAGGGCCATGATGGTTTGGATTTTTTTTCACCTTTAATAATAAACACCTTCATTTACAAATTGCATTTTGTGTTTACTTGTGTTGTCCTTGACTATTGTTTAAATTGGTTTGATGTTCCGAAACACTTAAGTGTGACAAACATGCAAAGGAACAGGAAATGAGGAAGGGGGCAAACACTTTTTCACACCACTGTATTTACTGCCGGACGGTGGAAGAAGGCTCCCCAAACGACACATGCGACCAGTATTGCCAACTCTTTTCCAAATGTAAGTAGCTAGCACTAGCTCCAAAAGTCACTAAAAGTTGGTTTATGATGTCAAATGCATATTTGCATGTTAGCTTAGTGGCTATATTGGCTGAGTGCCTGCTGCTCACAGTGCAAGACGGGATGGTGCTGTTGGCAGCATGCTTGGAAATTAATTACAATACAATCTATAATTCCATCAGTTTCAATAGGGCCGCCGCCATAGTAGTATAATGCTTTTCCCATGATGGTCTGAAGTCGCTAAATTTGTTTTCGCTAGCCGTTTTTTAGAAAAAAAAAGGTGGAAAGAGGTTCTGAAAAGTCACTAAATCTAGCAAGAAAATTGAAAAGTTGGCAAGATTGCATATGACTGCTGTATTTACTGCTGCAGGGTGGCGGTTTAATCATGTAACCATAGTCTTGTGACCATTCGATTTAACATAACGACCACAGATTTAAACACATAGTAAATGTTGTGAAATAGAACTAGTTAAGTTTAAGCCACACATAGTATTTTGGGCTAGTAAATGAGTCACATAAAATAAAAAAAAAGGCAGTTGGCTTTTAGTTTTCCACAGGACACTTACCCCAGTCTCCTGAGTGAAAGTCTTGTGTTTGTTTGACCCACCCACTCCCCTAACCTGCCTCGTTACGCCTTCCTCATATTCTCAAGACCTCAATGCCAAGAAGAAGAAGAAACTTAATTATCAGCTGCTATGAGCTGCTTGCACAATCAACCCATATGGTCGTTTTTTGAGTAATGACAGGCTGGACTATATTTATTTATGAAAATATCCTATATGTAAAAGATGAAGGACAGAGGGAGCTGAGGAGAATGCTGCATTACATAGTTTGATCTGTTGACTAAAGAGCAAAGTGTGACTAAATAAAACCTGCACGATGAATAAATAAACGCAACACAGAGAGAAGCTGCTCCAGGGACTTGAGAAATGAGGCAGGAGTTCTCCTTTATTCCATTGACTGACACTCACAGAGACAGGGGTGTAAGGTGGACAGGTATGACGGTAGATGGATGGCGGTTACTGATTCAGGTAATATTGCAAAATATAAATGATCTGATGTAGCATGACACAATAATAGTTTATGGTGCAGATCCAGATGCAGTTTAAAACAATGTAGACATTTGCTAAGTTCCAAATAACAATATTCATCCACTCACACATGCACGAACGCACGCGCACACGCACGCACGCACGCACGCACGCACGCACGCACGCACGCACACAAAACCTTTGAGCTTAAAATGGAGAAGTGATTTCCTGCAAAAACCTTTAACTCAATTTGAAATGAAGTTTTTAAAATTGACTAATATCATTCTGTCACCTTCTAGCCTCTGCTTGCTTTTTATGTTTAATATTGAAAAGTCTGTAAAAGGAAAATGTCATTTGTGAAACACACTCAAAGTCTAGCATTGATGTTTGTTATTGGCCTTTTGACAACCTCTAAGTCATATTTAGGAGCAGTTGATGTTCTCTTCGAAATTACAATCAGAATGGCAAACATCTCTGGCATCATGCTGTGCTGTTCAGACCGACTTTAACCTTGTGTGGGCTGGCAACACAGGGGGGTTCCAGCAAAAACCTTTGTAGCAAATACCTGCAAGGACACATTCCTGGTAGACTACTTTGCCACATTGAACAGCATGCTTCTACATTTACTGTAATTACTCGCAAGGCCACACTTAGTACGTCATAATACCACAGCTACATTTGCATAGAAATATTATTAAAATTAAAGACAAGTATACTATTCTGTCAAGTGGAAGTACCTTCAGACACTCGGAGAACCCAGCTTCATAATGATCAACACAAGTCCAATCACAGCTCTGAGGAAATATTCCGCCTGATCTCACAGAAATAGGTGAAAGGAGTACGACAAGTTCTTTTTTAATCTAGCTATATAAGTAATTTCTCTCTTCAACTTGTTAATAACTTGTCTGAAAAACAGACAGATTTGATGTTTTAATAGGTATATACATTGTCTTCAATATTTTCTTCAAACTTTTTAAGCCAAGGACCCCTTAACTGAAAGAGAGAAAGAGCAGGGACCCCCTACTACATACAGTATATTGTAGAAAATGAATTTGCATATACTGGGCCTACAATAACCTTAGGCCTTTATACATATATTTTTTTTGCATAGAATACAAGCTATTAAAATAGCCTAATAATTGTTTTTATGATTTTTACAATTATGTTTTGATGGTAAACATACATGTAGCACAGTAAATCCTTAGGATGAACACTGTCTGTGGGTGGCCTTGGTGCCGACCTTACCAGTTAGCAGTGGGGATTTATGTTTGCTAGAAATATGTTGGATTCATTTTAAGACTTTTTAATTTTTGAAAACCTTGAAGACCTCCTAGGGGCCTTGGACCCCCTGTTGAAGATCCCTTTTGATCAACAGTGATACTGTCATCTCTCCTTTTGTTCATTATAGCTGACGAGAACATGTGATAAGAAAGTGATCCCTGAGAGAAAATGGATCATAAAGCATTGAATAAATGCAGCCAAAGCTGGAAAAAAGGATACAGAAAAAAAACTACAGAGATAAATCTGTTGAAGATTAAAGACTGCCCCCATAGAGGCTTACTCCTCGACACAGCGGGTCCGCGTTCGACTTCAACCATTTGCTCCATGTCATTCCCCCTCTCTCTCCCCTTTCATGTCTTCAGCTGTCTTGTCAAATACAGGCCTAAAATGCCCAAAAATTATCTTAAAAAAAGATTAAAGACTGTCATATTACACAAAGACACGTATCAATGCTGAAAAATGTCTTTACATGACTTAGTGTCACTGTTCATCTCTCTGTCCTGTAATGGGGAAACACGTGTTATCGCCTTAATCTCATTTCAGTATTTTTTTTTCAGCCATGAATTCCCTTTTTCATCACTATCATTTACAGTTCAGAACATTTCTGTCATGCAGCTTGGATAGATCACCTCAGTACAGAAAGGGAGCGGTTCCTCCCTCTGAAAACAAAGAAAAAAACTGTCACTACTGAGCACATCAGACAAAATGTTCTGCTTTTTCGTTCTACTTTGTTATTCTGCTAACCTCCCGCATCTCCCGCATTTCCTCTGGGGGAGATTGAACATCTGAGTTTGTGCACAAGTGTGTGTGTGTGTGTGTGTGTGTGTGTGTGTGTGTGTGTGTGCAACTCTTTCTATTTCCAACATGAGAAAAAAAGTGATAAAATATTTTGCAGTTTGAAAGATTCTAGAAGTTTCTAGGACCCAAAATACACACAGGCACACACACACACACACACACACACACACACACACACACACACACACACACTCTTCTCTCTGTCACTTTTCCTCTCCTTCTGTATCTGTTTCAAATTAGTCAATATCAGGATGTGAACAGATGGAGCTCAGTGTGTGCTGCTGTTTGGTTGTTACATGTGTGTACTTATGTGAATAATTGCACGTGCATGTGTATTTGGGTTTGAGTGCTTTAAGTGTGTTTATACCAGGGTATAATTTTGCTCCTGTGACTCTGTCTGTGTGTACATACGTATGTGTGTGAATGTTTGTTCTGTCTGTACTGAAACCTGGACACATAAACCAACTCAGATGCTAGTGGCACGAAAGTTTTCAGTAAAAACAAGTATTTAAAATGGTGACCTGCTGGGGCTGCTGTCCAAAACACAGGCAGAAGTTCAAACTGTCAAACAACAAGCATGAAAGCCGTCAAGGACCATGATGCATGTCTGCATTTACAGTTCTGTCAGTGGCCGCTTCCAGATCTAAAAAGTAAAACAGTCCAGAGACCCACAAAAGCACTTTTAGGTTAAAGGTGCCCTGCCACACATATTTCATTACTTTGTGGTAATGAAATATGTGTGTGTGTGGTGTGTGTGTGTGTGTGTGCATGTGCGTATGTGTGTGTTTGTGTTGGGAACTTTTAGGTTAAAGGTGCCCTGCCACACATTACTTTGTGGTAATGTCTGAAGTGCTACCATGGACTCTGTAACATGTTTGTGGAAAAAATGCCTTGGTTACCTTGTTTCAAGCCATTCTAGCGTTGCATAGAAAGCCTGCAGAAGGACTCAGCTCGATTTGAGCCAGTTCTCATTAATGTTCAATGAGCTATGCTGCTTGACTCTGATTGGCTAACAGCTAGCCAATGAGAGCCTGGCTATCAGTATCCTTTATCTTCCATAACTGGGCGAGCTCTTGAATAGTAATGAGCTCAGGCAACATGACGTCAGACTGACCAGCTGTTGTAATTGGCCTGATTTCTCCTCTCTTTCAGTGGCTAGAGCTGACAGAGTGCAAATAGCAATACAGTTTAAGTCTAGACAATTTCCTAGGCAGATATTGACTTGAGACAGCGGTTTGGCTGTGCTTCCACCCAATATAGTCCCAAATCAATGTCTGCCTAGGAAATTGTCTAGTCTTAATCTGTAAAGCTATTTGTACTCATTGTGAATACACAGGCCACAAAAAGTAATTCAGTTGTTGTTGTTTTTTGTTGACTCACTTTTACCAACAACATGTTAACTGGCAACATAGGACATTCACTACGCTAAGCTAAGTAGCGGCAGTGCTAAAAAATGCATTGGCCCACCTATCTACAACTAGGGGAGACCGTGATAAGCCCTATTTCAACAAACGTGGCGTGTTCCTTTAAAGACGACTGTGTGCAAATGCCAATTTACTAAAAGCTAATAATGCAGGAGGACAATTATAAAAAATTGGGCTACTTACAGCAAGAAACACAGAGAAACGGAGATGCAATGTTTGTTCCAGCGAAGGAACAAGAAGGGATGAAAAGGTTTGTCCTGTCCAGCAGCAGAAGGGGAGCATGGATGTGGAAAGAAATGCAAGCCAGCCAGTTTGATGATCTTCAAACGGTTGACTACGTTTATCAAACTTGGATACCACTGAAAAACCTCCCTGACATTGGCAAACATTCAAATCATTGTCTCAATGCTGTTAAAGAAGCATTGCATAACAGCTGCTGCAGCCGCGCGGCAATGCTGGATGTAATCCAGTCATTATAGCTGGAAAAACATACGGCAATCCACTTCAAATCACCCACTAATCAGCCATTTAATCACAGAGCTCCGCAGAAAGAGAACTTCAATTAGCTTTCCACACTGCTGAGCTCATTTTTCTGGCCTGGATTCACACGTAACCCTAATGTGAGCTCACTCACAAAAGGCTTTTTAAATTATTACAGGCTGTTGACAGGCATGCCTGACTGACTGACTGACTGACTAAAATACCCCCCTAACAATCCCCCAAAAATGCCCTTGTACAACCAAGTAACAGCTATTTTTAAACTAAGATCAATTTTTGTATGAGGAAGCAAAGCATTCGAGTAAGGCCTTGGCTTGTCTCTCCTCTTCATTAAATAAATTAACAGTTCTAGTTAGACAGAACAGAGACAAGGGCAAAGGGAGAGAATTACACCTTAATGAGAATTAATCAAAAACATAAATTCTGTCTTTGGATTTATGAGGCAAACTATTCTGCTGTGTTCTGAGCCTGTATAAGGTGAAAATGAAAAAATTAAGACTTGTATCTAGCGAGCATCTAAGATACATTATTAACCAGTAGAAAAATATGTACTTTTTGGAACTTATTCTCTAAGAAATATCTTCTTGGAGAATGTGTCTCTAATTGGTATGTTCACTCAGGAAATGAGAACTAAAATGAAAGAGAGCTAAAGTTGTTTTGCTGTGGTTATGAACTATGCATAATGCTGAATGTTTGTTTGTGTGCAGATGTGTGTGTGTGTGCATGTGCGTATGTGTGTGTTTGTGTTGGGAACCTACGCTGAGCCACTTCCACACTGAAACTAAAGTAATGTACTAATGTGCCACAATAACCCGACTAACCCATCATGAACATTTTCAGAATTACTTTATGGTCTCAATCGCTTCTACAACACAGAATGATGTTCATGTTTTGAATTATGTTCTCATTGATTTTAAAATTGTTGATAAAGCAGGTGGTGTTTTAGGGCGTGGCTATGATGTAATCTGCCAGTGAAAGTGTGTAAAGTAACGTAGAGTGTAAGCCGCTCCTTCCTCACTCCTCCCTCTCCTCTAAAATTGTCACATCCACAACCAGGATGGCTGCGCCCGTAACGGCAAACACATGCTCTGTCCACTAATTTTACAGTCAATGGCTGTGACACGCTATGTGTGAATTTCACTAAAAAAGGTGGTTGTGTGTTGGCAGAGCGCCACCTACTGTACCCGAGTTAGAGTTACTCCTGTCATTCTCCCCATTCTTCCCTGCTTATGTATACGGGGAGAACTGGCATGACCCGGTTATACACTTAATGTACAGTAACGCAGTGATTTAGTGTCAATGCCCCTTCCTGCTCAGTTGTCACTCAAACATACAGGGCCCACTCAGAGGCTTACAGGATAAAGGAGAACTTCTCATTTATCTCCAAAGATCCAATACATTTAATACACTTTGACAATAGTGATTTCATGTTGATGTTAACACGTTCTGCTAATGATCTTATTAAGGTGAATAACATGATTAAGTTGTATTTCTAATCACAGTGGTCATTGTATTAAAACGCAGATTCTCGCCACAGAAGGCATTTTTATATTAGGGTATGACGGTTGCAGAAAAGATCAAAGTCTCATATACACAATAATAGTGGTTGTGCCCATTGGCTTAAAGCAATTAAACTGTTACCTTCTTTATTCAAAGATGCCGTTGGCACAGAGTAATTGGTCATACCAGCTGAGTACCAAATCATTTATCATTCTCTAGTTTTCTCTCCAGCTGTTTTAGAATTATTCTATCTTATCCTTTTTTCATGTAAGTTGTTTCTTTACCATGACATACAGCAGTGTATACACTTTCTTTGGCCATAAAAGAGCCTTTACAGACCATCGGCTTTACAAACCCAGACTAAATCTCTGCAAATCCTCCCAACGTAGGCAGTGACCGGGGTCGCTGTGTATTATTGAGGAGTCTGTAGTACTCTGACCTCACGCAGCGGCTCCATGGAACCAAGAGCTATGAAAACTTTAGAGAAACATTTAATAGCTGAATGAGAAAAAGGGAATAAAAATAGGGGGAAACTATTTATGGTTGAGACTGTGATGAACTGTTAGTTGACACTTGTGTCGGGCACTGTGTGGCTCCTCATATCTGGAACAAACTCCCGGAAAACTGCAGATACGCTGCAACTCTCAGTTCTTTTAAATCTAGGCTGAAAACCTTTCTTTTGATGTTGTCTTTCTTTAAATGGCTTGCTTTTAACTGTTTTTGTGTAAAGCACTTTGAATTGCTGTTGCTGAAATGTGCTATACAAATAAAGCTGCCTTGCCTTGCCTTGGCTATAAACGGCCATCTTTCAGTTAACTGAACAGAGAGTTCAAAGAAAGAATTTGATAGCTGCCTGCTCATCACAACACAGTTTGTTCGGTATAAAGGTGCTGCTGCTGTTGACTAATCTGATGGAAAAGGTTTGTGCAGACTCTGATGGCTGGCTGATCATTAGCATCAGAAGGGGCATGTCCTGATTACTGGAATCATGAAGTGACCTCATGTAGGTATAATTAGACTGTGACAGGTTTGAAAAATAACAGTTATAAAATAACAGTTATAAATAACAGCAGTGAGGAAAAAATATGACGTGTTTTCTGCTGTTTTATTAGTAGGGGTGGGGAAAAAACATAGCATAGTATTGTGATATTTTCCGTGGAAATACTGTATCTACACACAGACACCACATATCAATCTATTATTATACATGTGCTGGTCAGTTTGTCTGCTTGACACTCCCATTTTACAGCAATAAAATTGAAATGAAATAAAAAAACATGTATCTTTTTAGATAAAACAGATGTTGACAAAGTTTCCTTTTGGGGACATCATTTGAAATTGGGAAAAAATTTGAAGACTATTGCACTATTGTTCACCTTTTACAGTCTCGCTGCTTCACGGATTTGCATCGTGCATTGTGTTCTGCATTCTGATTGGCTAAACAGTCTCTCACCTTCTTCTCTACCTGTGTGTCAATAACGTTGCGGTTTATACACGTACGTAAAACAGCTTGCCAAATTTAAGTTTGCAAATTCTCTTGCAATTTCAAGTTTCTCTAAAACCCATAATGTTGACAAAACGTTCTGCACCGACAAAGGCACTTGCGGTCGGGCCCAAAAGGCAGAGGAAGATGCTAACTATCACAGAACAAGTTAAACTTCTGGACATGCTAAAGGAAGGTAGAAGCTATGCGGCTGTAGTTTTTTAACATTAATATGTGTTCCCCCAGCCTGTCTATTGTCCCCCAGTGGCTAGAAATGGTGATAGGTGTAAACCGAGCCCTGGGTATCCTGCTCTGTCTTTGAGAAAATAAAAGTTTAGTTGGGCCGATTTGGAATCTTGCTCCTTATGAGGTCATAAGGGGCAAGGTTACCTTCACTTTTTCTGCTTTTCCCGCCCAGAGAATTTGGCCCACCCATGAGAGAGACATCATGGCTTTCAAACAAGCAAAGTGGCAGTTGGTCAAAGCCACACTCCCAGCCTCCACCTTGTCGCGCCCCCCACCCCAACCTCAAAAGCTACAGACTCAGAAATCGCTTGTGCTAAGGAAAGCTCATTGTGGGACTGGCTCTAGTGGCTGTAATTCTGCACCAAGGCTGAATTTCAGGAAAAAGACTTCAGATTTGGTATTAGGGGACCACTAAGGTCTATATAAAAGAGACTTCAGATACAGTATTAGGGGACCACTAAGGTCTATATAAAAGAGACTTCAGATACAGTATTAGGGGACCACTAAGGTCTATATAAAATCATCCAAAGAGCACCATGTCATGGGACCTTTAAAGCAACAAGCTGGTAAAAGTTCAAATTGAACCTAGATTCTGACATGTTATCATTCCTGTCTTTAGCTGGACTTCTATGTCTTTTCATCTGCCTTCTGTCTGTATTAGCAGACTTGTCATATTTTCCATCTGCTAAGTGTCTTGTACATACTTGAGAGCATGCAGACCAGAATGATACATTTCTATAATACCACTAAACTCACCATCAAATGCATCCGCTCAGCGTGTTTATTTTCAAATCCCCCATTTTTACACAACAGAGCCAGTATCAGAATTATTTGATTAGTCTCAATTAAAGTTAACTGTGTCAACAAATTGACTGTGCCCTAGACATGTCCTGTACCCAGAATCAGTTGTGAGAGTATTTACAATGTACTTTTTGTGTTTCTCCTGTTTCTAGCTACAATTATTCATGTATGAATAGATGCCACATATCTTGTTGTGTAGTTTCTTGTCTGTTCATCATCTGTTCCCATTTGGACATGTAGGAAAACCACAGGTTTGAATATAAATATACTACACTGTAAACCCAGATTTAGTTTGTAGTCAATACTTTCATGTTTTGTTAAAAAACATATTCATTACTTCTGGACATTGAGAAAAGATTGATTATTTAGAACACAGATTGGAATTCAACAACTCTGTCTCCTGGGCTAAACTTCTCATACAGCACATAAAAACATTTCAAAGTTTGATGTTGAAGAATTTCTTTACTGTTTACTTTGGAACACATGTTTTGAATACATTGTTCTTAAAACTAGGTTGTCATAAAAAAACAATATTTATGTTAGAAAATTGTTACTGTAGTAATATTATGTAGCCAAATGTTTTGTATTTGTGACGTTTCTTTGCATGTTTAAAGCTATAGTGCGTAGCTTCTTCCGGCCCCATGAGGGATTCTAAGTACTGACAACAAAACTGATGGCACGTCTGCATGACACAAGCCATCCCTGGCCGCGCACCGCAGGTGAATGGTGTTTTTTGCCCCCAACATCTCCTTCCAGGCAGCATGGCAATGGTTATGTTTAGGGTTAAGGTGAGGGTTAGCTGCCTGGAAGGCAACATTTGAGGCAAAAAAACATCACCATCAAGCACCATTTGGAAATGGCTTGGATTAAATGTAACGGATGTTCATTAATATCAAAAAGTAACGCACTAAAGCCTTAACTTAACATGCTTATTTTAGACATGACTCCAGAAAAAAAACAATAGTTATGTTTACTAATGATTTTTAGTAATGACTACTACTGCATCAACTTAACGATCTGTGTTAATACAACTTAACCTGTTAAGTTTAAGTTTAAGGCAACAGGTTTCCACGCAAAATTTCTAGTAAAGTCAACTAATTTGGGATAACTGGGAAACTTAAATAGAAAAGAGACATCTTAAATGTTATTAGTACAACCTGTGCTATTCCTAGTGTGACAAATCAAAATGTCTGCTTTGAAAAAGATCTAAAAGAAGATTTTCCACAAAATCCAAATATCAAAAGCCATTTGGAGTCAGTCTGATTGAAAATAATTGAATATAAAAGCTGTTATTAGGAAATGTGCTGTTTGCTTGCATCTCAAGTAGACTGATTAAAAATACAAAACACTGTTGTGATTTTCGGCTCATGAGCTTTACAGTGGTTCCATGATTAGCACTGTCACCTGCCAGTTCATTGCTTGATCATGTCATTCTGGGTGCTCCTGAAACTTCCCATTGTCTAATAATGCACCAATGCTTCTGAATGAGAGTGAGACATCACATGTATTAGACATGTCATTAAATTAAAGGAACAGCTTAACCATGCAATATGTTAGCATTAACACTGGAGTTTACTGCTAGAGCTGTAAGAATTCAAAATTTTACTGTACAAGTAATTGTCTCAGAAACATTTGTGATTAACAATATACATTTATATAAAATATAAATGTTTTTTATTTATTACTTTTTCAAACAAATAAAGTTTTGAATGAATCCCAAGATACATCTTTCGGTTATATCATTGTTATGTGACCCAAATAATATACTAACTCAGCTTGTGAAGTGAACCACGCCTCTTTATTATCATGAAAACATTACTTTTTTTTTTCTTATATGAACATTAAATTGACAAACCATCAACTGATATACCCATAACGACTTTAGCTAATGTTAGCAAATAATTGCGGAATAAACAAAGAAACTGTGATTCTGTAAAAAGAAAGTGATTGATAGATAGACAATCATGCAATAATTGTAAGAAACCTATTTAGTGCATATTATAACTACAACTGTAAAGCAGAGCAATTTTCATGTAGAACAAACACAGGCAGTTATGCTAAGTCACATTGGCCCTTGAGTGTGTGAAAGCTATAAAGTATATTAGAAAGAGGTATATTCTGGGCTCTGAAGAGATATGCACGCACATGCAGTTAATAATGTATACTGCAGTGACAATTAAAGGCACATAGGAGGAATATGTATTTTAAGAAACTGTAAGAGGTCATTAAAAAATGATCATACATAGGAACATAATTTAACATTCTACTTGTGTTTTCTGCTTCCGCGAGAGAAACAAAAAGACGCAGAGAGGGAGAAAGCAGGACCAACCTTGCAGGGTGAAGGACAGTTGAGCTACTGCACAGCACATGTTAAGTGTTTTATAGGGAGGGAGCAGGGTGTAAACTCAGGTCGATGTGACAGTAGTGAGTGAAAGCTGAGAAAGCTGCCATCCCCTATGATACAATGAGAAGTAGGAAGGCACTGTGTACAACTGTCCTGACACACTCACACCAAGACATACTGTACACAGACGCCAAATATTATTTGAACAGAATTAGAAATCCCCAGTGGCATCTTGGCCAGTATGCAGCTGTTTCCCTTGAAAGGGGAGTTACTGTCCTGATACTTGACCTTTTCTACTCTACTGAACCATTTTTGACATTTCAATCTGCTAGTCACCAGTTTGTTTCACTTTTTTGTTTTGTTTCCTGCTATTTCAATCAGGAGAGACATGTTTGCAGCTATGTGACCGTTATACACGCATGACAAAATATACATTTATTAGAATAACAGCTGAATTGATTTAGGAGTGCATCAATTAATAGTTAGATCTAATTTACGCTGAGCTACATTTTTGTGAGAAGGTTTGAGACAAATTTTTAATGAGGAGTGATCAGTGGTCAGTAAATCAAATCTCAGTTAAAAACTCTTCTCCGACAAATCAAACTGTGCTTTGAGAGAAGTAGAGAGGTAACTGTGACTTTCTTCCACAACTCAATATCAAAACATTAAAATAAATGTATGTGTCTGGGACCATTTACGAAAAACTCTAATCTCAAGTAATAAGAGGAAATGCTTGAAACCATTTTAGCTAGCTGCAGTACTTTTGATCTGCAGTCCCTGGCCAGATAGACACATACACTACAAAGTAAAGTAGATACAGATACAGTATATTAAAGTGAATTCCATATTTAAGTTTCATAAAAGCTTAATTTGTCCTTCACTTAAATGAAAAGACAGAAATCCTCTTGAATGCTAAAGTTGAGCAATGCTTTTGAACAGTGGAGGAGCAGTTGTGTAAGTTATGTTAAACACCAGACGAACATCTAAAAATGTTATGTTAAGTACATAACAATGATAAAAGTGTCCTTATATCTTATCATTCTTTCAGAGTCTGGTTGGTTTTAAGGCTGTCTTGCACGTCTGTGACCAAGATGATATACAGAAATAAAAATGAGAAAAACCCTCTAATAAACCTGAAGCTGTATTTCAGTGTATGGCTTATCTTTTTCATTTGGTCTTTGAGTTATAGCTTTTGGCCATCATTCATATTGATATATTCATTTATTACATTCTACTCAAGATATTTGCTGAGATCTGGTTCCAGTAGTTCAGACAGAGCACTGAAGTCATGCTTGTATTAGCTGATTGACATCAGCTGTTTTATTCATGGTTTCATTCATGAAGCACACAGCATTGTGGCTATCAGCTGACAAGTAACATCCAATTATATTTATGCAGGTGTACTGCACAACCCATTATAACCTGATACTTCTTACTCTAGTCTGCTGATACCGGCTCCCTCCAACACTCCAACCGCCTCAATATATGCCATAGTTTTGGTATTCTTGATGTAACTAAGATTTAATGTTTGTGTGTGTTTATCAGCAGGGGATTAGTTGTCCCAGCCGTTTTCCTCATGTTCGCTGTTTGCAAGCTTTGAGCGCTCTCTCAGAGCAGGGCATTTACCACTAAATTTTACTGTGAAACCATCTGCTATCAAAGGTCAGTGGCTTAAAGAAAGTAGCTCCAACTGAACTATACTTGCCATAGCAGTGTGCATAGCTTTCCTAAAATGCTTTTCACTAGCATGATAGTGATGTTTTTTTTACTCTTGGATCATGTATTCTACCTTTAACATCACTGACACATTACTGTATTCTTTGTACATTCACATGAATATTTGAACAGACCTTTTGTTTATGTTGCTAAGTAAGCTACTTGTCACTTGAGCGTACATGAACGTGTCATCTGCCTACATTATAATTTCCACATAGATGGTAGATACCCAATGAAAAACAGAAGCCCAAAAATAGAGCCTTGTGACACTCTTTTTCATTATTTAATTAAACACAAAGGGTGCAGTGTATCAGGTATGTCAGTATATCAGTCCACTTCAAAGTAATAATAGACTATTTATATTCAAAACGCTGAGTGCAAAGTATTGGGTAAGTAACTTTTTAAGGCCTCATATAGGTCAAGAGACACGGCTCCTTTACCCAAATTAACCTTGCAGCTTGGTTTTTCCAAATCTGATATGACATAGTTGTCTCTGGCCCAAGGTTGTATGACAGGGTTTCATTAGCAACATTTGGTATGTCTCATGAGAACAGAGACAGTACTGCTCATGAGACTAGAACTCTTTCAAAGGTCAGGCCTATTGGAGACTTGCTAAATGGGCCCCTTCTAAGGTTGCTGATAGGGAGGGCCTTTAGGGAGGCAGCATAACATTAGACCCAGGTAATTCAGGATAGAGGTTTTGTTATGGTTTTAGTTTTTATCCTGTTTCTGTATCATTTTTTCTGTTATTTTTTGTTTCCTCCCTGGTCTTGTGTGGTGGTTTCTGTCTTGTGTTCCCCTTGAGTGTCTGTATGTTCTGTTTCCTGTTTTATTTTGAAGTCTGGTCTTTGACTTGTCTTTAGTTTTACTTCCTGTGTTTTCCCGCGCCTGTGATTACCTGATGTCTTCCACCTGTTTCCCAACCCTCTTGTCAAACTCATTATCTCGTTACCCAGTGTATTTAGTGTCTGTGCTCCCCTGAACCCCGAGTTGCCCCTGATGCTGCGCATCGGAGTGTGAATGTGTGTGAGTGTTTATCTGATGAGCAGGTGGCACCTTGTACGGCAGCCTCGGCCACAGTGTGTGAATGTGTGTGAATGGTGAATGTAACCTGTGTGATGTAAAAAGCGCTTTGAGTAGTCGTTAAGACTAGAAAAGCGTTATAAATACAGTACATTTACTTTTGTGTTTTTTTGTTTTTTGTTACAATAAATCATATAATAATAACAATAAATCCTTGGACGCTCTCTCTTGCCTGCCCTTCTCTGCTTTTGGGTCCTCATTCCACTCACGTAACAGGTTTGTTGTTTAAATACAAAACAGATGCACAATTTTAAATTGACAGTGGGGGCTATTATTTATGTAATTGTACCAAGTGATGCAAATAACTAGCACTCATTCATAAGAGCGATTGTAAAAAAAAAACACTGTGGTGCCATACATCTTTTACAGTTGGTGCAAAGATAATATTTGTACATGCTCAAAAGCTCCTTGTTCATGCTAAAGGCATACAGCTTTTTTCTGCTTATCCCTCTGATCTTCCTCCCTTTTTTCCACCCAATCTCTTTCTGTCTCTCACCCAGTATCTAATTGGCTGTTGGAAGGTGACCAAAACATTTGTTTGTAAATTTCTCCAGTCAAATGAATAAATGACCTACAGTATTTTTTTGATAATTGATCTTACACTGGAACAAAGATGAGGAGTAGAGGTAATGTGTAATTATAGGCTGTTAGGAAACCAGTTAATTCACATTTAGGTATTTAATACTATTATGTAACTGCCTTACAACAACAAAAATAGGATGGAACTGCTGATTCTAGGCCTTATGCAAATAATTGTGTGTGTGTGTGTGTCTCCTACTCACTCGACTGTGTCTTCCCAGCTACACCAGTGTCTCTGGTCCAGTTTTTTCATGTCCCGACTGAAATTGGCTAGGCAGAACTCCTCAATAGTGAATTCATAGTCCGGCTCGCACCCTGGTGCCGACACAAACTGAGACATCGCTGGAAGGAGGGAAAAGGGATGTAAATAAGTGAATTAAAAAAAAAAACAGAGCATGCACAGGTGTAAAACCATGGATGTGGGTAACTTAGTATTCACACAAATGTTTAGTTCCATTGTCACTCTAAGTGTGTGTGTGGGGTTCACAGGCAGTACATGCAGTCTCCTGTGGCCTCGTTAAAGGTTATAGCAAGGTGAAAGCACTTAGGACTGAAAGCAGCTACTGTGCTAGGACTGTCGCACTGTCACACTGTTGCTTGCTCTGGAGGGAACTACTAGAACTGTTGCGTTCTTGTAAATTATGGAATGTGGTCTAGAGCCACTCTATCTGTAAAGTGTCTCAAGATAACTCTTGTTATGAATTGATACTATAAATAAAATTGAATTGAATTGAATTGACTGCAGCTTCAATACGATACTTCAATATTGTCTCTTTTTGGGTCACTGCAAACTGATGTTTCCCCATCTGTGGGACAAGACACTGAAACATCATCTGCTAACACAGTGTTAGAAATATCATTGCCTTACAAGACACACACACACACACACACACACACACACACACACACACACACACACACACACACACACACACACAGTAGAAATTAAGTGGTGAAATTTCTGTAGAGTTAATTCTTGCTGGATATTTTCTACTTTAGTCAATAAGCAGGAGAGTGATTTAAATGTTAAAAAGGACAGTGGAATATTACGTCTAGGACTATGTGTGCTGATTAAGCAACAAGGTCAAGATAAGATAAATTGAGACTGATGTCTCACAGAGGTAAAACCATGATAATACTGTAAACAGCGTTCGAACATGCTTTGTTTAAATTAATTCTCAACAGTATCATAACACTATCTGAAAAAATGAAATATTTATACAAAAGTTATTTCAGATGATACCTTATAATCCCCTTTGAAGGGGAGGTTTGAAATTTTGGGAAACACGTTTGTTTCTTCCTGAGTTAGATAAGAAAATCCACTTTCATGTGTATTTGAGCAAAATATGAAGCTAAAACCTGTAACTAATAAGATTAGCTTAACATAAAGACTCAGAGCAGGTGGAAGCAGTTGGCTGGGCTCCAGCCAAAGTTTAAAGAATCCAGCTACCAGCACCTTTAGAGCTCACTAAGTTTATAAGGGATCCTCCCCTAAAATGCTACTTACACAATTTTAAGAAATTATAACCCTAAATGGCCGGCCACATTCGTTTGCCAGCAAGAAGGGAGTTTTCGCTATTATTACACATGCTTTGAAAATAAAGTATCTGCAGTTATACGCAATAACAGTAATTCCCTGTCATGTATACTGTACAACCATATGTGTAAACCAAAAAGTTCAATAACTAAATCTGCTAGTTTCTAATTATAGCTTGCTCGAAAACATTTGGACGATGCAAATTTGTGAAAACATAGAACAAGATCATGTCATCACGATGCAATTTTGCTGAAAGTAAAAACATCAATATTGAAATATTTTGACAGAGATGTCACATGTACGTATATACATCCTCACATCTAAACCTCCCTCACCATCCTTTTTTATGACTTCTTTCCAATTCTTCTCTTCCTGTTTCCCTGCAGCCTTCACTTATTTTCAATGCCTCTGTTAACTTACTTTCCTTGTTTTTCTCCCTTATTCCCACAACGCTCCTCCCTTCCTCTCACTTTCTTTATGACCTGCTGTTTCTCATGTGTTTTGTCTCAGCATACATCAGCATACATCTCTTTACATCTCTATTCATCCCTACTCTTGACATTTCTTCTTTTCTCCCCTCCCTCCCTCCCTCCCTCCCTCCCTCCCTCCCAGTATGTTATGCTGCAGAGCAGAAGGGTGAAAGAAACAGAAATATAGAGGATCCTGCCGATGTCATTTTAAAGTTTAAAAAACAAACTGTAGCTTATAAAATGATGGTTAAAAATATGATTAACTTGTTTAAATTCCTACAAAGAATCAGAGTCATGCTGTGAGGAGAGCAGTTGGAAAGGTCTACCCGTCTACACAACTCCAATCAAACGCTGGGATCAAAGATAAAAATCAAGTGTGTAAAGGAAGAGCAAGAGAGGGAGAGAGAAAGAGTTGGAATTTTTTTGTGCAGATCACATTTATGTTATGCCAACAATCTCTAACAAAGATTTTTCCAACCAACATGACAAAAAGGGTTGTTTGTGACCGACTTCAACAGTCATGTCATGTCAGAGTTCTCTGATCATCCATGCTTCAAAACCATTTTGTTTTTGAAGCATTTTTTTTTTTAAAGCAAGGATTAACTGCAAACTCACGCATTCAAGTTGGACTCCCTTTCTTTCCACTTTGCTACACAAAGGGCACACTACTGCCTGTTGGCGATGAATTAGTATTGCAAATGTGTCACATATAAAGGTAACTGCTACAGATAAAGGGCTGCATACTTATAAATTAATTAAAACCTAGCTATCAATTTTCTGGAGAGGCCAGTGTTCTTTCTAAATATCCTCATCTCAACCTGCATGATCAAATACAGTGTCTACTTTATACAAACAAACAGAGCCAAATGATGTAATGCTAACTGGGTTTTGATGTCTTTGATTTCCCTGTCTGTTCCAACATTCAGAGGCTCTGATTTTAAAGCAGTATAAGCCAGTGTCATCAAACTCATGCGTACATGACTTGTTGTAGCAGCCTGCTACATGAGAGAGAGAGAAATACTATATAAACAAAATGCACACACACAGACACACACCATGCATGCATACACTAGCCTGCATGAGGTATCTCGTCTTTAATAAACCATAGTTTTCATTTTGAATGCAAAGTTGTTTAACTTACCACACGCTTGGTGCTGCTTAACTGCATAAATGTTTAACCCTAACCCTCCTGTTGGCCTCGGGGTCAAATTTGACTATTTTACAAAAAGTTTCTAAATCAGAAATTTGGGTTTCCTTCAACCAAATTGTAAAAAAAAAAGTGAATGGTTCCATACGCTGCTCATCACAAGTTAAATTGCTGATCAGTTGACTATTTCCATTGAATTTTGGTGTTTCATTTAATATCATAGCATTTTAAGAAGAACAAAAAGATTTAACACTGAAAAAAGTGAAAAATCAACAAAAACGTCCAAAAAAACACAGAAAATATCAACAAAGACATTGTTAAAAGTGAGAAAGCGTCAAAAAGTGACAAGAAATGTCGGAAAAAGCTTAAAAAACTTGGTAAAAACAACAACAAAATGTCCAAAAAAATCAACACAGAACTTTGGGAAAAGTGACCCACAAAAACTAAATGTTTAGACAACACTACAACACAACACAAGGGTTAAGCAGTTTGAAATTTACTATAGTGTAAATGTGCAGAAGAGCAGTCAATGCAAACATTCAATGAAGCAAAATGATATTACAAAGATTTAATGACACAAAAATCATGCAATAAATAGTCAAAAATAACCCAAATCCCTGGTAGCTGCAGGGCCCTTAGGCCGGCTCTGATTATTCACGTAATAAATCCATTTCATGTGAGTGGGCTGATTGAACATTGCTAATGATGGCTCAGTTGCATGCATGTTGAGTTGTCTTGCCTGAAGGACACAAAAAAGAGTTTGTGCACTTCAACCAAAGTATATTTCTGCACCAAAACAAAAATATAGTGGAAGATAGTTTTCTGTGATGGTGACACTTTAATCCTGAGACTTGGACACGTTTTACTTGATGGGAATTTACCTGACCACAACAACAATTAAGTAGAATTAAATCAGAAAATCATTCGAAAGGTGTGTCACATACAGTATTGCTGAGAAGTTGTATTCCTAAATAACATTTCAGACAAGCCAAAGCCTGAAACCTGATGACATTTCCATTAAAATTTCAGGGAAAATTGACACATTGATAGATCAAGCATATAGATCAAATCACAAAGAACACCTAAATGTGGAGCTGTGTTGCCACATCAGTTGAACTTTTTTTAGCCAGTTATCTTATGACACGGCCAAATAAAGGCATTGCTTCCAGTAAACGACAAACGAAGGCATCAGCATCAGAGTCAAAAGATTTCCTTTAGGATGTCTTCAAATAAAAACAAAGTGGTTTTGTGAGTGTAGCAACAGAAGATCTGCAAAAACTGCAAATTTATCTATCTGAAGCCAAATGGAAAAACCCATTTGTGCTACAAATAAAAACACCTGTCTACCTAATCTTTCCTCCTGTAACTTGTCAAAAGGTTAGGATGAAATACTCCAAACAGTCGAAAATTGATTTCCCATTCCCATAATGCAGTGAGACCGCCTTTCAATCTGACAATAATCTCTATAAATAGATATCTGCATATGAATGCAGAATCTTATTATGTTACAGACCGTGTTACATTTTATACTTTAACTGACAGTTTCAGGTCAGCAGAAACCCTTGGATTCTTTAAGCTCTGACTCAAAAAAATCTCTAAATCTTCATTAGCAAAGACCAGTGATGAAAACATTCAGGTAACATTAGAAGCTTCTCATTAATAGCCGGTATTAACCATCACTTTCATTGTCAGGTTGTAGCTACAGCTAGTGAACATGAATTAGGCCAGGTTGATTCATATTAAGGTTTAGTAGATACAAATAAGTATTTCAGACTTCTCAGCCAACAACAGGTGATCGCAGATCTAAATGAATGTCTGAGTTTGTGTTATTTATAACTTAAGTTCCTTACAAATGATGAAAGTGATGAGTGGATTTGATATTGGATTTGAGAAAATGCTTTTTAACCCCAACCCAATACGTGAGATACCATACATTCATTGACAAATTACGTTTCCTTCAAAACACATTATTTTTGTAGCAAATTAGTAGTATATGGACGTATTTTGTAGGAGACAGGTTTGCGTCCCTGAGATTAAATACCCACAATTTTGCCCCACCTTACCCCCTTGTGCCCCCATTTTTGAAAACAACAACTGCAAAAGTCCCCATTACTAGTAAAATGTGATGCAGTGCCATACACTGTGGCCTGCCCTACATGATAGAAAACCTTCTGTGCTGGTTTCCTTTTTATTTCTTTCGCCCCTGCCCCTTAGACAGCTTGAGTCCGTCACTGCATATCACAGGCTCAAAGGTGCAGAGGTTCGAGGGCCGCCTGGCACTTTCGCTTGGAGAGTAACTAATATTGTACTTATTCATAAACTAATTCATAGAGCCATCCCTTATACTTCCTCTCTGAAAATGTGATTTACTTCATTAGAAATGGACCTATCATAACACCCTTTTCGGATTATAATCTTGTTGTCCTGCATACTTCAACTGCTAATCAAAAGCTTCTGGTCAATAGGGAAATCTCTTGCTCCATACCTCTTTGTAGGAGTGTGCCCACTGAGCCACTGTATGTGATACCAGGATACATGAACTTGTCTTGATTTAGTAAACCGACTTGACCCATGCATAAAGTCTGCTTCTGTAAATACAAACATGTAGTCAATACAGTAATCAACAAGAACAGGAGAATGGACTTGAGGTCAATGGGATTACTTCTGGTATTCTAAGTAGACATTGCATGACCTGTGACCTGACACATGCTGCTTCCTCTATCCTCTCAGCGGGGTGTCTGTGTAGAACCCCACCCAGCAGCTAGCTTCAGGGGGCTCTGTGTACTTTATGTGTGTCTGTGATTCTGTGTGTATGTCTTGGACGTTTTTTATTCTCATCATCATAATCCAATATGCACAAGAAACTAAACAAAGAGCCTTACAGCAATCCAAATAGAGCTGCACACTCACACTTCTAATTCCAACAATTCCTTTGCCCTCATTTGCCCTCTTGAATGCCTCAAAGACCATATTTACATATTCAACATTGACACACGCACACGCACACACACACACACACACACATCTGAAAGTCTAGTTTGACAGCTGTTTATCAGCTGCTGTTCACTACACTGCGAGCTATTCATATCTGGAGCTTTTCCAAGCAACAGCACCTGAGGTTATGCATGGCTCTTCAAAATGTGTTAAAATGCTTTGAAATAAACAGAAACAAGCACAAGATGTTAAAACTCAAGTTGTCACACAGAGTATTAGTCTGAACTGAAGTCAAATACTGTAGGCTATAACACAGGTGAAAGATTCAGGTACTACAAGTGTTTAAAAGCGAATACAAAGAGAGTGATGCACTCCATCGGTCTAAATATAGATGAGATGGGGGAAATGGATGACATTTCTCAACGAGCGTTGACTCTGTGGAACTGGACTCCAACTTTTTTTGCATTCTTGAACACTGACTCTCAAGCACTATATGCAAATGGCGTCATGTGAAAACATGAGAACATTTTTATTTCAACATTAAAAAGGTTTTTTTATGCCAACTGAGAAATATTTCCGTGGGATAGGATAACTTTCTATGGAGCTCAATCTGTTTCAGGAACTTTAATAATTTCAGTGTGAACTTGAAACAGCACAAAATGGCAGACCAATATCATCAAAATTGTTAAAAGAAATGTGTTAACTATGGGACTAAGGGCTTTTCCACATCTAGAGTTGGGGATGGAGTTTTAACATTGTTGGTATGTGTTCACACAGTACAATTACAAACTTTGTATATACTATGTCGAGCGCACTGAACATTGTAACCAAATGTCAAAGTGAACTGACCTTTAGTGCACTTGGAAGCAAAAGGAAACCCCCGTTTTCAAGCGAACAAGAGTTAGGAAGGAGGTTGAATGAGCTTTTACACAACCCCAAAGATTTTGGGCAAAATTTGGAAAATACAGATGCAGCTGGGAACTTCTTAGAAATTGTTTTTATTGAAATCTTCGATCAAATCACAAATTATGACAGGGAGAATGATCTGATTTTAGTTGCTGCATGTATTTACCATGCAAACAATTTAATTTTTATTTAAGCGTATAGAAATATCTCTGTTATATAAAGTTCACCTAAAGTTATACTCGGCTTCTACTCTATAGGCGTTCACTTTAAGAAGTCCAACCACATCTTGCCATAATCTTTCTCAGCCAATAATATTGTTGCTGTCAAACTAAAATCTGTTTTACTCTCTGTTGCTGTCAGTTGTCATTTCAGTACGAAGAGACCCTCCTCCACCCCTTCACCTCCAGTCTTCAATATATCAGTGCCCAGTCCTGCTCCGTATTCCATCATTCAGGCTTTCAGCAACTCCCTTCACCACCACCACCACCACCACTACCAACAGTGTCTAGACCCCAGAGGGAAATAACTTGAACTCATCATGGCATCCTTACCCTCTAAATACAACATGCCACAGTATGATCTAATCGCCAAAGACTGAAATTGTTATTAGTATGCACTTGAATATAAATGGATTGTTCACTCTAAATGAAGCCCCTCCTGATTAAACTGCCTTGTACTGCTCAGTTAACTCAGAAGTTGGTTTTCTCATGAATTCCTAACATGTTCCTCTGCAGTATCAGCAGATTGGCAGTAAGCAAGTTCTTTAGAGAAAAAAGCAAACTGCGCTGCTTGATGATGCCTTGATTGGGGGCGTTTTGAAACGTTTCAGTCGAGGCCTCTGCAGCACACAGGTCCTCTGTGGCAGGAAGCAAGCACATTGAAACCAAAGTGTTACAAAGGAGGGACATGTTATTACTCTCTTGCCCCGCTCTTTAATTATTTCCCATCTCCATCCTATGAATTTTGTCTTTGACAACCCTTTCACTCCACATCTCATTCTGTTGAGTATTGATTTCCCCTGCCGACTATTACACAGATTCTACCCAAAGAACATAAGCACCTTTAATACAATTTTAAAAATGTAAAGTAATTATACTGAGGCTCACCCACCTGTGATACTTTAGCTTAAAAAAAAATACATTTGACAGCAGCATGTATATAATATGTCAAATAATAGAGGCCTATGATGTCTAATTCCTTCCAACTGCTTTCTATGCCCAAGGCTTGGATTTGCAGTTGCATCCTGATTCCCAACAACACAATGTAATAATACACCCATCCTCCCATCTAGTCTTATTACTTTCTCTTGTAATGCCAATGTCGCTTGTTTTTGCTGACCTCCCATGTCAGCAAAATATTCACAAGTGGGGAAAGCCTAGATGAAAGGTTCAGGGAAGGCAGTTGTACCTTTTCTCTTGTAACACGGTAAAAGGAACATACCTTGAAGTCCACACAATACATCCCATTGTTAAGCCGGAAAACAGTCAGATCTGATCAGTTTTGCCAGAGTTACAGTAGAAAAACTATATTTTTCAGCAGCCTTACTAGCTTGACTGACTGTATGCAGTTTATTACAGAATCTGACATTATACCTTTCTTGAATATTCATGCAAACACATTTAAGAAGCCCTTCATAGAGTTAGTTAGTATATGTTAGAGCTCTATTATTAACATTTTCTACCAGGTTGCAGGTTGTTACAGTAACTTGTCTGTCCCTGTCTGTGCATGTCTGTAAACAAAAGGCTTTTAAAAAAAGCAATTCTTACTGAAAAGCAGTAAGTAACATAAACGGTTTTCCAACAACATAATAAAGTTGATGAAATAAGATTGTAATAATAGCTTAAACAGCCAATACTGTTCAATTGCCAGCAAACATGCTAGTAAATTAGCTTGTTAGCAGTAGTGCTAGCTCTGCTGCCTCCATTAGGTACATGATCCTTGCCTTGCAGGCAGTATCAGTCCCCTGAGGGATTCCCATCATTTACATGCAACACTTTCCATTTCAAATTTCATGCATTATGTGAAATATGTGTGCACACATTTTTCCTGTGCAATGAGGGCTTTCTACTAGGGATGCACCACTACCACTTTTTTTCAGACCAAGTACAAGTAATTACATTTGTAATAATACTATTACATTTCAAACAATTACTTTGAAAACATGCATTATTTGCACCTGAATGCATCATGACTTCACGAGGTGTACCTAATTGCACCGTGAAGTCCCATTGGTGCCTACGCACTTTATCGTTTGTTTACATAATTCATGATGAAGGCCAAATGTTGCCACACGGGTTCCTTCAGGGAAGCATGAGTATTTAACAGGTCTGTTATTTCTCCATCATCTCCAACTCTAGCAATGGCCAATGTGTTGGGAAAGTCAATCTGCAGGCTACTGGTAAGCTACGGTGTGTCTTTAGCTATAGACTGTTGCACGTCCTGGACTGGGACTCCCGGTGTTTGTACCCTTTCGAGTGAAATACAGCCACACTTTACACCGTTTAGCTTTAAGTTTTTAAATTGTGTTTCAGCCAGCCATTAGCCAACAATAGGTTAACGTTACCTGTTGCTGCCAAATGTAATGCTAACTGGCTTCACAAGCAGTGATGCATGACATGGTATAGGGTGCTGTATCGGAGTACTACTTGGTGATGGAGCAGTGGATATGACACGTCTTTTGTATAGGAGATCTGGGTTTGATTCCCACTGCAATACATCAACCGATTTGTCCCTGAGAAAGACACTTAACCCCTAGTTGCTCCAGAGGCATGCGACCTCTGATACATAGCAATTGTAAGTTGCTTTGGATAAAAGTGTCAGCTAAATGAAATGTAATGTACTTTTATGAGTAAGAATATGAGTAGATATCGGACCCGATACCCAAAACTGGTATAAGTATCTGTGGATACCTATTTTTTTTTACAATACATTTAAGGTGCGTTCACTTTTGGTTTAACTTCCAAATAAAGAAATCTGGCTAAACTGTTGGCTTGTTACTGTAACAACTGGTTTTATTGTCTAACTGCTTGGGTTTTCTGGCTTTGACTTCATTGTGATGTTGCCCACATCTCAGAAATCACTCTAAGTACTGTGTTGTCATAACAGATAGGAATGATGGCCACAGCTATCAAGACTTAAGTTAATAAAACTGAATTGAATTTTAACTAAACTAAAGCTGTATATGCTCTACAGATCAACTTAACTGCCTCATAAATGATGACTTCTCTGTGTATGGTCTGTAGTTGCTGTTCTGGCATCACATTCACCGAGGACAGACAGTTAGTTGGTCTCAGAGTAGTGGCAGACTGTCGAGTCATAAATGATTCAGCCTCCTGAAATTGTTCACACATTGCAGCTTATGACTGCTTCCAGTTTGAAAGTGACAAACATACAAAGAAGGGAAGCCAGATATCTCCTGTCAGAGGTCCAGACTAATTAGGCAGCCAGATCTGATGCTCAAAATGAACCGGCATTGTACTTGTCAATATGATCACCATCTACACCCGCCGCCGTTCTCTCTCACTGTCGTCATTTTCTCACCGATGATTCATAGAGAAGTATATCTTAATCTTTGGCCTTTGATCATCTGAATTATTTTTGACCACCGCTGCCCTATCGCTCAAGCTAACATCAAAACGCCCATGTCCTTGACTTTTCAATACTTTTTAGTAATGAATCATCTCAGGCCATTGAGTAGTAGAGGAGAAAGAGAAAAAAAAAAACATCTGTTTCTTTCCCCACCAATCTGACAGCTCAATTTAGATTCTGTAAAGTTACACAGGTGTTATGCATATTTTTAAAAACCCACACAATTCAGCTCTTCCTGTACAAACTTCACACATTTAGAACAAGTTTGGGTGAGTCTTTCTTTTTTGCACTTCAGAGTATTTAAGTTTTTTTCCATTTGGTACACCAGAAAATCAGGGCATGTTCCCACTTCATGCATTGTGCATTATGTAAATGATGTGTGGTCAACCATCCGCCAAGCTGCGTGCTTAAGCACTAAGTAGAAAAAAATCTCCAGTGTTCTACATTCACTTGAAGTAACTTGTTCTCCCCTCTCCTTTATCTTGTACTAAGTGTGCTGCAGCAACTTTCTCCTTGCAGATAAGACAGGAAGCGGTCAAACGTCATGAGCACAATAATCAGTTATCCTCCTCTCTCTGCTTCAGGTCAACCTTTCTTTTAGGTTTACAAAATGACATTTTGGTGTCCGGTGCACCACAATAAATCAAAGTGCTGTTGGTCCAACAGTTGTAGCATCTCTGTTGACAAGTTGCCCAGTTAGGCACTACTTGCAAAATGTTAAATGTCAAATAGAATAAAGAAAACAGTCTATATCGCCAAAATTTCATCTCCGGTTCAGATTGTTCAGTTGCCGTGGGGAACTCCACATGTCCCACATTTCGGCCAGATGTCCATCAACCTCTGCTTTCTTTGTGTTGGCATTCTAAACTCCGGTCAGTTTATGAGCACTAGAGCTGTAACAATTTTTACTGTACAATTTGTCTCAGAAATATTTGAGATTAACAATATAATTTTCTCTTTCAGTCAAATAAAAAAAAATAATATTGTAATACTTTTTTAAAATTCTAAATCTAAAATTTTAAATGACTCCCAGCATACATCTTTTGGTTAAAACTATGGCTCTTTATTATCACAAAAAATATTTTCTAACTGTACCCCCTTGTCATTTTTGTTGCTATAAATGTGTCTAGGGTCAAGTGCCAACAATTAACCAAAGCCAACTAACAAAATAATAAAAATATATAGTCTGACCAACTTATATAATTACAATTTGGAATATCTAAACACAATCAACATTTCCCATTTATTTAGTCATACGCCTTAAGATCTTAGCTAATGTTAGCAATGAATTGTGGTTAAACAAAGAAACCACGATTAAAAAAAAGACAATTAGACAATCATGTAATAATTGTTACAGGCCTAATGAGGACTATGGTTAACTGCTCCTCAGATCTCTGCAGGGTAAATCCAGACCCTCCTTCACAGCGCTGTGGAGGACTGTCTGGCAATGTGAGACTAAGATAACATTATTAGGCTCAGATTTTGCAGCGCTGCCAGCTAATTGCTTTACTACTGTTGCTTCTATAGCCTGACCCTGTTTGAGAGCTCCTATCTCCCGTCTGTTCTCTAAGAACACATTTTCTAAAATCTTTTCTGTCTTTTTGTTCTCTCCCTGTTCTCTCATTGTCCTCATCTCTCCTCACGAGTAGAGTTGAATAAATCCTCAGAATATCATGTTCCTGAGTGGAAAATAGCTATTCTTCACTTGTGGCATGTTCCCTCGAAATGAGTGTGCACTTAGGAAGCACAGTTACTTTTTTCCTCCTCCACCTTTTTGCTAAAAATGTCTGGCTGTAGTGTAAGTTACATCATTTTAAGTGATATGTGGTCAGTGTCTGACAGATTTGTGTAAGCAATGGTTTAAATATTAACTGATTTAACTACTTTTCAACAATGGTATGCATTACTAAAGTGTTCCACAAATTTTACTTTTCACCAGAAAATTAATAATTATACATTCTAACATGTTAAACTGTTGCTCCTCTACACGATCAAGGCCACAAAATAAGATAATGAAGGACTTGTTTTAGTTGCATTTCAATGGTGCAAATTCCTTCTAAAGAGTGACTTTGGATAATGGTGATATTATCATGATGAGGCTCATAGGGCTCACAACTGCAGTTGCAACTGCACAGGCCCCCAAATTCCACCAGGTGCGGAACGGCTGCGGATCCTCTCTGGAACAGTGGCAGAGTCAATAGGTTATCATTAAAGTCAGTGTGTGTGTTTTCACTGACTGCGGAACGGCGGATACGCAGAGCTTGGCAAATCATATTTCCCTGCACTACAACTTGAAAACACACCACAAAGTTGTTTCCTCTCTACTCCTCCGGATGGAAACAAACTGTTGTTGTTTTGGTTCTAATCTACATGAATTTGCGAGATCTCGTGGGTCCTTGAGACTTCAGCTGTCAGTCATGGCCGCATTCCGCAACAGATCTGGACCTGGTGGGTGTTGACGGACAGCGGCGCTGATCCGCAGCCATTACGCATTCGATGGAATATGGGGGTAACTGTACAATAATGATTTATTGTGAATGATACAACTTTCAATTTGGTCTCAATGTTCCCTTAAAAAGAACATTGGTCAGTAAATTAATTTCCTGGAACTTGCTATATCATGCTCCTTTGGCATATGTTTTATGCAGGCAGCATAAAATGTCAAACTAATTTTTCCATTTATTGATCAATGATGTGGAAATTCATAATGTCAACCCTAGAAGGCTGTCACATGCTAACTGAGTTTATTACTGTTACCTACCAATTCAACCTTCCTCGTCTGTCTGATGAATTAGCAGAGAGGAATGCCAGTGGCAGTGCATCAGCATCACAGCGCATCACAGTTTCACCTTGAGCGCTGTCGCTCACACTCACATACACACAAATGAATGCTTTCCTCCACCTCTGCTGTCTGTGGTCCTAATCAGACAGCTGGAGACCTAGCTTAATGAAATCTGCTACACACACACACACACACACACACACACACACACACACACACACACACACGATCTTCTATCCATGACACAGCGAATTGAGATGGCCACGAAGCTTAACAAGCCCCCTCTCTCCCCCAGGTGCTCTTGTTATTATTAAAGCCCATGCTTCACTGCAATGTGTCATTGGCCTGTAAAAGGCAGGGGCATAAATAAGCCACTGAATTTAAATACAGCCTGTAGCTATCTAGTTGGGCTCAGGATCAGTGGAAAGGACACGCAAGCACACACAGCGAGCCTACAAAAAGTGTGTGCATCACTTTGTGTACTGACAGTGTTTTTAATGGCTAAAGGTGACGCCACACAATTGATCTAACCAATCACCAGTGACCGTTATATTAGGCCCCTCTGAAATCATTTTCAGTCAACCCTAAGGTAGTGTTAGGTAGCAGAGAGCAGACATTACTGTAAGCTTCACAGCAAAAGCCAATGATGTGCTATTACAGTTACATGTATGTTAAAGATATGTATTTGAAGATATAGGGTGAGATAAACCATGTGAATGTATTATACATGGCTCCTTGTAGGGTAAGCGACGCTGAATATTTATTGAGAACCTGTGGTATTTACAGATGTAGAGATAAATGTGGCTGCACTATAAGCAAACTCACAAAAAGTTTTTACACAAATGAGATTTAACAATTACTGAGCTTTAGAGGGCTTGGTAGGTGCATGTTGTTAATGTGGCAGAACTGTTTCCAATATTTGTGCTAAGCTAAGCTAACTGGCTGCTGGTTCCAGGTACATATTTAGCATCTATCAATTCTCATCTGAATCTCTGCAAGAGAGACAAGTGGCCCTCAATCAAGGAAAACACAACATTGAGCATATCACAAAAAATGTAGCTCACAGCAGGGGCCGTGAAAAAGATTGGAGAGAAGGATGAAAATGAGTACACTATCTTACACTATCATGTATTTTTCTGTATGAGAAGAGATGACAATTATCTCATCCATAATACAAGTATGACAAGAAACGCTTAAAGTGTGGGTGATAGAGCGGGGCCATACAGATAATAATGATTGACTCTGAGGAAGATGTACTGTGTGTACAACTGTTAATTAATTTGTATTGATAACATTGCATAATGACAGTATCTCCATAGCTCATCTCTCAAAGACAATAGGGTAATTGTATAACCTGCAGAAACACTTGTTTTTATTAAATATTCAACATATATTCATTATTTATGAATCTATTTTTGACCATGAAATTAATTCTTGGGTATCTTTTTAGGAATAATGTGATCCTTTTTTTTACTACTTTGTGCTAAGACCAGACAGAAGCCTTGCCTGAATAACTCAGAGGAATAAAAAATAAAAAAGGGTGCAAATATGATGATGTATTGCCTGAATGATTTGATCTTATCTGAGTTTGTAAATATTTTTAAAAGCTTGACATAATGTGAAATGAATACACACACAGTTGAAAACCAGTAGAAATAAATGGAGCTTGTATGCCTAAAAATGTTCACAAAAATTAGTTGATATTCTTCTACATGACTGTAGCGGTGGCATGGTAACTATGAAGAGGTTTTAGTCCAAAGATTGAGAGCTTTGTATCACTGTTCGGAAAAGTGCTGAACAAATTAGATTTACTTGTATTAATTTTAATTCAACGTTGGCTCTATCTTCCTTACTGGGACTAATAGGCCCTCCTGGACTTCAAATCAAACCATATTAAATGCTCCGCAGTAGACCAAGCAACAAAGCATGATAATAAACGATTGCATGGTTTCCCTCATATCAATATGATCTGGAAATAATTGAGATTTCTATCACAGGGATTAGGCTCTAGGGACTGTTAGCTATCCACAAAGTTTAATTGCATTTATAATTGATTTGGTATTAAAAAAGATGGGAAATAGAGAGAGAGGGAGAAAGAGAGAGACTGCTGGTTTGACAAATATTTCTGAGTGGCACAGTCCTCTAAAAACATGCATTCTCTCTTTCTCTATCAATATTTCTTTTGTCTGTTTTGTTTCCAGCGAAAGAGTTAGGAACAATCACAGAGGGTTCCTTATCACATCATCATCACAGGGAAAGAGCAGTGACGTATATCTAAGAAAAGTTTAAAATTTAAAAAAAGCAACATTCAAGAATAAGCCTATATTCATAATGATGTCAGTTTTTAAAATATAAATCAGAAACACAAAGCTGTAACTGTGACAAAGCTTCAAACTGTGAATTGGTTGGTGAGCACAGGGCCCCCCCCTCTTTTGCACTTTGAACAGGGGCGTAATTTCCACTGAGGATGGAGGGCCCACTCACTTTTTAATCCTATTTTCGCTCCACTCATTTATATTTTTCTATATGAGTCTCTCTAAACAGTATCATTTCACTGCCCTACCAGAAGATCTGAGTTGATGAATATGTTAATATATATTCATGTGAGCTGCCTTAAGTTGTCTCTCTCTTTCTCGTGGGTGGGCCAAATTCTCTGGGCAAAGCAGAGAAAAAGGAGGTAACCTTTATCCAGATTCCAGATCGGCCCATCTGAGTTTTCATTTTCTCAAAGGCAGAGCAGGATACCCAGGGCTTGGTTTACACCTATCACCATTTCTAGCCACTGGGGGACCATAGGGAGGCTGGGGGAACGCATATTAATGTTAAACAAAACTCATAAAGTGAAATGTTCCTGCCATGGGACCTTTAATATTCTTTTTAAAAGACAATACAATTGAGCATCAATCAACGATGAGACAGTAAAGATGATAGAAAGAATGAAGAAAAAGATCATTTTAAGGGTTGGCCCTCCTCCAGTCCAGAGGGTGGTGGTAATGCTAGATCTAAAGCTGTTTGGTAAATGTAAAAAAACACCAGAAAAAGAATAACTTTCTCATTTAAGTTACAAATATAGCTAGATAACAACTACCCATAAACTTACACTATCAGGGTATTGACCTGTAGAATATCTCTCTGTACTGAACACTTGGATGCGAACATGTTTAGCTTTTTTGAATTCAGATTGTGTAAATGGGGACGTCTTTGACATTGATTATGAATTGGCAAGTCCCGCGCTCCACTGAGCCTAACTCATTTTCTTCATTTGTGAAAATGCCAATCCACTCAGCTATCTTGTGCTACTGATTTAGTTTTTTTCTTTTTGAATAATTTTAAGGGAGCACTTGGCAGAAATAACTGTAAAATCTGTCAAAAATACCCCAAAGGTTCCCCTTTAGACATAGGATCTGTGGACACCTTGAAGTAGCAACTCAAGAACCACTTGTTTAGAGTTCCCTTCGTCTCATTTCATTAAATATTTTACCATTTTGGTGCCTGTATTTGATGTCTGTTGCGCTTGATTTTCATTGTGAAGCACTTGTAATATCTGCCCTTGAAATATACTCTTTGATTTAACTGTAGCTGACTCATAATTCTTCTTTGACACTGCCAGTTTCATTCACACAGTTTTAAATGTGTTTATAGACACACTGCATGGGTTCAGTGCCCATGACCTCCATTAGATAGGAACCTTATGCAAGCACACAGGCAGTTTGATAACATGTTACTCACACATACTTATGATAGAATAATGAATGAAGCCAGTGTGTGTCTCCTATTTGACACACAGCTCACATTAATTACACACAAACCCTCACCCACCCTGCACCTACTCAAACAGACACATGCTTTTCCACCCACTTTAAAAATACAGAAGAAGTGGCATGTGTGTGTGTGTCTGCTACATCTATCGTTGTCAAGTTGAGTCCCATCTATCGGCAGCTAATTGTTATAGCAAGCAGGGCTTTCAGCACAGATAGCGGTCTGCCCTGACTGGGTCTCTCTGGTAATAGCACATAATTAATGAAGAAAAAAAAAAAAAGACAATAGGATGTGGTGCAACACCACTGTAGCGCCTTATCTACAGAGACCAGGGGGCAGATAACAGGATGTTAATACATGCTGTGATATGTAACTCTGTTTTGTAAGTAAAAATAAGTCATTTTCGTAATTTTCTTGCAAAAATTCCATGTTCACGTTTTTCATTTTACATACTCTCCATATACTTTCCGCCAACTCTACAGAGCAGTCATACAGAGTGCGGCTACGCATGATAAATTAGTTTTCAAAGCCATATAAAGCCAGACAAACATTTCCTCTAACTATAGAGTCATAATGTGCAATTGATGAGATATAAAATTAGATTTTTAAAAAAGAACTGAAAGGAAGGGGAAATATGGAAATCTCGACACATTTGTAACTTTATTATGAGAGAGTAAAACTAAAGAAGAAAAAAAATGTTGTGGAGGACAAACAAGACAACATTGCGAGAAATGAATGAGATTCCAATTAAAAAAAAGAAGCTGTTGTAATTTTAAACGAAAAAGTTCAGAGAACACATCTATAAATGCATCACCCCCAAGCTGAGAGAAGCATCCTTAAATGTAAATCAACTGTATTTATAGAGCGCTTTTCTAGTCTTACCTACTACTCAAAGCCCTTTTACATAGCACAGGAACCATTCACACACTGTGGCCGAGGCTGGTGATGAGATTCAAAGCTACTTTCCTAAAATCTAGCACAAAAGCATTGTGAAACTAGGAGACCACTTAATCTCTGGGGTTATGATCGTAGCACTAGGAAGGGGGATCTGTTGCATCATAATTATCACAAATGTATCTTTCTAAATGAATATAAAGGTGGTAGCAATAATCTGATCCATAGTCTCCCTATATTTACTGAATATACACAGTATATATAAATAAAAGGAACAGCTACTAATATTCAGGTCACAGGAGCTTACTGAATGATTTGATAACAACTTGACTCGTGTGATATGGCCAATAAGCTCGATTTATGCTCCTGTGGAGGCTCTTTCACCGTAGCCTACGTAAGTAGCCTGGTGTTTAGACCAGTGTTGGGGTGTGCGTCGATCACTTTAAGAGAATAGCAGGGCCGCCGTGTGTGTGTGGGGACTGTGTGAAGAGCGAGAGAGTGAGGAAACAGTGAGATTCACACGGTTCACACAAAATCAGGGATTTGCTCTCAAAACTGTTCTTTTTTTTTGCTTAAAAATGTGTTCCTGTGCACTGAAACAGCTTGACTACTACTATAGCACTACCTATAGTGAGTAAGAGATGCTGAGAGAGAAAGAGAGGAAAAAAGAAAGACCGTGACACACAGAGTTTGTAACATCCAAAAGTGAGCTTGAAAGCGGACAAGTACAATTACACAACCCATCAGCGCGTCTTTAGAGAGAGGAAAGGGCATTAGCTGCACGCACACACATGAAATGCGGCGCAGGCACACATGCATCTAGTTTGATGGGCTGTGTATGCGTAGGCGCATGCAGTGAAACACAGGTCCACAGATTGTGCATGCCAGAGCAGGTTTGATTAGAGATGAGCAGAGGGCTGGCGAGGCCACTGAGGTGAAGAGAAAGGCTATAGCCCTGTCAGGATAATTTAGAGAGAGAGAAAAGAAACACGCTTCCTGGTCAGCTGTCGACACACACATTCATGCTATAGATCTCTACAACATTTGATTTACCCAAGGGGATTAATAAAGCACTCCTTCTTCTTAAGCCACAAGAGATTAATGAAGCTCAGCGCAAATTGCTTCAGGAAGACTTCTAAATAACTTCAATCACCATCATCTCTCCCTAAAACTATTCTGTTAAGAGGCGTTCACTTTTCTTTTTATGTCTGGCTTCTCCACCCTTTAAAAAACGATGGAGTCTAATCCCCAAAGACTCTGTACATTTCTTATTTACAATAAATCTTTGCATATCTGCAACAAAGTCTATCCTGATTGAACTATATTAGGCTCAGGTAAATAGACTTTACTTTAACACTGTGAACCATATTCAATTAACTTGTTTATTTTTTTTTGGTGTATGCTACTTTAGTTTTATTTAAATTGTTTGACTGAATTCACATCAAATGTCAATTTACAGAGAGCATGAGGGTAGAGAAAGGCTATAGCCCTGTCAGGTTAATTTAGGGGAGAGAGAAAGGAAACATGCTCAGGTCAGCTGTCAATACGCACATTCATGTTATAAACAACATTTAATTTACCCAAGCGGATTAAAAAAGCACTTTTTCAAACACATTCATCTTCTTCTTATGCACGAAGAGATTAATATGGCATTAGGCTTAGGTAAATATACTTTTCTTTAAGACTGTGAACCAAAAACTCTTCAATGAACTTGTTTATTGATTTTTGGTGTATAGTACTCAGTCTTTCCAGAAAGTTTTTTTTTTGTGATTGTTGCGGGGAAAAATCCTTGATTATGTGGCACGTTTTGTTAAAAAATGCGATGGAATATGTGGAGTATTTATGCAATTTTATGCAATGAAATTGCAGGAAGTCGCAAAAACTGCGGTTTGATGAAAAAGAGTTTGTCTTGTTGCGGAATTACGTCACTTCATAACGATCCCATGGCAACAGGGGAAAATGGCTGCTCTTGTGTGAAGTTGTTAGAATAATCTCATTATCAAGAATAGACAGGAACCACTGAAGTTATATTAAAGTTAGCGTTAGGGTTTACTTGCAAGTAGAATTAGTTTATACACAGAAAAAGTACAGAAAAATGACGAATGCCGAAAAAGCTTTCTACAACAGCTCTTGTAATACAATGTAGAATGAGACAAATCTCCATAGTCACAATAAAGCGTGACTATCTGGTAAGGATGCCTCCTGGGGGCCTCCCTAGGGAGGTGTTCCAGGCACGTCCAGCTGGGAGGAGGCCTCGGGGAAGACCCAGGACAAGGTGGAGAGATTATATCTCCAACCTGACCCGGGAACGCCTCGGGATCCCCCAGTCGGAGCTGGCTGATGTGGCTCGGGAAAGGGAAGTTTGGGGTCCCCTACTGGAGCTGCTGCCCCCGCGACCCGATACTGGATAAGCGGATGAAGATGGACAATAAAGCGTCAATTTTGTCAGTTTCTCACAGTCCAGGGGTGCCCGTTATCTTCCCACCTCACACCGTGCTCCAGACAAAGACAAGACAGTGGTTCCCAGATACCAGACGGCGACAGCAGTTACAGTGTTTTGTCTTGTTGTAATGCAAACAGTTTTAACACTGATCAGAGAAAAAGTATGTATGTTACGGAATTTTTCTAACAGAAGTAAACGCAACATTTCTCAACTTTCTGCTAAGATATATGTGACTTTTTGCAACGGAAATGCAGGGATTATGAAATCATGCAAGCCCCGCATTATTTTGCGCGGAAATCTGAAATTTATGCGTCGAAAGTGCGGCGTATTGCATAATCACATTTTTCTGGAGGGACTGGCTACTCTAGTTTTATTTCAATTGTTTGACTGAATTCACATCAAACGTCGCATAACAGAGAGCATCGTCATGAAAGTGTATGAACAAAAACAAGAGAAACATCAATGTTACAGGATTTTTGCTGCGAGCTGCAGAGCTTCAACTGACGTTATCATTAATCTACCGTCATTCATAAGTGTTTAAGTCATTTTGCAACAACAAACACACACACAAGAATTGTGACACTGTTAAATGTGTGAGGACACTGACGCCGCTAACAGCATGACCAGTTTCTATCTTATTCTACTGTAAAAAAAAACTTTTGGACTCAATAACATGATTACGTAAAACAGATCATCGACAACATCTGGTTTAGTTTATTCTTCTATACTAATGACTACCTGGACAACACACAGTATGCATGCTAACACTAACTGACGCATTGTATCCATATTTATGGTCAAAATGAAAAACTACCATATGATTAAACAGTCATGAATATGCCCAGGGTAATTGAGAATATTCCTGTCCTTTTTTATCCTTTAGGGTAATGAAGTGTGCTTTTGGCAGAACTCTAAAGCAGTCACGGTTTGGGGATAAGAGAGCTAAACTTGCTGATGGAAAACTGCCATGTTCACTTCATGGGCTGATTAGAAATGTTTTGGATGAGAGTGAGTTTAGGGGGCTGATGGTTGTCTCGCCCCGTGTCACAGCACCGCCTGCGGCTGCCAACAGCAAGCCACTCATCCACTCCAATGCTGCAGCGGAGGACTTATCAAGTGGCCAACAGTATGAGTGAACTGACAGAGCTGCTGTGTGTGTGAGTGTGTATCCTTTCATCATTTCATCTTTTTTTTTTTTTTCTCCAGTTTTTTTAAATTAATTTCTCACACCAATGTATCTGTTAATGCTTTGAAAACGTTGTTTGTTTCCGACTCGCATTGCACGCTGCAAAAGAAAATTACGTTTTTAATCATATAAATAATAATAATAATAATCAAGCAACTTTGGGCTGACAAACCGCCGACCTCAGTGTCAGGAAGTATTTTGTGATATCAGGTTTCGCAATGTAACAAATTGCTTCATGGCACTGCTCACATAGGCTTACACACCCCCATTTAGAAACCGAGTGGCTATAAGAACAAGGGAGCGATGGAGTTTTTCACACTATCGTCATGGCTGAGCTGGCAAAAAAGAAGTAGAAAGCAAGGAAAGTATTGTCGGAGGAACAGAGAAAGAGGAAACATCAGACTGACCGAAGGTAGGGGTCAGACACAAGTAAACATAGGAGCTGCCAAATATCTATTCTGAAGCTGTATCTATAGAGGAACCTGCCAAAAAAAATCAAGAAAACAGCAAAGAAATGGCCAAAACTGCATAGCGCCCCTTTAAGGATGCATTAAAAACAGTTCTCAACAACAACCCTTTTGATTTATTGTTGTGTGTGGCCTCCCTGCTGTTTGCTTTAGGTGTCTACAGAGGCAGTGTAACGTACAGCTATAGATTATGTTGAAACGAAAGAGACAGAGAAACCTCTCAGCTGAATTTTTTTGTTCTGTTCTGCCCTGAAATCAAATGAAGTCATAAATCCTCTGCCTTCCGTTGTTTGGTTCAAGTATCTGGTTCAACACCGGAGACCCAGAAGAGAATAAAGAGGTTCTTTGGGGTCACATTCCTGTTGAGAGGGCCCTTACATTTCATTTCTTTTCTCTCCCTCTGTTTCAAGCTTTTAATTCAATTTTACGTTCACAAAGTCCATGACCAGATGTCTTTTAATGATAGCGGAGACTGTGGGTTTTACTCCTCAAAACTTTTATCTGTGAACACTCAATATGTAAAAAGAAGAACACTGAAAAGTTGTTTCTCTTTGTTATCCGAACAAAGACAAGATACCAAGCCAGTTCTGCTGCTCGGCCAGAAACAGGGCACGGCCGTTGCCACAAACAGCTGAGTTCTCTGTCTATTTCAGTGGACATTATGTATAGCCAAAATTTAAAAAAAAACAGAAGGATGAGAGAGACAGAGACAAAGGGTTTTGTGTCTGTATGACATTCACAATGTCTAATTTAGATTCAGTAATAACATTGGCGGACTTGCAATTGTAGCATGATACCACTTCCCTGAATGGGATGAGAGAGAGGATGGGAGACAGTAAAACAATGTGTGTGTGTGTGTGTGTGTGTGTGTGTGTGTAATTTCATCGAACATTGCGTTGAGGGGAGCGCATGGAAGAAGAAAGATTACACAGAGGACTATAAATTAACAACAATCTACGCTTGCTGCATACTAGCAGAGACCAGGATTCATCTGCATAATGCATAATAGCTCAAGTAAGTATAGGGCTGTCACATATACCCTGCAGTAACTCTATCATGCTCCCTCATGACATTGCTCTCTCATTGTGACTACATTGGAAAACTCTACAACCGCTGTCTTTCCACGCAGCGCTCTGCACACACTAACTCAATCTTTGTCTTTCCTCCTCCTCGCCCCACTGCTCACGCAACAGGGTCAAGTTTAAAATGTTCATCAGAGGTTCAGCTTGCAGCTGTAATCTGTTCATACAGCGCTGAAAGGCCTCCGATTACATGCCATTGAAATGGTTGATAAAACTTTTAGAAGTCATCCAGAAATAAATATGGATGATCCTATTTAGTCGCCCCTGTGGTGGTTCTTCCTATTGACAGGACACATTACTCCACTCCTACTCTGGGACATTGTGTGGCTTTTCCATGCCTATGTACTTTGTGTATGTATGTAATTATTGCCATTGTTATTAAATGCCAGAAATGAGACTACAGAGACTCTCAGTTGTAACTGAGTAATAACTGGGCAATGTTCTTATCTGAAGATAGAGCTGATTGAATTATTCTCATTTTATTAATCAATGTCAAAGAATTGATTGTGCTTTAAAAAGTGTTGTCTAAACAGGATAAGTAGAACGAGGTCCAGTCTAAAGTCTTGAACCAAGCTTTACTGAATTTTACTGAAGAAAACTACACCTCTGACCCAGGAAAGACTTTGGACACTTGGCTCAGCATTGCTGATTCCTTGAAATCCATGCTGTAGATTTGAGCCACGGCCATCTCACTTCTGTCTGTGTGTGTGTTTGGTCCCCTTTGTCTTATGCCGGTCTCCCTGTCAATGCCTCTTATTTATTTGTGCATTTGTCTGTCTGTTTCTGTGTGTCATGTTTGTGAACTGCAGACTTGCTGTCCTATTTTGGTTGTGTCTCCCTCCTTCCTGTATTTCCTCTCATTGTTTTGGTGTGGAAACATTTGATCGCAATGAAGGATTGTGGAAAAGGTGCACTGTGCCTTCTTCCGTGTGTAGTGTACTTTTCTGTATGTTGTCATCTGGACCAATGTTTTGCACTTCTGTTTAAATAAAAAACTAATTTGATCACAAAAAAAGAAGGCAACACCTCTGATTGCAGATGGTAATTTGATCGGATTGATTAAAAGAAGACTACCAAGGACTGCAGTCCCGCTCTTAACAACAGACTGTAGGAGACAGTGCCAAAGTTCTGTGAGTTAAATATTACCATTAGTAAGACAACTGAAAACTTGGCAACTGTATCAGTAATTCCAACAAGCCTTGAACAAAGTCCAAGGTTCAAGTCTAAGTCCACGTAAACTGTAGTAATTTTTTTTTTTTGGGGGGGGGGGGGCATAAAATGGTCCCAAAATTGTCAGTTGGTTAGCTGATATGTAATGGGAGCCATGTGAAGTTAGGCAAAGGATTACATGCTTGCTTGAATAAAAAACTTATTAATTTGCCCATTCTTGTCTGGAAGTAAAATAAATGCTAGATGCAATGCAATGTTAATGCAAGATGTAAACAACTTGCAAATGGGATCAGTCGGACCACAACTGGAGATGGTCTACCTTACCTGGGATCAGCTCTCAGCCAAATGCAATCTATACAGTTTGGCCACATTTACATGAAAAACTTTCAGTATGCAAACTGTAAGGTTCCATAAGTCCACCCTCTCTCCAAGCCCAAGCTGCCCATCACAAATCTACAAAAGAAAACCCAAACAGCAGCACTGCTTTGTCAAACTTAGCATCAAATCTTTGGCTGTAAAGTGTAACGTCCTTGAGATGTGCACAACAGAGTGTATATAGTTGCTTTTGGTTGAAGAGACATTTATGATGCGATGTGCGTGTTTGCACCAAGGGGGTTCTTCTGGACCTTAAAATTGCCTTAAACCTGCATATTATCTAATTTCTACAGAAGTCCATGGGGAAATATGTCTCACTTGATTTATTACTTTAGCAAACATTTTTGTTATGAGTCAATGGCCTCAATCACTAATTCCAAGTCTTATTCAGTTCAGATGTTCATTGTGTGAATTGTGGACCCTTTCATTTTAAAATTGACGATAAAGCACTGGATGCTTCAACTCGCGTCAGAAGGGTTGAAAGGTATGAAAATCTGTGACGTATCCTCCTAAGCATTTAGATTAGCACAGCACCATTAAAACCATACACAACACTGGTTTGGACGTCTCATCCCGCCCAGTTCCAACATGGTCACTTGACATGGAGATTACAAGATGGCAACAGCCAAATTGTAAACTCTAGCAGTCCAAAACCCAATGGATGGCGTAACTGATGCTACATTCATGATTTTTACAGTCTATGCTTTGCACAACCATTCAATTGTGTAGTTATGAATATATTCATGCACATGTGATCCGTAGCAAACAAACATTTTAGATTTTAGTTATCAATGTATTTTGAGGGAAGCCTCTATGTGTGTGGATTTTTTTAGATTAAAATCTGTTGACAGTCAAGACGAGAAGGACTATCATGAAGAAAGGCTAAGAGTTAACTTTAAAGGAATACTGTCTTGAGGAAAGAGGAAGGTACTGACATTAAAATGACCATTTGGTCTCAAGAAAGGCTCCGGTAGTCGTAAATGACTGAATCTAATTAGTCATGAGTTCAGCAACTGTAACTCAACTGAAAATCCTTTTGTTTAGACAATGATATGTAAGACAAAGCACTCTTGGAGGAACTTGAGAAAACACCAGTCCAGGTCCTCATGTGACAGTTTATGGGTGTGTCAGAATGTTGGCACTAAATGCCTTTGAAAGGTGCAGTGGTTGTTGACATTTTATGATCTTTTATGGGAACAACTTACAAATGGGTCTTTGTTTTTATAAGATAATGGACAGAGCAAGGCAGTAACATTTCCGAGACTAGAGCATGAGACCAATTGGGATCCCACACGCTTACTTATCTATGAAGGTAAATGGTACAATAATGCACTTAAGTAAAAGCAGCCATTACTTGCGGGTATTTCAGTCAACATACTGCTGTCTGAGGTAGATGGAAAATGATAATGGAAATTGCATTTTTCCATTTTGCCCTTTTATTTTTTATATATTGTAGTTATATAGATGTAATTTAAAGCTAGCAAGAGTTGAAAGTAGCATGTCCTCGGTGCTCCGTCTAACGCCACCTCTGCCCTGGGGGCTCCGACTCACACACAGACGTGCACGCCTGCTTCTGGGCCGAGCCGAGAAGGGACCGCAATTTTACTTCATGTCTCATTCACGGGTAGGCAAACACCTAATATTATACCGAATGTTTAAAACAAACTGTTAGCGCGACAGCAACGACGCACATTGATTTCAGGCTCGTACATGGGAGGGATAGAGTACCTATTGCTGGGCAAGGAGGCTTTTCATTGGTTCTTTCCAAGCGGACAGCAAGGCAGTGATTGGTTGGTGTTTTTACAGGATTACAGCAGCGACAGATGACTTATTTGGTCCTTTTTTAAGACTTTCGCTAACTTTTAAAGGTTTTAACTTATTTCCTCTGAAAGTTAAAATTTTCTGCTTCTTCCCTTTGAACTGCCAGTTTGTTTTCTGTTGGAACAATTCTTTAAGTAATTCTTGTTTGGCATTTCTGATTAGCTGCTGGTTGTGATACCTAATTAAAGTTTGAATGTTGAATTCTAAGTTGATTCTTACCTAATTTAAGTTGAATGTCAAATTCGTAACGGCTGCATTTGTATAAACACCTGTAAATACCATTTCTATTCAGATGGCTTTTTTGTTCCCTGGAAATTAATAAATACGTTATTTGTCATTCATTGATATGTTTTTTTAATTATTTTTAATAACAATAGTGACAACAATAATAGGCCTAATATCAACAGCAGCAATAATCATCAGAACAATAATAATACTAATAATAGAGCCTAATCATTCATATTTAGGGCAATTAGCCTACATCTTATTTGAGGTGTGTGTGTGTGTGTGTGTGTGTGTGTGTGTGTGTGTGTGTGTGAAAAAGGTTGAGAACCACTGGCATTGGGAATAAAGTCCATTTAAAACAATATATAAAAAACCCTGCCTTTATATACAGCTGTATACACAATCAAAGCTCATCTTGTTGACACTTGACACATCAACTGAGCACCGCTATGACATATATGACAAATATATGACAAATATATATACACACAATACACAGTATTTATGATTCCCTTAGTGCTTCACATGAATGTGATTACACATTTAGGGTATGTGTGAGACTGTGTGCTAGCATATGATGATGTGTGTGTATGTGTGGTTTCCACATTCAACCTGCTCATTAGCTGCTGAGGCGTGACAGTGAAATCTGGGTTACTGCAAGTTCAACAAACCCACACACACACACACACACACACACACACACACACACACACACATAATCCATAGGCAAACACAAGTCATGACCAGCTATTAAATGGTTACTAAAGGGAAATTGAAGGCAGAGGAGAGCTTTGACAACAATAAAGACAGCTGGGGGGCTATTCTTTTTATTGCTAATTAGGAATATGAAAGTGTGATATAAGAAAAAGAGAGAGAGCGTAAAAGAGGAACTTGCTGTGGGAAAAAGTCAGTTTGATGACATTAAGTGCTGTCAATTTTGTTACAGCTGGTATTGTTGCAAGATCAATTTGACAGAGAGAGAGAGGTGGAAGGAGAGAGGAGGATATTAACCATATAAGTATAATATTGTTCATGATGTGGAGCCGAAGGAGTCAAAAGCCTGTGAAGGTGATGCTGCGCCTCTGTTACCTGAGGTCAAAGCCATAAGTGAGGCAGGACCTTCAAAGACATATTAAATGTTAAATCAGGTGATGCGTGTGGAGCGGTAGTTTGCTCTTTGCACACTGTGGAGATTAAACTCCTCTTTTGTTATCAAGAGGGATGCAGTGTTTTATTAAAACTACTCATCTATCTTGGATTGAACACCGACATGGAGTAGAAATTAACAGCGACATTTAACCAGTGGATCCTTTTGCACTTGCAGCAGTGTATATATATATATATATATGTAGTCAATGTACAAAACCAGTCGCTCTTATTTGATCCAATTTTGGATCTTCTCCTGCCTCGTTTAAATCAATACTAATTCCCCTCCAGTAAATTGGTAAGTTGCGAATCACAAGAGAATGAAAAAATGCAGATGAACGTCATTCATCGGTGCTAAAGTGTGTAACCCAAGCTGTAATAGACTTTTTCATTTGAGACTTGATACAGAAAATCCTACATGCATTTCCTACATGGGTTGTTGATCATTTTGACTTATGAGAGAGGATTTCCTCAAATAAATAGGTTGGTAAATCACTTCTGTAGTGTTCACTGTAGCATCACATGGCACATTGGTTCTGAGTTCTGGGAATCTGGAGACACTGTCACAAACAGAATGGATGAATTAAAAGTCAGTAGTTCAAATCCCTGACCTCAATCATGCGGATTGTATCTGACTGAAGGGCAGCAGAAATCTTCACCCTAATAGAGCAAAACCTGGGGGAAGATTAACTGAGCATGTTCTTTGCAGCAATCCCTTGCAGATGGTCTCGCACCTGAGAGCTACATACAATCCAGGCTCTGTTTCCCACAAAAAAATTGAAATATGTTGACCTAAAAATAAATCTATCCTGGACATTAACTGTATAATGGCGCTAGGTAAAATGTCAGAGGGTTAAGATACTTCAGTCTGGACCAAAGAGGTGGACAAACTGACATGTCCATCCAAAAAGGCCTACTGCCAGCACCACTAAAATGTACACAGTTAATAGTTATATTATAGGAATTGTGTGTTAGGTCTTTTAGTATGGATTATGGTACAATGAAGCAAAATGTACAACTTTATGTTTAATGTTTTTGTCAAAGTTCACAACTGATTCTAATTATATATAATCTTTTACTGCTTTTTAGGAAATGTAATAGCGTCTTAAGGTCTGTTTTGAATTTTTTGAAGACATACAAAGTCAATGCAAACACACGCAAATTTGTGCCGGTCGACGCAAACAGGTGTCCCGTGCAATTGAAATATTTCAACTTCAGCAAAAATTTGCCTGACACTGTGTCACGAAACCCTTTCAACGTTGAGATTCTCCTGATGTTACTGAGAATCAGAATTGGAGGAAAAACATCACCATCTGTGGGCACCCAAACCTCTACTCAATGTTTCTACTGTGCAGAGACAGAACAAAAAAAGAGGGCTTGGAGAAAAGTGAACAAAGCAATAGGACTACATGGTAAGGTTTGAAAATATGCATTTGTTACTTGAGCCTAGCTGTCACTTGCACTTTAACTAAGTTAAAATTAATGTTGGTGAATATTCGCAAGGTGCAAAATACTCCAAAAAACACTCTATTTTAGACCTGATTGTTTCATACTTGCTCTAAAATTGTCTTTCAGCTATGTTTATGAAATTTAAACATCCCAGTTTCCCAGAAATTGCATTAAAATTAGACAAATCGATTTAGGTCCAATGCCAACAGTTGGAAAATTTATCCAATATCAAAGCTTGCGTCTGGTAATAGTGTTGGTTCTGAAACGCTGCGGTAAGAATAAGATCTATCTCTGACTAATTTGATCCTCTTTTGTGTTCCCAGCAGGTAATGCATCAAACTGCTGACACTACCGATGCACTGCAGCATCAGCAGTGAGCCTCCTGATGTTCTGTATGGTTTCCCAGGAGCCACAAACTGCTCCAGCCAAGCAGCTGAGTGGTCTCCCGACAACAAGCAGTACAGTATGTACATGTTTCCATGCCTCAGCCACACCTCCTTCAGGCCATTGCTATAAATACACATGTGTAACCATTTGACCAGTCTTGTTAGGTCAATGCTAGGAGAAATCCCTTACAGGCTCGTTTGGTGGCTTTAACTGACTGCGTGCCACAAGGTCTTGATGTCGTGGGCCACATTGACGTGTCATCATGTACTTTCTGTGAAACAGAAATGCCACGGAAAAAGATTTCTTCAAAAGAAAATTCCAGCCTGATGCACTGGTTGAGTGAACTGCTGTGACAGACTCTCTATGTCACTGTTATATAAGGTTAAATGTAATGTATGCGGCCCACATAAATGGGTTGTAGAATCTGCTCTGTGGTTGTCAGGAAGAGGCCTGATGTTGTATTCATAGTTTCTGGTTTTATTGTTATATTAGAAAAATGTGACAAAAACATGCACAAACATTGCTATATAGGGATATATAAATTACAACATGTGGTTAATGGGTACAACATGGTTACCAAAACATTTTTGGATTATTTGAATACTACATCTTATTATTCAGTTTCATAGATAAAAAAAAACAAACTCTGATACCCACTGTATACTCCCTGTACAACAACTAGAAAGAAAAAAGGAGAGTGACTATTGGACTAAATTGAACATTTATCAAGTGGAACGACACACAACACCAAATGAATCCTAAAGTTGCTCTATGTGTGCTGAATGTGTAAAATTAAAAACATTATGAGGTGATAATGTAGCCAGGTTTATGCAAAATTGTTCAATATTAACATTCTGGTTGGTGAATGGGTTATATTAATTGACCTAAGTTGATCATGAACGCTCAATGGTGTTTTAAGCCCCCAACGTCGACTTCTGAACTGCTTCTGTTGCAGCACTACAGGCACTACAGGCTGATTTCTGAACACCGTCAGTGCAGTACAAAAGCACAAGCGTGGGTCATTTTTACCTCTAATATCCTGTCTTTTGAGGACATTCGCTTGCAAAACCCTCTTACTTACAGTAAGCATGAAACACTGTAGTTATTTTGTCACTTTTTAGATATCTGCATTTACATACCCCATAAGGAACTCACTTCTCTCTTTGAGGGTGAGAGACATGATAAAAAATCACTTACTAGGGAGAGGAAGTGTATGAGGGAAGTTATATAATAATACACATACACAGCTCCATCAAAAAGAGGCATGGCTACTTTTCATGGCTTTCCTCTTCTCCTGTCATCCCTCGTTCACCATCTATCTAATTAGCCAAAGTCCAGTGGGCGGGATGCACACAAACACACACATGGAAACATACAGCATTCAAAACAGACAGATATATATCAGCCTTATTAAAACGTTCACTATCCAGCCCCACCTACCTCATTTATCTCTCTTTCTTCTTAGACTGGTTCTTACTCTCATTGTCAACCCCCCTCTCTCTTTCTCTCTCTCTCTACTGATTTATGGAGATTCTTAAAAAGGTCCCCTTGAGTCCTTCAAAACAGAAATACGTGCTCCTCTGCCCAAGCAGAACAGAGACAAAAGGAGCCTTGTGCTTTTAGAAAATCTATGCATTCTCTCTAGATAAGTGAGAGTGGTAAGGGGGCTGTACTCCATATTCAAAACATTATTATAGCAGCAACATATATATTTGCTATATAAAGATATAGTGGAGTAAAGGTGTCTTGAAATCACACTCCCTATGTGTGTGTTTTTGATAGCTAGTCCTGGCTGCGCGTGCATGTGAGTGCATGTGAGTGCATGTGAGTGCATTGAGCATCAGTATGCCTAGCGTCTGTATTTGACGAGTTGGGGAATGGTCATGAGAGCCGTGTGGAAGCAATTGTTGCGACCTAAAAATAAGACATAGCAAATTAAAGTATACAACTTATATGAAGCTAAACATGTACAAGAACATTTTATTTATTAAGCTACTTTTATACAACTTCATTCATTGTTCCTCTTCATTCATTTGTTAATATGCTGATGTTGATGTACGACAATTCTGAGTGACTGTATACCTCAATAGTGTGCGTGACTGAAGTTGTATTGAGTTTGTGGGGGGAAAAAAAGTGTTGTGTCATACTCGGCTGCTTTGTAAAAACTGAGCAGCACTGGGGAGAAGAAAGTTGTGTTTCTTTTGAAGGGTGCAACACAATCCCAGACTACTTGTTTTCTGAATATTGAGTACAGCCCCTTAAACTGGGGACTGGGGCAAAGACCCAACCACAATTAACATTACTGTCTCTGGTAGTAACATCACACTCTCCTGTGTTCACACTGTTGCCTTAAAAAAATGCATGCATGCTGGTGCTGCAGAATGTCAGCCAGCCAACCACATCTCCCTGTAAGATAAACAGTCAAACAACCACACTGATGCAACAAACTCATATCTGTTCAAGAATTGTGTGTAGCATTTCATCATCGAGAAACCATGTATCTTGTCTCCTGTCCTAGACTTTTCAAATCCAGGGTAAACCATGGAAAATACAATGCTCATTTTCAGGTTCATACTTTCATATGTTTTTTGGTTTCCCTGGGCAGTGTTTTGTTGAGGAGCTGTGGTGGAAACACTTACACATGACTGCCAGGACACAGATGCCCCCTTGGGCTACGGTCACTTCAATGAATGATTACAATGGCCAATTACTAACGGATTTTAGTAAGACAGACTTGAAAGAATATGAAACTACCCTTTAAATCAGATGGATTTCTGAAAGCCAAAATTAATCAACTTGAGCTTTCCTTTTAATAACTTTAAGAAGAATTGATTAAAAACAGGCCCAAGACTTAAAACTTATGCTATGTAGAGACCTATCAAACATTGTCTAATGAAGGACTCGCGTTTTGGTTGGCGTACACAGCGTCAACCATTTGAATTGCTTACAGGATGTAAGGATGTAATGTTAGAATTGCCAGAAGTTTTCCCCAAAGTTGTTTCTCAAAGTATTCCCCTTTTGGCATTTTATTACCGTCCAGTGAGTTACATGTTGTTGTGAAATATTTCAAACAAATTCAAATTGAATCCTGAGCTGTCAAATGAAAGACGATCATGTCAGCAAAAGAGGATTAAAGTGTCTCTCTGCGCCAATCCCTTGGTACCTTTGGGGAAAGAGTGAAGACTCCCTTTCCCTTTATCCATTTTGTGCTTGTTGGCCCAAAACATTACCACAAGCCATTAAAAATGGCTTCTGTCATGGCAAAAAAGACTTCAATTGCAAAGGTTATTTTGATTTTTATCAACTCTGTGCTCTATTAATCTAAGTATGCTGTCAGTCTTTAAAAGTGCCTGTGAGACTAATAGAATGAAAAAGTATCCTAGACAGATAGACGGACTGCCTGAATGCGCATTATTATTTAGGGACCAAAAAATGTTTTTGAAGAAATCAAGAGTTCATGTGAGATCACAATTTGAATTTGCTCAGCGAGTTACTCTGCCATCGAGTAATGCTGCACATTAACTATGCCCTTGTAGCCAAGCTGCACCAATCACATAGGTGTATCTGATATAGGCGAGCTCAAAAGATGACGACAGTTTAATCTACCAGTTAGCTCTGCTGGTAGCTAAGCGTCTGGGGCTCTGGATACACCACCCCATGTGTTGCTGTGATTGGTCGTAGTGTTATCCAATTGCATGCAGTGAGATTTACAAATGCACGCTTGGTGCCGCCCCTCAAGATGGGCGACTTTCATTACTCAATGCCAGACCCTTAATCTTTCGGATTTGGGTCTAGATTTCGAGGCTACTTTCAGGTGGGATTGTGGTAAAACAGTAATGAGACAACCTGATGCCGCTGTGATGAGTCATATATTTCTCTTTCTGCAAATAGAACACCTACAGGCTTTGTAATGGGAAACAAAGGGCAAAGAATAGAGGAAGCTTGCCTCAACACCTTTGTCAGATAGCATTACAGTGTGCGTATGTGCATACTGCAGGTTGGTGTATTTCCAGTGCCTATTTCAACTGTGTATTAAACTGAGTGTAGCGTTATTTCACAGATTTCTGAATTTCATTTTTTTTATCCTCACCATGAAGTCTGTAGCAGGTGTTATTAGTACATTTTTTAAAATAGAAATCCACAATGCTCAGTTTGGGGTTAGGGGATGAGATTCACTTTACGGTACAGCTGAGGGTAAAGCATTTAGTGGTTAGCATTAGTGTTCGAGGTTGGGAAATGAACCCAAATCAACTGAATGTCTCCCAACTGAGTGTTTTTTTCCAACAGAGACTCTAACATTTAGAGAAGCCTTCAGTGAACTTGGGGTAGAAAGCTAAAATAGAAAAATATAAAAATACACCTGAAGAGATGTTAGGCAGATTTCCTATCTATGGAAAATAATTCTAATGAAAGAGTTGTCTTGTGTGTCCTCACAAGTTGCCTTGTGAGGTTAGTGAGACACCTACATGGAGGCTATGTAATGGGAATCAAAGGGCAAAGAGTAGAGGAAGCTTCAACACCTCTGTCAGATAACATCACAGTGTTACTGCAGGTTGCATATTTCAACTGTGTGTTCAACTGAGTGCAGCGTTATTTCACTATTCACGATTTCTGAAAAGAATAATTTGAAAATTAGATGGTTTATCTTCACATTTGGATACAGAGAAATAAAAAGCAACCCAACTCCGACAAAAAAACGGTTATAGATATAAATAAGATATAAATATAATAATCACATACAGATATATTCTAAACAAGTTATTTAACACACCAATGTGTCCAAATCACCTCTTACATGTACCAATCCATTATTTGGTTGCAGAGATGTAAAGACCAAAGACTTTCAGCTTAATCTTGATGTAGATTTATAGATTGAGAAGAAAATTAAGAAAGTGTGTGCCAATACGTTGTCTCCCTCTCACTTTTTCCTAACTGGAACCGTACGTCCCAACTGCACTGCTGTGCTCCAGTTTAAACAAAGCTTATCCAGTTTACACTTAAACCCACAGGTTAGGTCAGGAGTATGATGAAAGTGATAATAAAGTGTGTCATGTGTTTGTGGTACTTAATAATCATATTAAAAGTAATTTTAATATGATTATTAAGTACCACAAACACATGAGATCCTGGCACAATATTGCTGTTTGTGTCACTGTAGGGAACATCAAACTTGTCATTCATCTTTAAACAAGCAGAAATGAACACAGAACATGTTTGGCTCTGGATGAGAAGGAGAGTAATTGAACTCGTTTTACACAGCTTACTAAGTCTCCATAAATCCAAAATGTACTGTACATCCGAACTCATGTATTTCTAAGTGATGATCGCATGAGGAATCTGATGACGTGTCTGATATTTTCCAAACAGATGTCACAGTTTAGGTTCACCAACTTCGTATCTCTTCATTTCACACACATCAATGCACAGAGTGAGAGACTCACCTACAATGAACCACAGGAGCGTCTGTTTCTGCCGAGCTGCCCCGGCCTGCGATCCCATCCTGTCGCTCTCAGAATGATCCACTGACTGAAGTTTGGGAGGGAAGTGAAGAGGGGGGGGGCTACTAAAGTGAGCTCAAAGAGTAAATGGTAACATAATAAGTGATGGCAGCTAGGTGAAGAAATCCATGGAGCTTATACGGTCGACCATCCGGTCAGGGATCCTCTGCTGTCTCACCTTGCGCAAACTGCTCGCGGGAGGAGGGGGGAAGCCAATACTCGTCCTTGCTCCTGCTGTACCTGAACTCCCCCGATTCTTCCTGTCACCGATCCTTTGTCATCCACACATGAATCATAGTGACTCGTAAAGTGTTGTAGCTCTCTTTCCCAACAGGCGTTCTGGGGTTTGAGGAATTCTGAGGAATTCGGAGCGCGCTTTCGAAGTGTGCGCAACGGGACGCACCAGCCTGGGACTGGTGGAGCGGAGAGACTGTGTGATGGTTCACTGCTTCTGTCTGCGAGGACAAGGCTGTGGGTGAGCGGCGGGGACACGGGACAGACCCAAACATAGCAATTACAGCGCCCGGAACGGGAGTGAGGGGGTTTTGGATGAGGGAGGAGGCACCTGACTCCTAATGGTACTTTTCCATTGGTTAATCGTATACGTAGCACCGGCCAAAGCAGCATATGACAACATCTTAATAAATAACCAAACTTAATACACAAATACACAAGCAAAAGTAATTGACTATAACCTAAATTAAACGAAGGCTATTACCGGAAATTGTCAGACAAAATCTGAACTAGAATACATGTCTATCACCGTTATAGAGAGAGACCACACAGACTTTAAATTGTAGATTGTGGATTCATTTGGAATTACTAAAAGGAATTTAAAAAAGCATTTGCTGTGTGATTAGTGGACATGTAGAAAAGTTGTCCATCTGGAACTTAAGACAGGTGCAATGGTTTAGGATTGGATTTAGAGTTGCCCGACACCGTCATCTAGTGGTCATTTGGAGAGTTACAGCACAAGTTTACTTACATTTGTGCACGTTTTTAAGTCACAGCCCTCATATAGTCACACCTAAAAAAAACACTTAGTCACTGGTAAAAAAAAAAACGAGCTTAATGAAAACTTGAAATTGTCTCCATCTTCAAGAAAAGTGAAGGAAAAAAATGCTTCTAAGAAATTTTGAATATTCTTTAAGTAATATTTGTACTGGGATCGTATGATTTGTGGTAATTGTCTGTGTTAAGTCTATTGTGAATTGAGTTTTAAGTGTCTGTATATTCTCTGGTGTATGTTTATTATCAGGCCTCTTTCCCACATTTCACACGGCCTACATGTATGATCATTGTATCTTCTGAAATTGTGTTTTAATGACACAAGGATGACGTGTGAATAAACCACCAAAAAAAGTTAGAAGCCAATTTTTTTAATACATTTTTTAAATATATATTTTTTTAATAAATTAGATAATTGTATCGCCTTTAGACAATTTCTCAGTCAGATTTTCCATATTTAGTGTAATAAAACAGGAGAGGTTAAAACGATGAGTGGTTGTAATGATGGCTCACCACATCACACTACATATATTTCACAGTGGTTTAAGCTTCAGCAGAAATGAATAAAACAAATGTCTCATGTGCAGCACTCTACTGTCTGCCCAGTACGACCTACAGTGATGAAGAGAGGGAACACATCGCTACATCACTCCAATTTTTTGGATCCACATGTATTACTCTGGTGATTCATACTTGATTCTGTTTTCATTTCAAATCCACGGCTAACCTCGTAAACTTCCAGTTTTTCTTCTATATATTCTTGTATATTGTTGAGAAATCCACTTTTTCCATCTGTCTGACACAATCACATACAGAGTCTTCATACAAAGGAGTCTGTGGGCCTCCTCTCAGACAAGGCTTCTACGTTGTTTGTTTTTTTTAAATTCCTGGATGCCTATGGGATCAGGCTTTTTAATCCCAGGCCGAGTTGACCTATTTCAATTTTCAATTCAATTTTATTTATAGTATCAATTCATAACAAGAGTTATCTCGAGACACTTTACAGATAGAGTAGGTCTAGACCAGATAGAGTAGGTCTAGACTACACTCCAGAGTTTACAAGGACCCAACAGTTCTAGTGGTTCCCTCCAGAGCAAGCAACAGTGCGACAGTGGCGAGGAAAAACTTCCTTTTAGGCAGAAACCTGGGACAGACCCAGGCTCTTGGTAGGCGGTGTCTGACGACCGGTTGGGGTTAGAATGAAGAGTGGCAATGACAAAAATAGAAAAAATAGTAGTTTGTAGTAGTTCTTTGTAGTAGTTCATGGCATAGCAGGGCACTGTGCGGCATTACAAGGCACAGCAGGACGTAGCAGGGCACAGCAGGACGTAGCAGGATGAACACGGCATCGCAGGACGTGTAGCGGGACCATGGCGACAGCTGCTACCATGATTTTGGAGCCTCCCTGATCCAAAGAAACATGCTGGGCAAAAAAGAACATAAGGACTCCGGGGAATGACTCCCCAGAGCTAGGTTAGTAACAAGGGACATGGATGCACACAAATGGAAAGATAGAAAGATAGAGGAGAGAGGAGCCCAGTGTGTCAAAGGAAGTCCCCCAGCAGTCTAAAACTATTACAGCATAACTAGGAGAGACAGGGTAAAGAGAGGAGCCTGGTCAGGCTAGAACTCTCCCCAACCGGATCAGGCTGTATGCCAAGTCTCCCTCTAGTTTTATTATATGATAGATAGATCTGACAACTATGATGAGAAGCAGGTGGGCCAGGTTAGGCGGACGCTGCGACTCCTCACTCCCTAACAATATTCAACTCTATGCTCTAACTATAAGCTTTATCAAAAAGGAAAGTCTTAAGTCTAATCTTAAATGTGGAGACGGTGTCTGCCTCCCGAACCCAAACTGGAACCTGGTTCCACAGGAGAGGAGCCTGATACCTGAACGCTCTGACTCCCGTTCTACTTTTAGAGACTCTAGGAACCACCAGTAACCCTGCATTCTGGGAGCGCAGTGCTCTTGTAGGGTTGTAAGGTACTATGAGCTCTTTAAGATAAGATGGTGCCTGAACATGAAGAGCTTTGTAGGTGAGAAGAAGGATTTTAAATTCTATTCTGGATTTTACAGGAAGCCAGTGCAGAGAAGCTAAAACAGGAGAGATATGATCTCTTTTCCTGGTTCCTGTCAGAACACGTGCTGCAGCATTCTGGATCAGCTGAAGACTCTTTATGGACTTTTTTGAGCAGCCTGATAATAAAGAATTGCAGTAATCCAGCCTAGAAGTAACAAATGCTAGTTTTTCCGCATCATTTTTAGACAGGATATTCCTGATTTTTGCAATATTACGTAGGTGAAAAAAGGCGATCCTTGAAATTTGTCCTGATTTGGATTTAGATAACTCCAAGATTCCTCACAGTGGTGCTGGAGGCCAGGGTGATGCCATCCAGAGTAACTATCTCTTTGGATAATGCGTCACGGAAGTGCTTGGGTCCCAGAGCAATAACTTTATAAATAACTATAAATAACTTTTATCTGAGTTTAACATTAGAAAATTACAGCTCATCCAGGTTTTAATATCCTGAAGGCACATTTGAAGTTTAGCTAACTGATTAGTTTCATTTGGCTTGATTGATAGATATAATTGAGTATCATCTGCATAACAATGAAAGTTTATGGAGTGCTTCCTGATAATATTGCCTAAAGGAAGCATATATAAAGTGAACAGGATTGGACCGAGCACAGCCTAATATTGCTGTGTGACATAACTTCAGACTACACATGCCTGTCCTCGGGCATGTGGTAGTTTCTGTCTCTGGAAAAGTGGGAAAAACCCATAAAATCCCCCAAACTATTGTGAACCATCTCTTTAACCAAATCACGTTTTTTGATAACTAATGTAATAAAGTATGTTATATATTTTTTTATTCCATTCAATAAGCCTCCCTACAACCGTTTGTAGCCCCTGGAAAGGCCCAAACCACTGCTGTATTGTGTATCAACTTTTGCCAACTTTTTGCTCAAACTACATGATCTTTACACGAACATGAAACATGGGATGTCCTTACAATTTAATTATAGATACAGTACAGAAATGTATAGTAAATACATGTTTTTTTCACCTTTTTATAAAGACTAGACTAGTTAAGAATATTGGTTATGGAGTAGAGCCCGACCGATATATTGGTGGGACGATATTATTGACTGATAATATCGCATTTCCGAATCTATCGGTATCAGCATTTATAATGGATTTTAAAATATTCACATTAGAATCATCAGAATCATTTATAATGACAAATAAATGATTCTGATTTGTTGTGACAATAAAACAAATTATTATCATTATTTTAGAGACAACTCATAATTAACTATGAATAATATTAGGAAAATATGTTTATGTTTTGTAACGCATTTATGGATTTTTTTGAAATATACTGTATATTGGACAATATATCGGCTTATCAGATTTTTTAATTATCAAATATTCGTATCGGTATCATCCTTAAAAAAATCCTTTATTGGTCGGGCTCTATTTTGGAGCCATTTGAAGTGTATAAAAAGTGTCTCTATTTTGTTGCAGTTTGCTTTGAGCCCAGTGTGAAGAGGCACATTCATCTGTGTTAAAAGGCCTAAACATGACTCATCTACATGGGATGGTAGGGACTAAACCTGTGTTGTTGTTCTCTGCCAAATGCCTTTGTATGTCTACATGATGTTATATGAGAGCAACAAAAGAAGCTTCCAACAACGACACAGAAAATGATATGGCTGAATGGAAAAGGCAGCTGGTCAAATTTCCTCCCACTGACAGACAGTCAGGACCTGAGGAAGGGAGGGTCATAGAACTGAATAGAGGATTACACTAAGGCAACAAAAGTCTAATTAGCTGACACAGAATGATTTACATGTAAAAAACAATAAAAGAAACTAAGGTGCAACTCAGATAAGTCTGTGCCTCTATAAAGTCTCAAAAGGTCCAGAAAAAGGATAGCACAGAACAAATACCTGACCAGACCAAGACCAAGCACATCATCTTCATCCAGTGGTCCAGTCAGGACAAAATAGAAACATGTTATTAGAAAAAAACATCAGAGAACAAGGCGGATCATTTTAGTATGGTAAAGAAGAAAGTTGAAGAAAATAATAAATGTATGTATTATCTCTGTTGAACAGAGGGTGGAAGGAAAAAAGAAAGTAGGAATGGAAGACCCCAACATATTCTAGGCTGTAAATCTCACGCTCATCTCAAACCAAAATGCTTTTAAAAACAATTTAAAAGGAGGTGAAGCAGAGAGGTTAGTAAAGCACTCCTTAAAAGTACAGATTATTCAAGAAGGATGTGAAGCAAAAACATGAAGTGAAAACTGATGTTAAGTCAAGGAGGAAAGCTTAGGACTGGGACTCAGAAAACAGGAGATGAAATGGTAAACCATGTGAAGATTTGAAGAATGAAGATTGTCAAGAAGTAAAAGTTGTAAAGAACAACATCAGAATCTACCATCAGGTTTGCTGGATCACACAATGATATTAATGGCTTTCTACCCCATTAGAATTCTATTATCAAGAGGACATTAAGAGCTCATTAAAAGAGCAAGAGCTCATAAAGAGCAATATAATAAAAAAGGCTGAAATCAACATCTGTCTACATTGCCAAAAACTATGATTACACTGCCCTGTGAAGCATTGGATGCCAGATCTTTTGGCCTAATAAGATCTCCAACAACAAACTGTTCAACAAAACGGGAAGCTGGAGCATCACCAAGGAGATTACGCACAGACACTTGAGATGGCTAGGACATGTGTTGACGATGGAGCAGGACCGTATCACAAAAGTCGCCTTAAGATGGACACCACCTGGCAAAAGAAAACCTGGGAGGCCCAAAACCCCCTGGCGCAGAACTGTGACACAGGAGCTAGAACAGATTAACCTGTCATGGGGAAAGGCCATTACATAACATCAGGGGCGTCGGACTGGGGGGAAAAAGGGGACTGAGTATCAGGTCCCTCATGTGAGTAGGGCCTAAAAATATGCTAGAATGAATAGCTGTGGATGGGAGGGGCCCTTAGAAAATGCCTTTCAACAGGGCCCAGTATTTTGTGCTACACCCCTGCACTACATCACAGCTATGGTACAGTTCAAACCTGACCACACTGTGGGCTAACTGTACACAAATTTTTCAACCCACAGAGGTCAGTACAGCACTGTTTTTGTTGTCCATGCAAGTGTGGAAACACTTTAAACTTCCCTAATGTCTATTAGCAGCTGGGACCATCTGGAAGTATAGTATCACTGAATGGTATTATATCAATTTGGTGCATATGACTGATGTAAGTATGAAACACGACTTTGATGTATACAATTACATGATGATTATAGTTTTTGTGTTCTGTTCAAGATCCCCTGTAGGTTTAATTTAGAGATGGTCCAATACCATTTTTTGCTTCCCGATACCGATCCTGATACCTGAACTTGTGTATCGGCCGAGACCGAGTACTGATCCAATACCAGAGTGTCATATATTTTATTACGTTTTAACAGCTGTATGGATGTGATAGGGTTTCTATCTTTGTTGTCGATCTTGCTCAGGTTAAACTCTCAAATAATGAATGCCGTGGAACTTTCTTTTTTTATCCAGTTTGACAGTCCGTTATAAACGGAAAAAGAACATATATAAACTACTAACGTAGATTTTCTTTAGGGCTTTATTATGTGACATCAAATCAGTGCATACATTTCAGAACTTTCTGTTACCGATACCAGCGTTTTGGGCAGTATCCGTTTTGGAACATCTCTAGTTAACTTCAAGCGATGATGTTGGTGTACATCATTAATGGTTCATCATATTATTTTGCTCATGAAGTTCCATTAAATCTGTGCAACTATCTGGAAATGTATTTTGTTCTTTTAGAAATCAGTCATGTTTACATGTGCAAAGATTACAAGCAAGCCAAGGTATATCTAGTCTAGCTCCATCAAGTTCACTCCACAGTTGACTAAATTATGCTTAAAGGAACAAATGTCATCTTAACATTTATTTAACAGCTCTCACTCAGTCTAAATGTGTCAGGCAACCAACATTGCATTGTGGCATTGCAGCCTGGCCATCTCCAAGGCAACCAAATGTAAACGTACAACAGGAGGCGTACGGGGAAAAGAAGAAGAAAGGAGTGGAGACGCTGTTGAAAAGGATCAAAAGGTTTGCTTGTCAAATGTCCACGGAGGGTCTGAGAAGATGAGCTCATAAAGGAATGTGAAGAACGGGAGCTAAAAGAAAGAAATGACATCACAACAGTAAGTAAGCTGTTGTTCATTTCAACATTGTATCCCGAATCAAGGTTGTTAGTCTTATTTTAAAGCTGCTGACAAATGTTTAATGTGCAAAAAGTTCCTTCATATCTTCTAAAAGGCACTTTGTAATCTGTAGGGTATAATTGCTTGGGTCAGGGTAGTCATGTCTCTATCGTACACACACACATTCACACACACACACACACACACACACACACACACACACACACACACACACACACACACACACACACATCTATATACCATATTTCTGGCCTGACAGAACCTAAATATTGTCTACATTCAACTATTTTAATAGTAGTTGAATGTAATATTTTAATATATCTGATTTCACATTGCATTTCTTTAACTGTAAAGTGTTTTTTTCTGAAGGAGATGTTTAGGCTGGGGATTCATAAATGCTATGGAACAATGTTACTCTGAGGTTTGTGACGTTCATGCAGCACCTGTATCACTTGAAAAATCACACACACACACACACACACACACACACACACACACACACACACACACACGTGCACGCACACCCACACACATTGTCATTGGTGGCTCATTTAAAGCACACTGATGTTTATCAGGGTGGTAATGTGAAGGAATAATTCCTATCGCGCCCTCTGTGCCGGCTCTGCTGGGAATAAAGGATCATTAGAGACTTACATCCCAGGGCAAACATCCCAGTGATGATCACACAAACATACAGACTAGCTAAGACACTGAGCTGATAGAACCAAATCGGTGCAGGGAACTATTTCTTGAGTCATCTTGTCCTCTTGTTTGTTTTCTTCCATATCAACGATAAGGTTAAGTGGTCTGGCCTTCTGCTTAGACTCGGCTCTTCTGTCCGACTGAGCTCCTGTGAACTATGGAGAGAAGCGAGAAGAGACGAGAGATAAGGAGTGTTAATGAGATGCTGAAAAGAGAGAAAGAAGAGGAAGTTGAAGAAGTCCAGGTTGTGAGTTGTGGACAAGAGGTGGAGGGCCGGGAGGATTTGGAGATCTCCGACTTTGAGGATGAGGAAGCGGAAGGATCTACTCCCCTTATTGCTGCCTGTCACAAAGGCAAGCCTGAGGTAAATTGTGTGTGTGTGTGTGTGTGTGTGTGTGTGAGAAAGAGAGAGAGAGGCCATCTAGTGTTGTGTAATTATGGTTTAGCTTTGGTCACCTTAGCCGATCTAATATCTGTCCATTGTTTAACTGGGGTGATTCCAGGATTTTTTATGTGGGGTGGCACAGTGGGACCAATTGTGGGTTATATAGCTCCTCTGTACCCTCTCGAGGGCGGCGTGTTCAAAATAAGCATATGACTTACCGATAACAAAGGGGAGACACTCCCCCCACTGATCTCCTGTAAAACGAGATGAGTCCAATTTACTGGAATTAAAGCTGATTTTTCTGAGAATTTACACATGTACAAAGTGTTGTTTGTATCAACAAGGAGAAGGTATGTAGCTTCACAAAATCAGTTATTTGCATCTATAGCTGTATATGCTATAAACGTCTACTAACTTTCCTGTTTGTGTCATTTATTGTTTTCCCTGCTGCTGTTGTTACTGTCTCAGGTGGTACAGCGGCTGCTGGGGGCCGGGGCAGATGTCACCTTGTGTAACTGCAGCCAGCAGACAGCACTCCACATTAGCCCTCCTGGGCTCCAGGAGAAAGTGTTGGGATGGATGTTGAGGCCTCATCTGCCTCCCCAGGCACAGCTGCTGCAGGCTGCCTGGCAGGGAGACCTGCCCTCTTTACAGCACCTGCTGGTAAGACTCCCACAGAGATACACAGTGAGTGGTAGAGGATGTCCCTGATGAGCAAAGGGATCAACTAAGTTTTCATGTAACAAAAACACAACTGGGCATTAATGTCTCATGATGTCAACTTTGTGTTACTGAAATGAGAAATATCTCAAGGTGATTTTCATTCAAATAATAAGTGCAATCTAAACAGCAGGCATATGTATGAATAATGTGTATTCTGTGTTTTTTTCTATCTGGCCTCCAACTGTATTTACTGCTGTAGCTGTAAATACAGCTGTTTAAAAGATATTTTAATCATTTAATGATTTAAAGCTTTAGTGCACAACTATTGTATATGAATGAACGTCAAGCCATCGCCAAATGAGTTGATACAAAGCTAATTAGGACTATTAGCTCCACAAAACTCTCTCTGTTTCTTAGTTTGTTTACAAAATGGTGTAGTCCATTTCACTATTTTACACTTTGGTCAACATTGCGAGATTTGTGCTACATTCATGTGATGTCAGAAAGTTCCGACAAATGATTTCCAGAATAGGAAAATGTATTAACGTTGTGAAATAGGGCGTGCCTTGGCACAGGTTTGCACTCTCTGATTGCCCTTCTAGTTGATGATTGTGTCTGTCTGCATGTCTCAGGTTCAGACAGACAAGGTGGATGTCAATGTTCCTAATTGTGACGGCGTGACAGCTGTGATGCTTGCTGTTCGGGACATTGACCTGTTTGAGGACTTAGCAATACAGTTGCCATGGGAACACCGACCTGTGGAAGTGGTAAAGGAACTTCTGGAACTCTCAGCGTAAGAAAACACACATTTATCCATGCATTAATAAACTGCAGAAAAGGAAACACACACACAAACACACACAACCTTTTCTTTAGAGTCACACCACCAGTAATCAAAGAAGGTTGCATCAATAATAATAATAATAATGATAATAATAATAATAATAATAATAATAATAATAATAATAATTCTACTTGGTGCACAAACAAGGCTTGACATTACTTTGGCACAAAGTATTACGTTTTTGCTAACATTAACACACCAAATTGAAATGTAAGTCAGTTTAAATATCAGCTGTTCTGTGTCTACTTAGCAGTGTTGTAGTCAAGACCACCTAAACCAAGACCAAGTCTTTACAAAGACAGACAGAGTGTATCGAGACCAAGATAAGACTTAGACATTGGGGGGTTGAGGCCAAGGAAAGAACAAGACCAGACCAGTGCCAGTCAGTCACAGCTTCTTCCCATGTCTCTCTCATTCACTTTTTAAGGGTGCGGCGAGAGAAGATTAACAGTAATCAGTTTCAAATTAGAAAGGGGTTATTGGTTGCATTTGAAGCAGAACGTTTTACATCCAATCACATTAATGATGTTAACACATGAATCCGACAATGCACAGGCAGTTTGGTGATATCCCTGCAGTTGTGGTCTTGACCAGTCTTGAAATAAAGTCCTCTTTAGCCGAGACCGAGACAAGTGGTCCTTAGACGGGTCTTAAGACCAAGACCGATCTTGAGTACCACAACACTACTGCTTAGACTTGCTCCCTCTGTCTTTAAACTTGTCCATCAGTGATCTGCGGGTACGAGACCACGGTGGCCGTTCTGCTTCCCACTACGCTGCCAACATCAACAGCCCTCTGAAGGAGGACATCATTCATATGATGATTGAGGCCCTGAGTCACACAGGTACACACACTCACACAAAAACAGCACAGCACATGCCAACAATCAACACTTCAATCAATCTGTTTTGTTTTCAACGGAGGTGGATGGAATACTAGAACATTGTCCTCAAGTAAAAGTACTGTTACTTTAAAGAGATTTTGTTCAAGTGAAAGTACAAAGTACTTTTGTACAAATTAACTTAAAAGAAATTTAAAAAGCATAAAGTAGGTCATTTAAAATGTACTCTGAGTAAACTTTTCTGCATTACATTTTTATGAATTTACTGAATGTGACTTTTGTTTGCACACTGTAACCGATGCGGCTTGAAATGTAGCAAAGTACGATACTCGTGATGAAAAGTAGCCTACTTAAGTAAAAGTAAAGGTACCGATTTTTAAAAAACACTCAAAAAAATTACAAAGGCTTTGTTACAGTAAATAGAGTAAAGAGAGTAAATGTAAATCGTTACTTCCAGCCCTGGTGTCCAACTGCAGTGGGGAGCTGTTTCAGAAGAAAAGCTCTGGTAGACTGACTGTATGCTACGTGCTCACACAAAACGACAGGCAGACAAAGTGAGCAACTACCTAGTGAGCATAGTGGAGCATTCAGCAGCTATAGATCCAAAAACAATCCTTTAGGACTTGGTGGAGAACAAATCAAAGCTTAAAATAGAAAGAATGCATTTGTCAGGGGGCCAACAACACAACATCAAATTAATGCTAATGCTGCTCAGTGTCTACAAGTAACTATTAATTGGCAAGTTCGGTACATCAACTCCATATTGTGATAAAATGCCAGTGTTTACAGCGTTTTCCACTTCCCCAAGTGGCCAAAAAAGTCAACTAATGCTTCTTAAAAGTTAAGGGGAAATTCAGATCTTAATCACAACATGTGCATGTGATCTGCTTTGGGAAAATACGGATTATTCAGCTATTTGTACATTTTTCATGCTTTCAAGCAAAATAACCTGATTAGAAATATCCAGTTAACATAAGTTTTTTTTTTAACATGAAAAGGATCCTGCATACGTGCACTCTATAACAATGTTTCCCAGCACTACAGTGCTCTCTTTTGTTTGCTGTTTCTCCCACACAGGATCACATACTGTATCTGTCACATATCACAACATATGACCGGAAAAAGTTAAACACAGTAACTGAAAAACAGAACATTACACTTTTGTATTACATGCATTAATTAATAGGTACTATAGCCATATGCTTGAGTAACAAACACCTGCATCTCTCTGCTCATATCATGACCTTCTCATCACATGAAATTGACAAATGTTGCTCACACTTGCTGACTTACTCATGTTATTGGTTTTACCTTGGTTACTGATTAATTGATCAGTTACTTATTAAACTGGGGGTTTAGTACAAAGCATGCATGGACACACCTACCTCTTCATGATTATGTGTAAGCACACACACACACACACACACACACACACACGCACTTTTCTCTCTCTTTTACACACATACTGTACACTGTAGGCATACACATAAACAGCATGCCAAGTTCATTCACGATCTTGTTTTTCAGAGTAAAACCTCTGCAGCAGCACTCAAAGCCTGCACTTATGTGGCAGGTTATAAGAAAGGCTTGTTTGTGTATGTTTGAGCCAGCA
>JABXJD010000263.1:710000-782500 GCA_013375575.1 Percina caprodes
GTCACGTTGTTGCATGCTCTGAAGAGACTTACAGAAATGACCTGCAGGATAACCCAATCCCTCATAGAGAGGATGGAGAGTTAACTACTGAGGAGAAAATTCAGTTTATTACTCCAGCTGTAAATCTTCCTCAATCAAGCATGGATCCCAAGAGAGCTGAGAGGGTGCTGAAAGCCTTAAAGCCTGTCCGAAACAAAGAGAGAAGAACAAACTTGAACTGTGAACTAAGAGCAAACATTCAAACCAGCCAGCAGTCCTTCAACGTTCTGGCACACAAAGATCGAAGCATCTTAAACCGGAACAAGTCCAAAAACAATCTGAAGTATTCCTCACTTTCCACACAAGTTCAAGATAAAACCAGGAAAAGCCCAGAGCTAATAATTGGTGGAGACCCAGTGACAAAAGTAAAATCGAAGCTCAAATCTTTTAAAGTTGCTCATTGTTACACTGGCACCCCGTCACCACGAAAGAAGCTTATTGATCAGGGCAAAAGAATTAATCCTGAGAAGATGATGAACAGCAACAAAGCTCCACCGTTGAGGGAGCTGAAGAGCGTCCGTCAGTTGAAGAGACCAGGTCTAGCTGGGACACCGAGGTCTAAATCTGCCGTGGACTTCATCACCTACAAAGACATGTTTCAGGAGATACAGAGTGGGGATGAAGGACCGGCCATCTACGAGATGTTTGCTGGTCCGATCTACGATAACCTACGAGTATCCAGCTCCACTGAGAAAGTAAAGGACAGACAAGTGCAGTCGGCTCCGCCGAGGAAGACACAACAGTGCCATAAAGTCAAACACAGACCACTAAAACAAGCACAGAGGAGAAGACCGGGGGAGAGTGTAGTGGTTTCAGCTAAAAGCAAACAAAAACTTACGTCCCCAGGGTTAAAACTCAGAAACCTGTATCAAAGAAAGGAACGCACAAAATCAAGGATATGCCTAAATCAGATGGGCACACAGAGGCTGAGTTAGCTCTCTCTCAGGATGCTGACATTTGTCAAACAACGACTCAAGATACTATATTATCTACCATAGAGGAGGCTCTTTCTATATATGGGTCTGAAACAATCAAATCTCATGACAAAACACTGACTATGCCAGCAGGTTCATCTCATGCTGAATATTATAGTCACCTGCACATGAATATGCAAGAAATAGGAAACCCAAACCGACCGTTGCCTGAGCCTGTGTTATCTCAAAGCCCCGAACAGCTAAAGGTTAATACAGGGGCGTCTTCCAGCAGCAACCAAACCATCATGTCACCAGTTTACCGGAAGTTTCTGGATGAGGTGGGGGACGGGCCGCTTACAGATGACCTGCTGCAATGTCTGGCTGAGGAGCTGATCTCATTGGATGAGAGGGATGTATCCATAGGCTCCGAAAACATGGAGTCCAACAGAGAAGACGAGGGTGTGTCAGGAAGAAATACAATTCCTGAGGTAAATGTTTATAGTCAAAAGTAACAAAACAGAAGCACTGGCATTGTCATGACTTCATATAGCAAAGATAAACCCCCGTGTTGTCTTCTTTTTTCTGAACCTTTTGAAATTTTCATGGGTTTTCCCCAAATTTTGAAAGCTTTTTTTTTTTTTTAACATCTTTTCACATTTTTGTCACTTTATTTGACTTGATTTTTTTCTCTTTTTTACACTTTTTTTTTGAAGTTCTTTTACCAATTTTTTTTTTTTCCAAATGCTATAAAATTGACAAAAACACAAATTCACTGAAAGTAGTGAACTGAATATTTATTTAACTTGTGAGGAGCGTTGTTGGGAATCATCCACATTATGTTTTGGAGTCAAATTTGACCAGAAGACAACAGGAGTGTGCAAATTTTACTTTTAAACTTTAGTCATTTTGATTAGATTGTTTATGTATCTTGAACAATCAACATTTTAAAGAAGGAAATGAAAAGAAATCAGATAAAAAACAATATTCAATCATGTTCATAACCCCCAAATATTAGGGGCTGATGAAAATGATTAGGGGCAGTCTGAAAAGGGGGAGGGTATTGTAATTTTTCTTTTGGCTGAAGGTAGGGTAGTCTGACCTTTTTTGGAAGGACAGGGTAGGGTTCTTTTATATGTATATCTTTTATTTCAGCCTTCTTTTGCAAAATAGTCAGTCACATAAACAGACTTTCACTTGCACCACGGTTGATAAAGGTGGAGTTTTCCACTTGCCCAGGTCTACCGTTCCATCTCAATATCAAGGTTTTATTAATTTTTTTTAATTGACTAAAGCTTCAGAGGCCCAGATGTTGGTTGTGGAAAAGAAGATTAAATTGGTGTGTTTTATCACATATTTAGGTTAATTCAAAAGACAGTGCTGCTCTGCTTGGCTCTGGCTTGGTTGTGAATGACGCCATCACATGGACAAAGGGTGAAGTACTTGGCAGGGGAGCCTATGGGACAGTAAGTATGAGAATTTAAAATGATAAAGAAAGGCAAGGACACATTTAGGCATGAGAAAAATGTAGATTGTGTCTTTGTATCACTAACTGTGTCCCAGCTAACTGTTGACCCTCAAAACACCAACAACGTCCGACCTTAAATATTATCTATTCATTCAAGCATGCTCTCTATATAGTAATCTTGTACAAATACTCAAAATTTTATTCCTACCGTGGCAGACATTGGTACTCTACTAACCCTGGTAAACACTGCTGCCTTCTTACCAGGTGTACTGTGGCCTGACCGGCCAGGGCCAGCTGATAGCTGTGAAGCAGGTGAGACTGGATGCCTCTGACCCCGACGATGCAAAGAGGGACTACAGTCGTCTGCAGGGGGAAGTGGAGCTGCTCAAAACCCTCAGACACACCAACATTGTGGGCTTCCTGGGTACCTCACTTTATCAGCGTGTGGTTTCCATTTTCATGGAATACGTCCCAGGAGGATCCATCGCCAGCATCCTTCACAGGTGAGGTTGTGTTCAAACAGTTTGACAACTTGCCCGCAAGTATCTGTTGAGAAATTGGTCTTCACTAATGCCTTTAACACCGTCCCTTTCATGCCCTCAGGTTTGGCCCTCTGCCAGAGCGTGTCCTGGCTCTTTACACCCATCAGATCCTGAAAGGGGTGGCCTTCCTTCACCTGAACAGAGTGATTCATCGGGACTTGAAAGGCAACAACGTCATGCTGATGCCCACTGGTGTCATCAAGCTCATAGACTTTGGTTGTGCGCGCCGTCTCAGCTGCCTGAACCACACTGCCAGCAACAGTGGAGATCTGCTCAAGTCTGTCCACGGCACACCTTACTGGATGGCACCAGAGGTAGCTATGGAGCGATATTCTTTTCATCTGTAGAGATGGCTCTTTTGGAATTATGTTCTGTTGGTATCACTTTATAATGATGGTACTTGAATTATCATGAAAAAGCATGAATTAATTAATGTAGAACTATCAGTAATGTACAAGGATTATTAGTATCTCATGCATGACTTAATGCAGGAACAACATGTTAATTAATGCATCAATTAAGATATTTGAATCATCATGCCTTCTGGTTTCTTAATAATGTTCACGTCTTCTTCAAAAATACTGACCAGTCACAGCGGTGTTCATATATTCTTAAAAAATTCTAGTGTTGTAATCATTGTTAACTAAACATTACATCTTTATTATTTCATGTGTATGGCCTGTCAAATAAAGTGCTGACCTGGTCCATCTTTAACATTGATAAATAAGATGTAATTTATGGTGGAATTAAATGAAATTATATGTATTAAGACTCAAAGCAGTGGGTTGGCAAAATGATACAAAGGTCACTACATTGAAACAAAATACAGTATACTGCAGATGCATTGTTATAGTTGCTTTATTCACAATAACATAAGGCAAAAATGAATGCCTGAGAACATGGTCACCCAAACAAGATATTTATGAATCTTACTTTTAACTAAGTGTCTGAACACAAAAGCAATGTCTTGACATTTTTATTTTATTTGTGGGGTCACAGAGATTGGGGCACATGCCACTAATATTCATATCTCATGTATCAATGTTAACGATGGACACTTTATTTGAAGGGCCACAAACAATGACAACAATGTAGAAGTAATGTTAATCATGATTACAACACTACAATTCAGTTTATTTAGCTTGTCACTTTAACTACAGTTACGCCTGTGAAGAAGACATGAACATCATTAATAAATCCAAAATCATGATGATTCAAATACCTTAATTGATGCATTAATTAATTAATGTATTGTTCCTGCATTGTCATGAATGAAATACTATTAATCCTTGTACATTGCCGATAGTCCATGAAGTACTATATGAATGAATTAATGCTTTTTCATGCATTAAATCATGATAATTCATGTGTTACCGTTGTATTTATTTCATTTTTGTACGTAAAACGTAATATTTCCCATTGAGTCTTGACTGACTCGTAGCATCTTTTTTACTCCTCAGGTTATCAATGAGACAGGATATGGCAGGAAGTCAGATATATGGAGTGTGGGTTGCACTGTGTTTGAGATGGCCACAGGGAAACCACCACTGGCACACATGGACAAGATGGCTGCCTTGTTCTACATTGGGGCTCAAAGAGGGTTGATGCCCTCCTTACCAGATGGGTTTTCGGATAATGCCAAGAATTTTGTGGCAATCACCTTGACAAGGTAAGGCCTGTTGTCCTCCCTGGTCAGTGCAAACTGGCAAATTCCTTTCATACACTCACATATCCTCTGAATCTTTCCCAAATGTAATTATACTAAAATATACAGTATACTTTTTTTATAGTTTGGAACTAATTGAGTAAGAGACCTAATTCAGAGCATTTTTAATAGTCATGTTTGGGAATGAATTCCCTTATTTCATTTGTTTTCCCTCAACTCCAGTGACCAGAGACTACGGCCATCTGCAGACCAGTTGCTGAAGCATTTATTCATTCATCAAAGTGAGACTGAAGAGAACTCTTGCGAAACCCAGAAAAAGAACTGCTGTGGTCACCCTGAGGGACTGTGTGGCTAAATTACACAAAGACAGAATGCTTTTCAGTTCAAGGGGACACAATGCTTCAGATATGTTGATTCAAAACATCAAGTATTCTTTGGTGACCCTTTAAGGGGCCAGCCACCTATCCCTAGTTATGCACTAGTAGTGAGTTTGGGACTCATGTCCCTGGCCTGTCTGCAAACTACAACACAAAGTAAATCAAGAAGGACCTATAGTCACTGCACTCTTTAAGTGGGAAGTTTAAGAAGCTACATGAGAAGCACTTTCATTCATTTAACTTTAATAGAACCTATAAAATGTGAACAGATAGATGCCAGATGTTGGATATTTCCCATAGAAATCTTTAAAATGTGCCAATCTTATAAATACCTTAATATTGTAACTATACAGTGTAACATAGTACTCTCTGCTGTATGTTGTGATAAAATGGGTTTTACCATATGCAGCATAACTTTCATAACCAAGTTTCCCATGCTGAGAATGTAAACTACTTCCTGTTAGCTTTCCTCTGAGTTATTGAGGAATCAGTGCATAACATTATGCATGAGACATGCCACAAATAAAAACCTGGCAAATATACAAGCATGTCTGCTCAATTCTACAAATCACCAAGTTTCCTTCCCCCTAGACTCTAGTAACATGTTTATATGCACAATAAAATGACAGTAACAACCATGTTTATACTGTGTCAGGGTAGTGGCAACTTTGAAGTTTATTCATAATATTGAAATGAAGAAACAAAAAAATAAAAAAGTAAAGAATTGGGTATGCCTATTGGTCCACAGTTGCTTTCGCTCTGTCTTAACAGTAAATCCCCAATAAGGGTCCAAACAATCCAGCCTCAGCTTACCAAGTATTTCGCAAACTCCTATTAAATAAATGAGCAACAAACCCAGTCAAGAACAGAGGGAACGGTCATATCAAGATTTGAGAATATATTGTTTAATGTATGAAACTCATGTGAAGACGTGCTTGGACAGGTACATGGCTGCAAATGTAATTTCAACCAATTGGATGAGGACATCAGTGACAAAATATCTAGCAGGACATGTTGCATTTGGATAATTGGTCAATCTCGTGACAACTTTTGCTGGGATGGAACCAAGCGATAATCTTTTTTTTTGTACATTGTTAATGGCTGATTGAATAATACTTACATGTATCCCCTTTATGGGCGGAAATCTAAGGGCCACAGCTTCATGTCATAAAATGATGTCTGACGCACTTCAAAGAAAAAAGGGTTATGTAAAATAGCACACTACTGTTTCTTTTTGAGGCACAACCTTTGGCATCCAGCTTAAGGTTTACTTATAGGTCCAAAAGAATTACATTTTTGGTACAAACTGCATCGCTCTGATGTGATAAGTAGGTGGTGGATGTTGCCTGTTACTGAGGGAATCTACTGATATTCCCTTCGATAGAAAAGCACAGTACAGCACCCCCTGTAGGAAGGTAAGAAGCAAACACACCACTGGAATCATTCACCTGTTGATGCCCAATCCATTGATCAACAAAATAAGTTTTTTCTAGGTATTATAGTTATACTTACAAGCAGCTCTAAACCTGAGTAGTCATGGTATAGCTTCTTTTTTTTTTCTTTAAACATACAAAAATGTATGTACATGTATCTCCGCTTTCTGTAAACAGCAAGTACGCATTCTCCTTTTAAATCCCATTGATGATTGAAACATGCATTCATATGCACAGTACTTAAGTATAAAAAGAAATCAAGACAAAGAAATTGAGGAGATGAAACTTTACATCTAAAAAAATGTTTTGCATCCATCCAGAGTACTAAATGGAACGCCAGGAAACATAACTTTTACTCCTCTCCAGCTGGCCACTGGCTTTCTCCATACAACCACAGAAATGTGATTAAATTAAATTACTCGTTAAAAAAAAAAGAAAATTAGAAAATGAAGTCGGTGCACCTTCCATGCCTCTCATAGTACTTTTAAAATACTTTTGTTTCCCATATGGAGTTCTGAAATGTGGGAAGGACTTTCCCTGTGATCAACACACACACACACACACACACATTTCTAGACTCATTTGAGGAGGAAGGAGAACCAAGCAGCAATTCAACACACTAACAGAAAGACAGGACTGAGCATCACAGCCCAGAGATCCGACAGTCAGGAAGCATAATTTCTTTTTCATCTTTCTTATCTCTCAAAAATTGAGAAGTCCAACAATACTGATCTTTTTGCAGACAAGTTTTTCTGCCTTTCAGTAAAGGGTTTATCATGACATAATGAGTTATTTTCCTAGGGCACTTAACAGGGAGGTGAGCATAGTTTCCAAAGTCTGAGGTGTGGGTAGTTTGTTCTCATTTCAATGGGGTGGTCCATGGCTGCAGAGCGGTGGATTCAGTGTCTCTGCTCTCCTACTTCATGTGGCGAATCGCTAGGAGGGTACTGCTGAGAGGTCCGCAGCCCACCTGGGTGTAACAGGAGGGGGAGGAGGAGAAACAAGAATAAGGAAAAGGAGGGGGAGGGGGGAGGGAGGTTAGCCATAGAGCTGCAAGCCAGACGAGACACACTGCAGTACTGGACAGGAGCAAGGAGGAAAAAAGGGGAGAGAAAAAGAAGTACCTGCAGCACCAGTGCCCCCTTGGAGATTTTGCTCACTTTGGAGCATGAAGTGGAGAAGGAGGATGGTGGTGGTGGTGGGTGGTGGTGGTGGTGGTTGTGGCTTGCCTCGGGGTACGCCCTTTTGCGCGAAGAAGATAAAGAAGTGGATCCGGGAGGAGCGAGCGGAGCGCCTTCCATGCTGACCAGTCCTGGAGAACCACGTAGCAAGCTGCCGCCGCCGTTCCCACTGTGCGTGTGTGGAAGAGGGTGACTGTGCTTGTGGTGGCGATGGAGGTTGTGGTCTACTCCACGATGTTGTTTCTCCTTGCTCACCAGAGGGCTGGAATGTTTGCTCTTGTTGTTGTTGGCCGCCATGCCTTCATCCGACGAACTGTGGCGCTCTGACGATGAGACTTTTATCTTCATCTTAAGCTCATCTTTGCTCGGCTGTCCACTTTTATCCAGCTGGGAGCTGCTACCAGACCCAGGAACGGCCAGGCGGAGTTTAAGCGAGCCCTTGTCCCGCTTGTCACCGAGATGACGTCTATCCTGCCCTGAAGTCGATGAGGAGGAGACTTTCATTTTCAATGGGGAGGCGGTTGTGCTCCCGACACTACTGTGGGATGTTTGGTGGTGCTGTGAATGTTTTCTATGGTCTACTTGGCTCACAGAGGATGGTGCATAGGTAGAAGAGGAGAAAGATAACATATCACCCCTCGCATCACAATCCATATTTCCTCCATGCGGCTCCTGACCGCGTTTCTGCCCAGAGACAGCAAGCTCTCCAGCTTGTTTCTCTCTGTATTTGTCAAGAGACAGTTTCTGAGCGGGAGACTGCTGTGGTGGAGGAGGCTGAGTTGGTGTGGGGTAGGCAGACTGAGCTGGTGGCTGATGCTTGCCCACTCCGCTCCCACCGGGTCCTTTTTGTTCCTGCTTGACGACAGGGATGAAGTCTAGTGTTTTCTCAGTCTTGCATACCGGCAGATGCTGAAGCAAAGAGGAAGTGGAGGTCTGCAAGGACAGAGTCGGCTCTTGGATAGGGATGCTGAGGGGTTCTTGCTTTATACAGGTGGAAGGGATGCTGAGGGGTTCCTGTTTTATACAGGTGGAAGGGTACCCTGTTTGGCTCTGGTTGCCAAGGGGCCACTCACTGTGGCTAGCTGGGTTGTACGTGCCAGCCAAGGCATCCAATGACAGGGTTGCACCTCCGGATTGGCCAGGCATGGGCACGGTAAAGGGACCACCTGCTTTGGAAAAACTTGGGTTGGAGGAGGCATCACCATGATCTTGGAGCACGGAAGACCCAGCAAAGGAGTTGTCAGCCGACTGAGTGCTGTCACCCTTGGGCTTTTTGGCAGCTTGTGTCGCCTAGGGGATAAAATGAGTTGACACCGTTTGGTTTCAGATAGCAGTATGCTCACTAAAGGGGGTTTAACAGCAGATTTTCCGGTTTCTTAATATTTGTGATTTTTTAAAGCTGGGGGTGTACATTTATAATTCCTATACTCTTGCTATTTAAAATTGTTTTCAAAAGTGTGTTTGATACTTGGGTCCTGTTCGGACCTGGCATTAAAATGCGTCTTGGGTGATCTGACCACAAGTGGACAGCTCTATGCATATCAATTCACACCTGGCATTAGAATCCATCTCCACATGGGTCATAGGTGACCACATATGATCGGATCTCACTTCCCCACTCTACATGCAAATAAACATTTCCGTTTGCAAAGACCAAAAGCACTGTTTGTTAACCAATAAAGCATTTCCCGTGCCTAGTCTACTGGAAAAAAGATATTGGAAAAGATACTGACTGGGTCTCCTTGGCTTGTTCTAGGCAAACCAAAACACCCAAGATGTTTGACCCAAGCATAATATTTTTCTGTGGGCATTTAAAAATGTTCAGACGGAGGACAAAGCCAGTTCACGCAGAGGATGACTGATGTGCATACACACTGCTAAACAACCTTGGAATGTGGTCCAAGTGGTCTAATCTCTGTCTGTGGTGCATTCACACCTGTACTTGTAAATAGATCACCCCAGAGGAATGTTTATACCAGGTTTGAACAGGGCAGTAAGCTTTTTTTGGTAGTTTGAAAGATCAAAATGTTGTGTAATGTAGCCGTTTTGGTGAAACCATCTACTTTGATAGAACCTGCGCTACACATCTTTCCAATGCATAAAAGAGTGGCAGTGCATCCTACCCTCCAGTTTCGTATTCTCTTCAACCGACTGGGTGTTTTCTCCAGAATCTGCAGAAACTCGTGGGTCAACTCTACAAAAAGAGAAAATGTCACAAAACCACCTAAATTCTGATACATGTACCAACACTCATTTACAACCTTGTGACCTTGTATATGAACTCTAATCCCAAAGTAAATACAAAAACAGGCATTATGGAAAACCTTACTAAATAATAGCATATATAATGAGAAATATAAGAAATTGCCTCCCAGTTTTGTTATTCACACTAAAATATTATATAAAAGCAAAGGGCATTGGTCAATCTCACCATCAAGCAGCTCGAGGGTGACAGAGTTGTCCACGTACTCCCACCAGTGTTTCCCATCAGTGGACACTGGAATCTCCCAGTTGGACCACTTACAGGCCAGGTGGATGCACACACAGGAGATCACTGTGGGCTTGTACTGGAGGCAGAAGGTAGTGAGGTGTAGACTGCATAGTGAGGGTGTGTGCAAGTGATGAGTGTGTGCAAGAAAAGGTGAATGTTTCGCATATGTGCGGATATAGGAATGTGAGTGAGTTGATTTAGGCCAGGCGTTGTCCCGATTGGTCCAACATATGTAGAAACAGGAGAAAAAACACAAGACGGAGCAGACAGTTTTAATTTACTGTAGGGATTGATTGCTAAAGATAAGCCATTATTTGATTGTGTTGATACATTGAACTCTGATTATGTAACATGTCAAACCCAATTCACAATAAAGGTGATACAATACAGGTCTCTATAAACTTCATGATTCTTGTGAGGACACAACTTCCAGCGTGCTTAAAAAAAAAGTAAGCATCAAATTGTGTCATGCAACAGTAATTTATGTTTCAAGGAACCTGGCTGGTTTAAATGCTAAGACAAAAAAATCAAAGCGAGGTACAGTTGTGGTCAAAAGTGTACATACACTTGTAGAAAATCACAATGTTATGGCTGTCTTGAGTCTTCAATAAGTTCTACAACTCTTATTTTTCTGTGATAGAGTGATCGGAACACATACATGTTTGTCACAAAAAACAGTCATAAAGTTTGGTTCTTTCATAAATTTATTATGGGTCTGCTGAAAATGTCACCAAATCTGCTGGGTCAAAAATATACATACAGCAACAAAATATGTCAATTTTGGTGATGTAGCGAGTTGTGTCAATCAAATTAGCTTCATGTCATGGCCTCTTCACTTCTTCTAAGTGATTCTGATTGACTACAGCTGTTGACTTCTCATGAGCCCATTTAAATAGGGCTCATTTGACCCAGTGATTAGACTCAGCTACAAAAGCTACAATGGGAAAGTCAAAGGAACTCAGTGTGGATCTGAAAAAAAAAAAAGTCAGGGAAGTCACTTGGAGCCATTTCAAAGCAGCTACAGGTCCCAAGAGCAACTGTGCAGACACTTATACGCAAGTATAAAGTGCATGGAACAGTTGTGTCACTGCCACGATCAGGAAGAAAACGCAAGCTATCACATGCTGCCGAGAGGAGATTGGTCAGGATGGTCAAGAGTCAACCAAGAATCACCAAGAAGCAGGTCTGCAAGGATTTGGAAGCTGATGGAACACAGGTGTCAGTCTCCACAGTCAAGCGTGTTTTACATCGCCATGGACTGAGAGGCTGCCGTGCAAGAAAGAAGCCCTTGCTCCAGAAAAGGCACCTTAAGACTCGGCTGAAGTTTGCTGCTGATCACATGGACAAAGATAAAACCTTCTGGAGGAAAGTTCTCTGGTCAGACGAAACAAAAATTGAGCTGTTTGGCCACAGCACCCAGCAATATGTTTGGAGGAGAAAAGGTGAGGCCTTTAATCCCAGGAACACCATGCCTACTGTCAAGCATGGTGGTGGTAGTATTATGCTCTGGGGATGTTTTGCTGCCAGTGGAACTGGTTCTTTGCAGAAAGTAAATGGGATAATGAAGGAGGAGGATTACCTCCAAATTCTGCAGGAAAACTTAAAACCATCAGCCCGAAGGTTGGGTCTTGGCGCAGTTGGGTGTTCCAACAAGACAATGACCCAAAACACACATCAAAAGTGGTAAAGGAATGGCTAAACCAGGCTAGAATTAAGGTTTTAGAATGGCCTTCCCAAAGTCCTGACTTAAACCCCATTGAGAACATGTGGACAGTGCTAAAGAAACAGGTTCATGCAAGAAAACCATCAAATTTAGCTGAACTGCACCAATTCTGTCAAGAAGAGTGGTCAAACATTCGACCTGAAGCTTGCCAGGACCTTGTGGATGGCTACCAAAAGCGCCTAGTTGCCGTGAAAATGGCCAAGGGACATGTAACCAAATACTAATGTTGCTGTATGTATATTTTTGACCCAGCAGATTTGGTGACATTTTCAGCAGACCCATAATAAATTTATGAAAGAACCAAACTTTATGACTGTTTTTTGTGACAAACATGTATGTGTTCTGATCACTCTATCACAGAAAAATAAGAGTTGTAGAACTTATTGAAGACTCAAGACAGCCATAACATTGTGATTTTCTACAAGTGTATGTACACTTTTGACCACAACTGTAAGTGGGGAGGAGGCCACGTGTACTAGCCAAGTGCAGTCGGCCCATTGTGAAACACTGAACCCTGAGGCCAGCCATGTGACAGTTACATCATTGTACAGTTAACTGACGAGGGGCTGCTCTTACAACCCTCTCTATAGGGTCTCTGGGACTGTGTTAAAAGGGATAAACCTAGTGGGCCCTCCACATCAATGGTTACAACGGGGCACCAGCGCTGACAGTATTGCAAAGAGAACGCATGGTCTGAACACATAGCCTTCCTCAATTGAAATATCGTAGCTAATCTGACCCATGACTCAAGGGTGAAATCATGAATTTGATAAGTGCAACATCGTTCTGCAACAGTAAAATTGCAAGAGTGAACAGTAATCCCACTACATGAAAGTAAAGATTCTTAACAAAAACCTAGCCCATGAAATAGCTAAATTCAGCTGCAGTTCCTCAGCATGAAGCTGTATTAAAAAAATAAGAACCAGCCATAACTTTGCAGTGCTGCATTTTAAAACACGGTTAGAGCTGGCTGATAACCTTGTACTGGGAGGGTTGTTCATCGAGAACCGATTCCTACTTGGAATAGTCTAAAGATTACTATTCCAGTGGAATCGTTTACTTATTGAATTAATTTGGAGGACTTGGTTTCAAATCTAATCATGGGATCCAAATTTAACATGCAAAAGTTTTGGTTTTCGTAGCGGCCAGACGCTTGTTGTGCAGCCAAGGAGCGCGGTAAGCGGCGCTTTAGGGTGGCTTTATTTTACTTTGAAGAATCCTGGTAAAACTGCCTCACAGAATCGGAAACGAGAGTGAGAATCAGAATTGTTAAAATCCAAACGATGCCCAACCCTAGAGACAAGTACAATGTCTGGAGTCTGGTCAGTCAGATCACAGAGCCATCATCACAACCAACATTTACAGGTTTTGGCTAGTGACATTAACCTTAAACACATTAGGAATGAGTTCAAATAAATTAATCAGTAAGACTGGCTATTTTAAGAACTGGCATTGGCTCCAGCTCAGTGCAAAACTTCAAACACCGTTCACATTCAGCATCCAGACATTGTCAACTGATAAGTCGTTGAAGTTAATGACATTAATGTGAATTCCTTTCCACCACTGTTGAATATTAAACCCTTTAAGGACCAAAGACATGTCGAAAAGAACGTTTTATCCTTGCTTTAGAAAAAAATCATGATCACCAAATGCATTTTAATTAATATGACGGATACTCAAATAGTTATACTCATTACATATGTTGCTGGTCCTTAATGGGTCGCAATTATGTATTTTTTGGGCACGTTTTAAATGAGCTACATGTACAAAAGAATGTTTTAAAAAGCCAGACAACATATGCATTTAAAGACAGGCAAATACTGTAAAAAGGTGAAAAATATTTGAAGAAATGCATTCTAAACAAATGGATATGACAAAGAACATTTAAAAAGTGTATTTGCGGTACTTACCGGAAAGACCTCTACGAGAAATGTTTACATCTGTGAAATCTTTAGCTGCTATTCAGGCTACCAAAGTGTCTTTCTTTTAGAATTATGCACTTTTCGCAACCGAACAAACATGTGGGTTTCAAGCGCACCTCTACACTTCACACCTTGCATTCAACCCATCTGTGCCAACACGTGGTCCCTAGTACAATACACCGCACTGCAACTGGGGCCGGTAACGCTATAGCCACCCTGTCCCGCTCCCTTTTAACAAGGGAGGGGAGCTGAGGGGAGGAGGCAAGCATCCCAATAACCACCAGCGCAAGTAGGGCCCGTTGGACACTGAAAGGGTACCCTGCATTACAGGAAGCTATGGTGTGCAGTCAAAGTGCAACAAAGGAGGGGCAGGATAACAACCTGTTGGTAGCCATGAAATAGGAAGTCTGTGCCAGATCCTTGCTTGCTGTAAGGGAGACAGAAAAATGGGGATAGGGGAGGAAAAAGGATTACCATTTCTGCAAGCCCAAAGCATTTATCACCATTAGGTCAGTAACTAAATGTTTCAATGCACTGATTAAGCCAAGGCCAAGACAACTAAAAACACTAAACACAAGCTGCTGCTACACTTGGAAAGTTTAAGCAGGATGTTGTTTATAGATTTAAGCCAGAACCACTTCATTGACTGCATCAACCGCAACCAATATTTAAAAAAGGGGTCAGTGTCTCAGATACAGACTTTAAAGGCAAACCAACAAAGCAAAAAATGATTTCAATTCTGTCTTGGACTTGGCCAAATAAGTGTCAGTAAGTGTTGTGTATGTGCCATGTCATATAATGGACTCAAAAGCCAATCAAAAGAGCAAGATGTGTGGCCATGTAACCATTAAATCAGCAAGGTTTTGAGGTGGGAGAAATAAGAGCAGAGGGCCAAAAGAGCAAAGAAGGAAGCCTCTACCTCGCACTAGCTGGGAACATTTCACCACATCAGTGTGTGGGTGATCAATAGTAATTTCAAAGCCTGGAACAAAATACATGACAGGTGAGTTCGACACAGACACAGTTGGGAGGTGACATGTCATTTTATGATCAAACAAACAAATCTAGCGCTCCATGTTAAGGCTATCAATTCAGATTCTTGTAGGTATTTATGGACGTCACAGTCAATTCATATATGTACATTATAAATGATGTGCCATAAAAGCAGCTCTGGTCATTTTCATTCTGTATGAAAGAAGTTTCTCAGTATTGAATGTAATCAATAGGCAAGCACACATTGCTGTAGCCCTAACATGAAATGTTGTGCAGAACTGAAATGGAGAGAACATTTCTAAAAGCCTTATCAATGCAATGTTTCATGACTAATGTCAGCAATGACAGAATGACATGTCACCTTTACATGATTTCTTGAAAATATGTACATGACACGATATCCATACAGCAGCTGATAAAACATTTCATTTAACAGGCTGTGATGAATATATTCAACAGTGATCAATAGCACTTCTCCCTTACTGAAAAAGATAAAGATTATGATAAACAATACGCTATGTCTCTCTCAAGTCATCCACTCCAGTCACCACTACTTACCCAGGGTCTGCAGCACTATGGATTCAAGTATCACCAGCTCTTGAGCTTGCTGGAGGTATGCCTGAAGTTTGATAGACAGTCATTACATCACAATTGTAATGAGTCTATTAATCTATCCCCCTAACAACTGATTTCCTATGTCCAAAACCTCCAAACAGAGAGGCTCATTTTATTGTTAATGTAACCTTTGTTAGGTGTATGGTACACGCCAACAGCAGGCTAGGGCGGTTCAAAAATAAGCCCCTTTTTAAAAGGCAATGGATTTTGGCACAGCCAGTTATATATTGGGAAACCATGACCACTGAGAGAACAGAAAAGTCAGATAGAAAGGGGAAACTTTCTACCATTGAGCTCAAACTTACATTACTCTTTGTGTCAAGAGGTGGTTCTTGGGGATTTAGGCAAGCATGTGCCACTTTGATCACATGTTCGAGTTTCCGAGGTTGCTCTTCCACTTTTGCGGCCAAGAATAAGGTGGTTGGAGATATTATCTATACAAAAAAACAAGACATTTCAATGCATACTCCTAACACGTGACACTAGGTTGCAGGTCAATAGAGGGTTTTCACAACGCATCATCAGACCGGAAGTCGCCATATTGGAGGTACTCCACATCACAACTGCACAGGCACTGAAGTAGATCCCGAACGTTGTCAAGGAAAATGGTTATTATTGCCGTATTTTAGGTTGTACCAATAGGCCAGACGAGAAAAAACATTTGGAATAGTATCGACTTCCAAAAGTTATTCAAAACCAGGACGGGGAATGCCACAAGTTACCAGAGGAAAGAAGGCACTTGTGGTTGGCAAAGCTCAAAGTCACTCAGGTAGTGTAGATAGCAAACTGGGGCTCTTTGAAATGAAAAACGATTGAGAGTCACTTGGCTACACCTTGAGTATTGCAATGATGTCATACAGTTAAGATTAGGTTGATTAAAGACGTTTATTGCTTACTTTGGCCTTCATCACAAAACGGTCGTTAATGACTCACCCATCCACACACCATCTGGTTATAGGACTCCAAAACTTTGTAGGATTTCCGGTCTGCAGCTGTGTATGGGCTCGGTGAGAAAAGCAGATTGTTGACTATATTGGGATATGGAACTGAAAGACGAATCACCGGTCGTCATGGATACAAGTAGAGAGAGCCAACTTGTAGGCATCTGCACTGCCAATAAACTGTAATTTCTCTAAATATTGCGCCTTTTCTGGTGGTCCAAGTCCTTCTCTATATGCCTTTGCATCTTGGATGCTTTTCTGTTGGTTAGACATGGCCACATTCACTTAAAAGTATCCAAAGTGCACAATACTCCACTGTACCACGTTCAGTTGTTTACACCGAGTATCTCCAATATGGCCGCACATCCGGGTTACTGCCCAGAACGTGACGTCGGTAAAACATCCTGTGTAGCAGTACCATGTAACAGAATACTTACATTTCTATGGAATTTGGTGAAAGAGTGGTGCATATAAAACCTATGCATGTAAACAATGGCGGTATTTATGGTTAATTGAGAGCTGGAGGGTGGGTCAAGGGAAATATACAGAGCGAACAATTTTGCTATACGTCATTATATAAAGCAACGCATCATTAGGCAACGTATTAGCACTACAGTAAACAACAGTATGAAATACGTAAAGGCCAGAGTAAAGAAAAGTTAACTGTTGAGCAAGCGACCTGTCCAGCAATGGAATTAGGCGACTTCCGTTTGCTTTACGATAGCGCTAATTGAGCTAGGTCTAATAACAAAGCATGTCAAATACATTTACACATCAGCTTTCGTATTGAATTCTAATGTAAAGTGTCGTTATTTGATCAACAAAGCTCGGTCGGGCTGAGGAGTAACGTTAAAGACACCCAGTGCAACAGCTACAAACTCGGCTAATGGACGTTAACATTAACCCATAGCTAGCTTGGTAACTGTTAGCAGGTTACATTAGCACGTTAAACATAAAACAGTGACATTCCGATTCCAGGTTAAGACTCATAGCGTAACAATAGTTTAACAAACACAATAACAAAATATTTATGTAGAAAGTCACGAATTTTGGTCCCTAAAATCAACAGTCTGTTTAACATTAGCTAGCAAAGTATCGGGCCCGCTGCAGGGGTTGGCGCATGTCTACTGCTTCCAGTCTAGTCGTTTGTTTACAAAGGATACACGTTGAGTCTCTGACCCATATCTTGGATCAGATTCGCCGCCTGTTGTCGGTAGGAGAGCTCCCGGTCTGGTTCTACTCCACATCGGCGCGACGGCGTGGTTTCGAGCTGCTCCCGGGTGAAAAACCATTTCGACGAGGATCCCCGGCACGCCGCCATTGCTCTCCAACATTCAGTGGCATCTAGAAAGCGGATGTGACGCCAGTGTCGCACAGGAAAACACTTCTTCTTCGATGGTGAGACTTGGTGCGATTGGTGGTGTCATGCATTCCGAACAAGATTAAATTTCCGAGCATTGGATCCGGATCCGACATCTGATTGGGTGTGTATTAACCTGTGTACCTGTGTATTCAAGAAGCGGGGAAAAAATAATTTTAATTTCACTTAAGCAGCAATAGCTTCAAAGTTGAGTCTTTTCCCCACACTCATTAATTGGATGAATTATTTTTGTAGTGTTGCATTTCACCTCATTAGGCAAGAAAGATAGAATCAGAATCAGAATCAACTTCATTTGCCAGGTATGAGGACACATAGGCTACACAGGATTTTGCTTTGGATCATCATTGCGCACAATGCACTTACACATACAAAACAACCAAACAATACACACTAATATATACACACTATAGACAGACAGAAACAATATAGACAGGTTGATAGTAGAAATATAGAAATATAGACAGGCAGATAGTAGAAATTCAGACCGCAGCAGAAAGCTCCATGTTTGAGCTTCAGATTGAGTTAAGTTATTGCGTGGACGCTACCACCCTACATGATCAGTAAAAGAGCCAACTAAGCAGCTAAACTAGTAATGTTAATGCCCAACAATACTTGCAATACAAGTTGTATTTATTCCACGTTGTTAATATTTGAATATCCATCCAATTTTCATCCATCCGGCCTAGTTTATTTTGCAACTACATTGAATAGGCCTACATATGTCCTTGCTCCATCTCTCTTTCAGTACAGTAATCAAATATCCCAGTTAATTTTAACCAAATACCTCAATGTTGATATTGTAGGGTTGACAATAAATATTTTCACAAAATATCCACACAATGAGGTTTTTGATATATAATCATCAGTTATGTTGATATAATAACTATATGGGTAAAGGCAAATCCCATCACTCTACTGTAATGGAGCCTTTAAAGCCAGGAAAAGACATATCAGGATCTTACATTATCTTAAATTTAAGAAGATATCTAGCTTCATATATCGATATCAAGTTAATAATCAATAATTAAAAAATATATATAGTATATATTTTTTTCCTTTTAAATGTGTTAATTGTTTTTATTTCACAAGTTACTGTCTCCAGACATGTGCAAATCAGAAAACAGAGTGACTTAAAGAGGATGGGATAACTTAGAGTTCAAGCAAGAGTGTAAAAACCACAAAAATGGCCAAAAGTTTATAAGTTTTGTATATACACATGATCTAATAAGAAATACATAAAATAATTAGGCAAAACACATTAAGGCTGTTTATACTTTATCACATTACATCTGACCACCTCATGTTTCATGTTCTAAGAAGCCAATTCTCCACCTTTAGACATGACTGAGCCTCTGACATGGAAGACTACTGTGAGAGAAGGGGACTTTAACAAGCATGTTTAAGGCTTAAGCATCGAATGACTACACAATAAAAACATCAGTAGAGAAAAAAACGTCATTAAAACTTCTGTGTGACGAATACTGTATACGTACAAATCTACCAAACTCAGATGTATTTTTTTTAAATCACACATGGAAATGTACATAAAAAATACTTGCATTGAGATGCAATCGATAATTGGTTTAGAATCGAATCGTTGGCCTCTGAATCGGAATCAAATTGTGAGGTGCCCAGAGATTCCCACCCCTAATAAATAGTATTAAAAAAAAAGCAGTTAAGCAGCAGAGTAAATTATTTTATTATAACGAACAACAAAAAAGTTGGCTATATTTATTATACAAGTTAATCCAAAATGGTTTTCATAATCAACCAAATAAGAATATTTGAAGAAAGCCTTTGCACTGAATCATTAGGTATCACATTTGTATCTCAGGTTTGCATCTCACTCAAATTCCTCTCGTTTCAGGCCCAAAAATTCCACTGCGTTTCCAGCAAGTAATTTATCCTGCAAAACAATAGAGTACACACCATGACATGCAGTACTTTTAAAATTTTAAAACTTTTTCATTTGTGTATTTGCACAATTCAATTTTAAAAGCTACCTAAATTAAAGCCATTTATTGACATCAATATATTTGCCATGGCTTATAGATTGTACAAATACGAAATTCTACATTCTACCAAAAAGAATTGTACTGCATCCTTTGCACTTCTGCTAATAGGGCAAAGGATGGGTTATAGACACAGTGCATGACAGCAGTATTGACATGACTGCTATGTCTAAATGAAGGCGAGGGAAATATTCATACCTTTAGTGTGTCATCAAATTCGTCCATTGACTCAATTAGTGATCCAGGCTGCAGCTCACCCAGTGGGAATGGATAATCTGTTCCCAGCATCACTTTATCCTGGAAGTGGAATACATGCATGTTAAACTATTGGAATGAATATGTGCAGATATACAGTGTCTCTGTCTAATTGATGAAAGAAAGAATAGTTACTGTAACAATTCTAAACACACTCGCCACATTGAAAACTGACAACACTCCTCCAGTGTCTTCTTAACCCTCTTGTTGTGTTCATGTCAAATTTGACCCCCTTCCAAAAAGTTTCTCTATCAGAAATTTGGGTTTCTTTCAAACAAATTGTCCAAAAAAGTAACATGGATGGTTCCCAACAACGCTCCTCACAAGTTAAATAAATAATCAGTTTACTACTTTCATTGAATTTGGGTGTTTTTTTGTCAATTTTACAGCATTTGGAGAAAAAAAATTTATAAATAACTTGTGTGTGACAAATGTCAATAAAAGTGACTAAAATGTCAAAAAAAGTGACAGATATAATTATACAATTAGGCTCAGAAAAAGTCGACAAACGTTGAAAAAGTTACAAAAACATCGGGGGGAAGACACAAAAGTGTCAAAAAAGATGACCAAAGCATTGATAAAAGGTTTTTCATTTGAAATTTTGACTCAGAAAAACAAAAATTTGCAGGTCGGTGGGAAAACAACACAAGGGTTAAGCTTGATTTATACTTCTGTGTAAAATCTACTTCGTGGCTACGTACGTAGGTATGTGGAGACACAAACCTACGGCGGACCCTACGCCGTAGCTTGACGTCCACCTTTCGAAAAAAAACACAAGACACACGTCGCTCGGCCCTGGCTTGGTAGCGGTGCGTTTCCCTGACTCATTTCCTGGTACTCCTTCTGCATAAACAACAGGAAGTCAAGGAGAGGGTTACCTTTTCCTGCAACAGATTTCCCACCTTGGTCAGAAAGCACAGGGGAGACACTTTTATCTCGCTCCGAAGCTAATCTCATCGCTCTCTCACTTCGTCCCTCATGTATCAACCCAACGTAGAAACCAACGCAGATATGAGCGCAGAAATCCTCTTACGACAGGCTTCACGTGGGATTCATGAAACGTTCCTATCACACCAATCAGAGCGTAAGAATGATCGTACATTGATAAATGCAGCAGCTGATCGTAATTTAACTATCACGCCCCAATATATTCTTGGTTTTAAGGCCTCACCCCTATTTATGACATGGCCAGACATAATCCGGCTAAGAAGCTGCACTTTTCAGAGATGGAGATTGAAACCCTGACATCTCAGTTTAATTTGCAGTAACGTGTGTCCTATTTGGCTTCCTAAGAACTGGTATTAGGCTGTAGGAAGAATGTGGAATAGAAAGAGATCACTGATACAGTCAACAGTGTTGCAGTAGTAAATTCTAAATGCCACTTACGTAGGCTATGGCAAAAGCTCTGTGTGGAGCCTATGTGTGTCTGTTTGGATTGAATAATGAATACAAGCTCACTTTTCCGATCACATCAATGAGCAGCTTCAGGGAGAGGGGATCGTGAACTAGAGAATCTGTGTAGAAAGAACCAAGGTATTTCCGTGGACTGATGTTGTTGTCCACAGCACACAGGTCAGGGCGGACATGGTGGCCATGCTCAATTCGGCCAACGGTGATGGGAAAAGATCCACCTGAAACCAAATAAACAATAAAGGTAATAAAGCAATAAGCAATATAGGTCAAACAACATGTGTAGTTTAGCATGAAGTAAGAATATGTTGAAGTTGACACCTCAGTGCTTATATTATTCAGCTGTGACGTTAATGATGTACAATTGAAATGTGTCCCCAACATCTGGTCTATACCTCCATGTGCAAAGCACACTTTCAATTTAGGAAATCTCTCGAAGATGCCTCCGAATATCATCGAGCAAATAGCAATGGTTGTCTCTGACGGCATGCCTTTGAGATGGAAAAGACAAGAAAACATACCGTAACCTTTCCTTTTCAAACTGTACTTTTAACATACATAACATCATATATGTATTGTTATTAAAAGACAATATAAGTGGGTGGATACAGTATACTAAGTGGCAGAAGCAAAATCAAAAAATAGGGCATCATTGGCTGTCAAATGATTGGCATCAAATCTGATGTAAAAACTGCAACACTCAAAATCAACACCAATGTGGGAGTTTTAACAAATGGGGAAATACAATGATTTGGTTTTGATGGTTTCATCAATCACTTTAGGAAAAAGTGGGTATAATGTCAGTGCTGTGTTCGTGCTATTGGTTTGATTTTCTATGCACACATAATTAAGCTTGAATCCGTTTTGTCAATGTATTTTCACAAGAAAAGAGAATTTTAGTTTCTATTGACTTTTTTATTGAATATTCAATTTCTCCTCATGTTACTCCATCTCCCTCACCCACCAGCCAGGGCAGCCAATACTTAGCCATCCTCCCATCTGTCTGCATGTCCCACGGGTGGACAAATATGGAACAGCCCAGCTCCTCAGCTGCCTGCATGGAAGACACACCACAAGTACTTCTCAATGAGAACTTGACCCTCTTAATATGGTATACGGAAATTAGTCAAACCAGCGTAAACACTGGGACATTTGCAACCATTACAGGAACATTATGTCATCTTATTAGCATGTACTGCAACATTCAATGTCTCACAGCATAGAAAGGATAGAGTTCGGTGGCGTTGAGGTCCCAGTCGTTGATATGTGAGCCGATCTGCACCCCAGGGAAGCCCAGCTCCTTCACACAGCGCCTCATCTCCACCACAGCCAAGTCAGGGGCTTGCATGGGCAGAGTGCCCAGGCCCACAAACCTCTTAGGGTGGCTGCTCACGGTCTGAGCCAAATTGTCATTTAGAAGGACACATAGATCCAGTGTATCATGAGGTTTGGCCTGTAATCCAAAAAAAAAATATTACAATAGGTAAATATATTTGTGAAAGGTGGAAAGACATTTTAATAACATATTCTTCATCATGTTTCTCTGACTGAAGAAAAGTAAAGATAGTTAAGCAGCTTTGAGAGAAGTGTAAAAGCCACTTTGGTATTCCACAAACAGCCTAGAACTTAATATGCTCCTTGTTTCGAAAGGAATGGGTAGCTGCAGCTCACCACACTTTGATACAAGTCTTTACCACGCAGCAAAAAAACATAATAGATGCATTTTTTCTTTTCATCCAAGTGTCTAAGACATGTATAGTGTGCACTTACCCAGTAACTGAACATCACAGGGACGGTGGAAAGGGCTTGAACTGTGACACCTGAAAGATCATGAACAGAAACATACATTTTAGGAATCATTGAGATAAAACACTTGAATACGTGTAGGTGTTTTTTATGTCCGTGCATATACCATGTTGATCCATGTCCCTTATGCGTGTCTTTGCATCCCAGCAGTTCTCTTGAATCACTCGGAACAGCTTCCCATCCTTCATCATGTTTGCTTCACCCTAAAACACAACATGTTTTTATTACATCCCCTGTTGATGTGCCTGTAATGAAAATGTTCCTTGTCTGGACACCTTGGCAGAGTCATTGTTCTTGCTCATGGTCATTTTACTCATTACATTTTCAATTTTCAAGCTAATGAGACCATGTGACATTTAGATTTCATAACACTTCTACATACAACCACATGATGGCAACAGACAGCTGCTTCATGGAACACACACACATGTCAGATGAAAACCATTTACACCTGGCATTAAAGTGTTATGACAAACGGAATGTATTTGTAATGCTAAACATAAATTTAAAATATATACAAACAACATCTGGACAATGCTTTTCCCCTGTCAGTGCCTGTAATTAAAAGTCTGTGTTACAATGTGATAATCCTAGCTCTTGTTTAATCCTTGTGTTGTCTTCCAGTCGACCTTGCAACTTTTTGTTTTTCTGAGTCAACATTTTGACATTTTTGTGGCTTTTAATCCAAGTTTTTTTTGTCACTTTTCCTGATGTTGTTATCATTTTTTTTGCACCTTTTGACATTTTTGTGGAATTTTCCCTGCGTTTTTGAAGCTTTTTCTGACATTTTTGTTACTTTTTTCAACGTTCTTTTTTTTGAAATGCTAAGAAATTAAACAAAACTCTCAAATTCAATGAAAGTAACTGAAACTGATCATTTATTTTACTTGTGAAGAGCGTTGTAAAGAACCATCCATGATGCTTTTTTTGTTGAAAATGTGTTTGAAAAAACCCAAATTTGTGATAAAGAAAACTTTTTGAAAATGGGTCAAATTTGACCCGAGGACAACAAGAGGGTTAAACATTAGCATCAGGAGGCTCATCACCAGACACAGCTTACGTGTGAATACATGTGATACAATCCACTATCCGTCCTTATGTTCAGTTTGCTGATGCCAAAAGCTCAACCAATGTCGGCTGCTAAAAGTTGCTACGCAGCTGCCATGCTGCTCTGAATTTTGCTGTGCTGCAGGCAGCGCTATTTGAAGTGATGCAGTGGCACCTCGCTGAGTCCTGCGGCTGCTCACATGTCGAGAGCTCAGGTGGAAGGTCCACAGGGTGGGGTGCAGCCAGGAGGAACCTGCAGTGTCCCGAGCATTGTGTGCAGTAAGATTGCATGTATGTATGTATGCATACAAGAAGAAGAAAAAACTATAACTCACCTTACAGAGATGGTGAAGCTGCACAAATCCATCATATCCATACCTCTGAAACACATGCAAAAGAGTGCCTATTCTTAATAACTGAGTGCTTCACTTTTGAATATCACATACGGAAAAACACATTATGTATTAGATTATGTTGTATTTCATTGAGATGTGAAATCTCTGTAAATCTGATCATAGTTTGGTACCCCCGCGCGTCTTGCTGTGGGAAAAGCCTCTATTGATTGGGTTATCCAATCTGCGAGGGTTCAATCTTCCTCCTGGAGGACTTTCCACTCAAACGCCCTGGATAACTCGAAGCAAGTGCCATCTGAGGCTGTTGACTCTTTTGCATACAGATGAAGCCGCAAGTGATCTACGTGAGCAATACCGCCAGTTAAGCCCCATTTCACATCCCTACAGATCTGTAGTACTCTTGTGACACAGAAAAGCTGCAGCTACTCAAAATGTGAGATGGGTTTTACACCCTTCTTTTAAAAGTGCCAGTCAGTGTCTTCCAAATTACTATTTTTTATATATATATATATATATATATATATATATATATAATAAAATCCATATAATGATTAATTTTGAGGGCTTTTCCCTTCATTTGAAAGATATGAGTGATGACATGCAGCAAAGGGCCATCGGTTGGATTTGAACCCTGCACCGCTGCAGGACTCAGCCAATATGGTGCATGCATTCTTACTGGGTGAGCTAGAGGTCGCTCCATTAATTTATACTGTTTATTGATCCGCAGTGGGGTTACACTTTGTTTTGTTAGTAATCACTACACACAGGCCTGAAATACACACACACATGCTCAGGATCTAATCATGCACAAATTAAGAGATGTCAGAGTGAGTGGGCTGCAGCTGGACCAGTGCCCTGAGCGGCGAGGGGGGCATTACGGTGCCTTGCTTAATAGCATCTGGCAGTGCCCAAGAGGTGAATTGGCATCTCTCCAGCCATCCATCCACACGCCGTACTTTGGTCCGTACGGGGACTCGCACCCAACTCCCTACGGACTGAGCTACTGCCACCCCCATACGTTCCACATCAACAGTGGAGTTTATACCATGTTAACCCTAACATTCTCTTTGGGGTCCTGAGTAAACAGGCACTCTTGACAACCCTAAATGTACATAATATTGTACTATCACCTTCATACTTGTCCATAAGAGTAATTTTGAACTGAGGACATGTATCAGATGTCTGCTACAGAAAACAATGCATTATTTCTGTTTCAGAGGTTCACAGAGAACCCAGCTGTAAAACATGGTTAAACACAAAGGATTGTCATATGCTCTAGTTGTTATGCAGTACTACCTCTGTCAAATCCTACAACAATTATATTATAGTCTCCTGTTAGACCTCTATAATCTGTACATTTCTTCATCTGTGAATAACGTTTTGGCAAACAAATAAGAGTCACACAGTTTGTGCAAAGTGAAAGGTTACCACTTACTTCAACATTTAGCTGTATATTGGGTTTATATAAGGTTGGAATGAAAGACATGTTAATTTTGCAGTAGTAGCAGACAAGATACTTCATAACTTACAATAAGGTAACATGCACCAAACTGGCATGTAGAAAGAGAGAACTAAAGAAAGAAAGAAAAGTATGCATTGTGGGAAGGTGTGGTCATCAGTCTGCAGACCACCTCTTCTGTGCAGCACTAAAGGCACAATAACAAAGACATAGGAACAGGAACAGATAGCAGATAGGAAAGGGAGAGCAAGGCCAAAGTCACACATTGATTAAAGTTTAACCATCCATAGAGAACATAGAATTATGGAGTCAGCTGTTAAACTCGCTGCTGACACCCCAATGGGAGAAGTCTATAGAATACATTTTATTTTTTGGGCTTTAAATTGCATTGAATTGAAGGAGTTGCTCTGCCTGCCATACAAATATACATACAGTATATTTTTATAAGTCTACTCAACCACAAATGTGTGGCTGATATAAAAACCTCTCAGACCCCCACTGAGCTTGTGTCTCTCTGTGCCTACCTGCTTCAAGTCGGGCCACTCCTTTGGTAAAATATGATTATGAATATCGACCTTCATCTTTATGATTTTCCCTTGGAAAAACGTGGAGGTCTGCTGCCAAAGATTTCTTGCAGTAACTGAGCTCAAATCCAGCAAATTCACTCTCCTCCCTCCCCCAGAAACCAATGACCGACAGGTGAATGACTGCTGCTGCTGGTACTTCCTGGTCATTTATTACCTAGTCTGTACAACAAAAAGTAAGTAATGTCGTAAGTTCGTCTGTGGAGGCTATTTAACGTCCTAAATAGTTAAATATCCTGAAACATCAAGTGATATTATAGCTTCAAACGTTATTTACCCCCAACCCCACTTCAACCACTGGCGCACAAACACACATAGCCTTATAGCATTTCTGTGGTGGCTGTTTATGAATGCTTGGATATTGCAACATGATGCAGTTAGCAACACATTTTTAATGCCATGGCTCCATTAAATGTGCGTTATCAGTGGTTATCAGCCTCATAGATATGGCTCAGAAGGGGCCCGCTACACAGGGTCAGAAGGCTGTAGGATTACACCTGGTTTTTGTTTGCAGTAATTTGACTATAGGTTGCTGCACAATAATAATAATAATAATAATAATAATAATAATAATAATAATAATACATGTTTTCAAAGGTACTCAGAGGCACTTTACAAGAAAAAAACAGGATAGAAATAAAAGGAAACAGCTAGGTTGGTTCCAAGTTAAAAGCAGCTTGAAACAGATGGGTTTTGAGTGCCGTTTTGACATTAGCAAGTGTTGTGTAAAGTCTGAGGTATTTGGGGAGAGAGTTCCAGAAGGAGGGGACAACACTAGCCTACAGAATGTAGAGCAAATCACTGTCCAACTGACTGATAGGTTTTTTTTTATTTACAGTGGGTCCACACCGGGCCACAACCCTGCGTTTTGGCGACACCTGGTGGTCAATAGTTGACGCTTAGGGAACTCATTGAGCGTCGAGACAGACTGCAGGCAGTTTGATCCGCTCACGAACTGATTTCTTTTTTACAGGTTTTTTTGATAAATCGATAAAATGGGTCAATAATGTGATTCTGGGATTATATGGAAAATCCAGCATCAAGAAAGACGTCCTCCAAATCATGTCGATTTGGAGGACGGTCCGGCAAAGCGAGACTAAATAAGCATTAATCCATAGAAACAATATAACTTTTATTCGTTAGGCTACTTTAAATGATGCTTAAAAACAACTCTTCAAAACCCATTAGAGTGTTGTTTTATAGCTACATCAATCACTGTCAATGTGTAGGAAAATCTTCAAAATCATGACATAAAAAAAGTGATTTAGGATAGATGCCAGTGATTATTTCATGTAGTGGCCTGTATTAGAAATAGGTGTTAGCTGAGTTCTGAGAGGAAGAGGAGGAGGAGGGGAGGAGGAGGAGGAGAGAAGGAGGAAGGGGAGGAGGGGGAAAAAAGAATAGCTGGCACCGCCTGCCAGATTCCCAGCAGATCTCAGCGATTTATCGCATCGCCGCATCTAACTGTGAACTGTCTCTAAGTGGCTCCGCCGGACTCGGCTGGTCCTCGTTCGCAGGGTGTAGAGTTTAGAGGGAGTTGTCTCGCTGCTGATGCTGGGGAGATCAGTCCTTTATCTCCCATCTGCTCTTATCGCCATATCTCCTCTCCCCCCTCTGCGCATCTGAATCGACACCGGTGGCATATGGACGCGCTGGATGGCTGGTGCACTTAGCAAACCAGCGTGAACCTTTTTTTCCATTATCATCATCTTTCTTTGCCTTTGAGTCTGAAATCAAAAGAGAAACTACAACAATGACGGACCCGGCCAACCAAGAGTCCTACCCTGTCCCAGACTCGACTATAGTGGATCCCAGCTCGGCTGCGTTGCGGAACGGCCAGTGCGCCCCAGATGGCTTCACCAACAACCATCACCAGCCAGCCAAAAGCCCCAACCAGCCCGAGGCGTTCACCACGGGCCAGGAGATGAAAATCACAGACAGTGTGGAGGGAGAAGGTAACTTCAAATATCTCTATCTATGTTTAGATCTGCTTTTTTAAGTTATGAAATGAATGGGCATGTATGGAGTGTGTGTGTGTGTGTGTGTGTGTGTGTGTGTTAACGGGGTCCTTGGGGAGATGGGAGGGGTATTTTTATCCATGTGATGTATTTTTACTCCTCTGTCATTTGAATAATTAATGTTAGTCCTACATCAGCAGAATTCAGGTTAGAGTCAAGCCAAAGTTGATTTCAAAGCTTAAAATATTGTTTTAAAAAGCCATTTGTTCATTCAATATTAACAATAGATAATCCGCTTTATGTATAGCACCTTTCAACCCCAGTGTAGCTCAAAGTGCTTTTACAACAAAGTGAGAAACCACAAAACAAACAAAATCACGCAGATTCAAAAAGAAAAAGGGCAGACACTTGTGTGATAAAACCTTGCAATTAAATAAGCAACAAACAACAGAGGCAGCAAATGTCCAAAACCGTTATGCCAAGAACAATAGAATATGTGAAAGATCAAAATAAAACCTGGGGAAAGCATAGGAACAACACAACATATCATGATCAAAACGAACAGAGTGAATAGAGTGACAGTTAAAAGCACTGCTGAATGAATACGTTTTTAATTGTTTTAAACATTTCCACAGGAAGTTGCATCTCTTATTGTTATGGTTTGGGTGTTTTGTCTTGTCTTATTGTGGTAGTCTGTTTTCCCGTCTTACTTTCTTAGCCTTGTTTTCTGTCATATCTTGTGATTGTGTTAATTTTGGTCTGCATATGTTCTGTTTCCTGTTTTGTTGTGATAGTCTTGTTTTCTGTGCCGTCTTGTCTAGTTTTACTTCTTGATGTCTTTCACCTGTTTCCCAGCCCTTGTGTCACCTGCCTCTTGTTACCTTCAGTGTTAGGGTCTCTGTGTTCCCCTTGTCCGTCGTCAGCTCATTGTAGTTTTCTTTTGTGTCAGGCCTCCCTCATGTTCCTTGCTGCCGTGTTTCCCATATCTCTGGATTTATTTATCTGTTTTGTAAGACTCTTTTTGTTCGGATTAAATTTGTATTTTTTTCTAACTGCTGCATTCTCCTTGCCTTCCTACACTTGGGTCCTAACCTCCTTAAACCTGACAATATCCACTGATTCCCCGCACCAACCGTAACACTTACAGCCTAGAGAAGAGAGTTCCATCATTTTGGTACATAGTTTAAAACAAATGACATGCCTCTGCTCAAAGTTGCTTACGAGAATTCAATTGATCCTTAAAAACATGTACACTGACGCACATGGACTCTGCCTGCTTTCAAGCTAGATTCTGATACCAGTCACATGCATGCCAAACCCCTAGGAGTGCATTTGCTTGTGAGCATGTGAGTCTGTGTGACGTTTAATGCAATCCCATGCGTATCCTTGTGCAACATTCCACAGTTTCTAATAGGGGCCTCAGTTATTATAAACCCCAAGCCTGTCAGTAGTTTATATAAGCATTCAATTTGTTTGTAATGAATGTTAACTGGATCTGATTTCAAGGGATAATTGACAGGCAGATAATTTTCGGTAGCTTAATGACACTAATACATTTAAGCATGTCTTGAGTAATAAAAAAAAAAAACTGAAATTGTTATTGTATTTAGAGTGTGACAGGCTGACTTATTGCAAAGCACATGTCGTAAAACCCCTAACTGGACATGCTGTGATAACACCTTAAGGTGCTAGGAGCCAAAGGGATTTTTGATGAACAGGAGCATTGTTTCCAGCTGAGAAATGGCTAGATGCCATGTGATGCTGAGACACACTCAACAGGGTCAGTCACAATCATACAAATTGATCATGCCTTTTCAAGATGACCTTCACATGCACATAAAAACCCCAGTTCATAAACCTGCTCATACAGCGGGACAGTAAGCTTCTCAAAGAAGCTTGAAGAAAAAGCTTGTAAAAACAAAACAACTGAAAGAACATTCATTTTGTTTATCTAGCGTGTGTGTGTGTGTGTGTGTGTGTGTGTGTGTGTGTGTGTGTGTGTGTGTGGCAAGGGAGGGAAGTGAAACAGCATGGTTGAATCACTATGCTCACATGATCTCTGACTTGGAGATCAGAAAGAATGACCTTTACCAGGCAAGGGGGTATGGTAAAGGGCTCTAATTAAAAAATGGTAATAAGTTGCACTATGGTTAATAATAATAATAATAATAATAATAATAATAATGTATACTTTTTGTATGCAATTAGTCAGCTTGTCATAGCCAATGGGTCTTCCAATGTTCAGTTGGCCTTGCATGCTTTTTAAGTCAAAATGGAAATATAGATATTGAATGACCAGATGATATAGTGATCTTATGATTGGAAATATGTAAGTGTAGCTCTACATGTTGCTCCGTGTGACTGCCTCCTTCACAAGTACAGTGAACATGTAGGGGTGAATGTGATAGGTCGTTGATGCAAATGAGAATTTGTTCTCAATTGACTAACCTGGATAAATAAAGGTTAAATAAGAATGTTGCGTGCGCTCTAACAATTCTAACAAGGCCAGAACAGACAAACACACAGGACACCGCTGTTCCTGTTACGTGTAATACAGCAACTCGTTTTCCTCGACCGACAGATACCTTACAGGTGATTTGCAGCTCCCATTCAAGAAGTTGTTGTTGTTTGTTTTTTCTCTTCAAAACAACAACAAACGTGTCGAATTCAATTTGTGAATGGTGCTGAATGTAGAACATGATGGATGAAAGAGAAGAGAGATCAAGTTGAACTGTTCATAAAAGGAGGCTTACATGAATTACTTGGCAGAATTCTAAACCGATGGCATTCAAACTGGTTATCTTTGTTTCCCACATTGGCACACAGATGGACAGGAGCCGGGGCCCCTTTCAGGAAGGAGGTTTAACAAACTCTGAGTCTAACCCTGATCTGAGTTGATTTACCCTGAGATGGGAAACTGAGTTTTTGGTTCCAGAACAGCTGATTTGATGTTGTTCAATCAACTCCGAGTAGGTTGACTCAGAGTTAAGTGCGTGCACCACCACTATAAAAAGGCAGCATGAATGGAACAAGATATTACGATTCACCATGGTAACAACCACAAACAAACCGGGTGGCGGAAATACTCATGCCACATACAGCGAGTTTGAACATGTATGTCTTTAATAAAGAAACACAGTGGCTGCTGCTGCAAAAGAGAGAGAATTTGCGCGGTAGAAAATTACTGGTATAGTAAATGCGTAAGTTCCAATATAGTGTATAAATATCATATTCAATCATAAGTATAATATTGAACCGACAATCTATTTCATTCAGGTGCCATCAGCGGGTGAAAAAGTCCTAGGCCTACTAATCCCATTCTGAGGCTGCAGCATCATCATTAACAGAATTATAATTCATAATCTTTCATTTCAAAGGGTTTACATCATTCACCTGCAATACTGTAGAACTCCTTTTTCATGGCTCTTACTGGTTTGTGTCCAGGGAACGCTACAAAAACGTTTCAGAGCGAGTCCCATTCTTCCGACGGCTCTGCATACAGTGGCTTTACTTACATGAGGAAAGAAGTGCTGTGTCAAAGGGAGGAGAGAAACTCAAGGTTTCTTGAAAAAACGACAGGTAACGTTCACAGGCTCAGTTACCATAGTAACTGACTCTGTGGTTAAGTTACCTGGTAGCTGTTGAGGGATCATATCCTAGTGGCACCAACTCCCTCTGGACGCTCTCTCTGTGTCTCTTCCTGTCTACCACACACTGTTGATTCTTTTAAAAAGCAGTTAAAGACTTGGCTATTCAAACAGGCTTTCAGTTAGACAAGGGCTTTCATGGCTGTCGGATTTCATGTACCCACTCCACTGTATGTTGTCCTTGTCCTCCTGTCGTATTCATATGTCTTTTTATTTATCATATTCCAATTCACTGTAAAGCCCTTTGGGATTTTTATCTGTAAACATTACTATATACGTTTACTTACTTACTTATTTTTAGACAAACAGTGGGAGTTAATAACAAGGACTGCATCATGGTGAACTGGCAATCCCAGAGAAATTTAAAGATGAAAAATAATAACATATAAAGGTATGATTATACCCTTGTAAAAAGGACAATTTCCTCATATGGGATACAAGATAGGATTTCTGAGGATACTTAGACAAAGGGTATTGTAATGCACTTGTAACAGGCACTACTCCAGCAATACGCTTTTCTACAATATGTGAAAACATCTCATTGAAATTGAGTGGGATCTTTTTAAATTCTACTAATTTTACACTTAAAGGTTGAATTCTGAAGTCATGGGGATCAGTCCTTAGCACAGTCTCTTCTGTGCTTGTGGAGGAGCTTGGTCATGCCTGAGAAAAAAAAGCATTCCACATTTTACTTTAAAGTCTCTAAACAGAGCTCAGCTTGAGCTTCCTAACAGAAAGTCTGCATTACAAAGCACACTTGTGAAGTTGAGAGATGTGGGCATGCACAAGACAGCAGGAGCCAAACTGTAGTAAAATGTAGAATCTTGCAGTTTTGGAGCTTGAACCCATACTAGGAACTACAAGTCAGGATATTCCAGCCTCTGCTGCTTTGATTTCTACCATTCTTTCAAATCAGTATTTAGTGCCCCCCCCCGCCCCATCATGGAACCATGACAGATATTTACAATTTAATATTCAAAACAATAATGACCCATTTTTGTGTCCCGTTGGAGACAGAGAGTGGAGGTTTCTGCAATATTAAAGGAGATTCAGTTGGGAGAGCAGAAGAGGTGAAGGTCTACTTTGTGGAAGCATTTTGGAGTTTATATGCACAGTCTTGTCTAAGAACTCTCCCACTGTAATGACACATTTTCCGTATTGAAGCTTTGTTCATCTGTGCCAGTGAGAGAAAATTATTTTTTAGTTTGGTTTTATGCACCAAAATTACCTCAATTTCCAAAAGACTAATTATTTTGTTTGATAGAAATTCCATTTAAACCTTTTCCGTTTAGCCCCAAATACCTAAATATTATACAGTTAGCCCTTTGACTGCAGATGACCTACTACTAAATGAAAATATTCAAGTAGCGTCCACTGAATTGTGTCTAAAACATTTGGTTTAGTTGGTTGAAAAGTTAAAATAGCCTCTTTTCCACTTCACTGGTTCTAACTATCTGCCTGTTTCGGTGGCCAAACTTGCAGACTAAAAAATTAATCTCTCTCTCCCTCTCTCCTTCTCTCCCTCTCTTTCTCTATCTGTCTGTCTCTCTCTCTCTCTCTCTCTCTCTCTCACTCTGAGAAATTTCTGGATAGAATAACAATCGATCGCATTAAAATGGATGTAAAAGTTCAGGCTTATAAATAGTGCATGAATCTGCAGAGCCAGCCTCACGTTTCATGACAATAGCTTCAGGTAGTTTGGAATCTGTTTTGTCTGTGGCTTCAGGCAAAGTCTGCTCACCCAGACACAGAGCTGTGACTGTAAGCCATTAGGAAATGCATGTGGAGTATGAGGAGCATTCAGCGTTAACACCTTCTCTGTTTAAAATAGAATAGAATATAGACAGTCTGTTAGAAGGGAACCGTGTCATCAAAAAAGCTATTACAGTTGGTTCTCAAATTCAATGGTAGCAAAAGATTGATTTTTTTTGTTGACTTATTTTGTAAAGTTGATATACTTTGATTAGTTTTGTTGGTAATTTTATATTGTAACAAAGTTTTTCCTAATTGCTTTTTGTATTAGTTTGAGGGACTACTTTACACAAATCATGTACTCTGTAGCTGGGAGTGCTCAGCAGGGTGGATTGATACAGGTGTATGGGGGCTGCTGTCTCTGTGAAGTTCAGTAAAGAAAGTAGAACTGGACACGCTGTCCCTGTTTCTCTTAAGACCTGTAATCTGCAGTATAACAAGGGTCCTCCGGCATTACACAATGTCCCTTAGTGCAAATTCCCAATCGTCTGTTTCTCTCCTGGAAGGTTTGAAGAATTATCTAACAAGAATGATGCATGGAGGGTGGAAGAAACAGCTCCATTCATGTTCCAAACAGTGATGTTTGTAAAGTCTGTTTCCTTTATTATTTTGAAGGCTTGCTCCTCACCTGTCATGTCGTGTTCTACTTCCTGCATTTGTAATTGCCCGCCCCTCCCTGATTGCTTCCACCTGTGTTGTAATCACCCTTGTGTATTTAGTCTGTGCGTTGGTTTGTCGCATTGTCAGTTCATCTTATCTTTGCTATTTCTGGAGTTTTGTTACCTGCTCTGTTTGCCTATTACCTGGCTGTCTGCATGCCTTTGGAATCTGCCTGTAAGCCTTTTTTTTTTTTTTTTTTAAATAAATCATTGAGCTGTATGAGTCTGCCTGTCCTCAACTGCATTTAGGTTCTTCCCCTGATGCCTGCTCTCCAATCTTGACAAATGAATAGCCATTGATGGGTCTATGGGTTAAAGTAAAAATAGTTAAATTAAAATGATTGGGCCTCTTTCAGTGTACTGATTGTAGCTGGTACAACAGGAAAACATTTTTATGAACATGTAGCATATATCTAGCAGAGCTGGACCTTAGCATTGAGGAAAATAGATACTGTACGCCCGCACAACATGGAGGACTAGGACCAGTAGTAAACACCTATTGGGAAATCTACTTTTAACCACAGCCTAAAGGTTATGAAGTCCAGTAACATAGATTAGATTAGATTTTAGGATACTGTTGCAGGGCCATCGCAATGTGTTTTTTGGGGGAGTTAGTTTTGTGTCTTGTATGTTTATTTTTTTTTTTCAAACGCTAATATATCATAGTAGTTGATCACATTGGTCAACTGTTCTTTTTAAATGTGCTCTATAAATACATTAGAATTGAATAGTAACCATCATACCATTGTTGTGGATTTGATCCAGAATTCTGAATTTTAATTACTGTTGAGAAATGCTGTATTCAAACAATTTATGGCATACTTAGCAGAATTTGTAGCTCAGCCTTTCTTGGGTTCCTAGATGAGTACACAATCCTTGATGTTTCTTTTCATTGATTATTCATGATATCAAAGTGTTATTCCTATCCCATATAGGTGTTGGAAAAGGTCAAATGATCAAAAATGCAACCTCTGGCTGTCTGATGTGATCACACAATAAAACAGCAAAGGAATTGCCCTTGTTACAGAGGTAATGTCTCATTGCAGGTCTCCTGGAGAGCAGCATGCGCCTGAAGCCCCATGAGGCTCAGAGCTACAGGAAGAAGGCACTCTGGGTCTCCTGGATCTCCATTGTGGTCACACTCATACTGGCCGTGGCAGCTTTCAGTAAGCATTTAAAATACTCATTTATAGGCATGCAACATGTACTAGAGTGCTATATGGTAACTTGTTACCAGTGTTGGTGTAGTAACAAAACTGACTGTAGCAGTTTATTTCTCACTTTCCTGTTGACCAAGAGTAGATGTTGTCATCCAATAGTCTGCTCTATAGAAATGGTGCAAACTGCATGTTGTAAGTGCAAAGACTGCCTGTGAACTGTGAACACAATGCCATTGACAAATGGGAATGTAACTAATGAAATGACAGAAGAAAAGAACAGAGCTAATGCCTTTCACGGATTACACTGAACAGTGTTTTTAAAAGAAGCCTTTGTAACAGCATAAACAGACCACACATGTTTCACCCACATGATGAAAGTTGACTGTCCAGAGAAGCAAATTAATGAATCACTGCAATTCCTTGTGAAAGCAGAGTTCAGACATTTAGGCAAATCAACAGTGCTACTGTTGTCTGCTGGAGTTGGGCTACACTTTCATACTTTTTAGTCAGAACATTTGGTTTGGCCCTTTACATCATGTAATACAAAGAAGCTGTTTGTTTCATTTTTCTGTTGGGTTATGTCAGTTGGGTTTGATGGAGCTTTTAGAAACCATTATAGCACTTCACCATAAAAAGTGCAGCATAAAATACATTTCTCAGAATCAGAAATCAGAATCAGAAGAGTTTATTGCCCTAGTAAGTAAGTTGGATCTTGCCTTGGTGAATGGTGCATACATACACAAACAAACATATTTAACATGGATATGAAATAACAACAATGTAGAGAAAATAATAATAATAATAATAATAACTGTTTAGCCTAGGAAAAGGGAGGCTGAATAGGTTGAGTGCAGAATGTGCCAAAAATGTATATTATTGGAGCAAAGTGTAGTGACTATGGATGGGGGGAGGTTCATCCAGGGCCTTGTTAATGAGGCATACTGCAGAGGGGCAGAAACAGATTTTGTGGCAGCGGGACTGCAACCTCCTGCCGGAGGTGGTCAAACAGTTTGTGTCTGGGGTGAGAGGAATCAGCCACACTCTTTCCTGCCCGCCTCAGTGTCCTGCATACAGGTCCTGGAGAGACGGCAGATTTCAACCAATCACCTTCTCAGAAGAGCGGATGATACGGTGCACTCTGCCCTTGTCCAAAAAGTGGCAGAGAACAACCAGCGATGGTGTGAAATTCTACTGTTTACTTTAAGGTAGAGGCTTTAATCACATATGAGCAGTAACTAGTCTCGCATTGCCGACCTTACTCCACGGCGCCATCTTGGGTGGCGCTATGCCCCGCACAGAACCGCTGCAAAATAGCCACAGGAGTTTAGGTGGAACATGTGTACTGTCAAAAGTTGTTTTAGTTTTGCAACAGAAAATCCACCGGAGTTTAAAATTCACAAGAAATCGGAAATTCTTTTTTATGAACAACCTGACGCCTTTCACTGCTTTGATATACTATGTGTGCTAAACATGCTTTTATTGTTCCTGGCAACTGAATCACACAACCTCAGATCTGTTTAGCGTCTGCTAGGTCAAGCATTTGGTGTTTTGGTTTTTTAAAGTGCATACTGTACCTCAGTAACCCCTCAGTAGTGTCTTTTAATAGAGAGGATGTGCTGCAGTGTTGTGAGTGCAACACGGGGTGATGCCTTGTCATCTTGACAAAGCATCGCTTTTGGGTCATGATGTGTCCCCCAATATATTCTAACTTAACCTTGATGTGCTGACTAAGAACAAACTTGCTTTTTTTAGACACTACTACAGAAAGGGACTTCAAGCAAACTACATGAGGGAGGAATGAGCAAAAGTTACTGTGCACACATAGAGTTTATGGTTAAGGTTTTATTCAGTCGGCCACACAGGATTCACCATTTAAATATTTGCTTTGATTAAAGCTGCTCTAATATGTTTTGTATTCATAATGGCTCACATGACTACTTGTATGGGAAATGTTGCCGTTTGTATTGACAAAACCACAGACACATAAAACCAATCGCAAACATCTACCACAGTTGCATAGTTTACATAAGAAGAGCAAACTATAATTCTACATAAATATGAAGAACACACACACAGTTTTAAAATGCAACACAGTTGCTAAAACAGGAAGCAATGCTGGTTAAAAAAAAGCCAACGCTGTAAATGCATGAATCACAACGCTTATCAATATCATGTCCCCATCAGTCAGGCACAAGATCTGACTATAATTACACTTGTCCTTTCTATAAACTGTCGTTGCTTTACCCTGTTATTTCAGTTGCAACCCTGGCACTGGTAAGCAACCTGAGTGCAAATAAAAAATATAAATATATTTTTATTTAAAAATAAAAATAATTCAAACCAATTTGCGCATTGGCAACACACGGCTCAAGAAGCCGACAAATAGCCAAGTAATCACGAAGGCTACACTCACTCAGCCAACATTTGAATATGTTTTTATATTAATTGATTTTAGGGTGAAATCACCATCATTTAACCCACCAGACCATTTAAATAATCAGTACTTTTATCATCATAAAAAACACAAATAACCTAATATGTAATTCCCTTTGCTGAAAATCTATCTTAGTGAAGATACCCATCAGGGAATGTTAACGAGGTTGTAGGCCTCTTTTACGAGTGCACCCCCCCTCTCTTTCTCTCTCTCTCTGTCTGTCTTTCTCTCTCTCTCTCTCTCTTTCTGTTTCCACGCACCAAGCTCCAGTGGATCTTTGAGGAATCAATCGAGTATGGATTGGTCGGTAGGGGGTGCTTTTACACGGGTTGATCTCTAATCTCCAACATAATCTCCCTACCAGGTTAGGTGTTCAGCATAAGTTACTACGGCGATTTAACCCAGTAACAAGTGAGCCACCTTGGTTGAACCTGAAGTAACTTCCTTAACGCCAAATCTTGCTTCGTATGACAGGCTTCAGTACAGACTGTGTGGTAAACAGCTAGTCCACACAGCATTCTGGGATAGGAGAAAAACATGGTCTGGTTTATTGGCATTTCTCTAAACCAATCACAATCGTCATGCACTAAGCGCCGGATGGAGCAACGGTGCCTCTGTTTAAAATAGCCTCGGGAAGGAACTTGTTTTGGTGGAACGTGTGTATGTTTATAGGTTCTTTTAGTCGTGCAACCGAAAACTCTGGACAGATGGTCTTACCCTGCAGAGATCTGAGGAGCAGTTAACCATAGTCCTCAGAAATCCACCGGAGGTTAAAATGTCAACACAAAGAAAGCGGAAGGTTACGGACATCGGCAGAAAAGGGGGACTTCCGGCAGAATTTCCGGTGGGACCTGAAAAATTCGAAATTCAACGTTGTCGAAATAGACTACAAAATTGCTAAAGGCAGTGTGCAAATTTGACTTATAATGATTTGTTGGCCAGACTTAATTGAAATTTGGCTTCATACCTGCTGGATGTGTAAATAACTGTTTGCTAGCAAGTTAGCCACTTTAAAAGGTGGAAACATGTCTATTATGTTCAGACTTCTTTCATGGCCTCCCAAGTGGTCAAGAAAGATGATAAATGGTAGAGTGTGTGTGTGTGTACATTGTTCGACAGAGACAAATAGTTGGAACATAGGCTTGAACAGACGATGACCCACAAAAGTGTGAAGCACTAAAAGTGAGGGCGGCAGCCCGGCTTCTGGGACACAAAAAGCCAAGAACAAGTGAACGGTGTGTAGACATGCTCCCCTCCGCCAGTCATAACAGCAGCCTCTAGAGGACGGGTCGGCGGCACCGGGTAAGGACATAAAATAATAAATAGAAGCACAATTCACTCTTTTGCTACCACCCAGCATGGAGACTGGTACAAAATAAATAAATATAAGCATTGAAGAGGAGACAACTTAGTAAAAGAGAACAGAAGGACCAGAAAGAGTGAGAAAAAGAAGGATATAGAGGTGCGGAGTGAAGCTCTGCTAGGTGCGATGGGACCAGGGGATGAGGCAGGGTGAGTCCTGGCAAGCAGCGTTGGGGATTTAGTGGTTGTGATGGCTCAACTTTAAAGAACACCAGCGTACCATTTCCTCCCGCCTGTGCCCTAGTTTCTCGGTCTCCCTCGCTCTCACCATCCTTCATCTTTTATCTTTTTACCTCCCGTTTGCTTCTTTCATCACCCTCTTTCTTTACCTCCTCTTTATGTGCTGTCTCACCATATTCCTCCCTCTTTGCCCCTTTTTTATTTTTTTCTATATTGGTAGAACTAAATCTACTTAATCTTAAGGACAAAGTGAAAAGATTTTTACAAAGTCATCTTTTTCTACTCCTATATCTTTCATTCTTTTTCTGGCAACCTTTCTTTCTCCTTTTCCTTCTCACTGTTTTTTTTTCTCTCTTTCTCTATGGAAATGCACATACATCCTCTGCTCTTCTGTGACCTTAGCAGTAGTTTAACATTTAGAAGGGTTGAGGGTTCAAGTTTCTGATCACTTTTTGCTCTACTTTCAATTGTACTGACTCTTGAATGGCTCGGTCACAAATGGCTGCACACCTTTCTGAGGAGCTGTGTTGTGCTGCCTTGGCATGCTAGTCACCTATTAAATTGATGAAAGACATGGAGGCTTTATCAGGCATATCAAGTTCACCCTTCAAGGTGTTATATTGCTGTAAAGATGTCATCACGTTGCCTTGATGTATTGGTCAGTAAGGCATGTGAACACAGAAAACAACCAAAATGAATATGACAAAATATAAAATAGACCCACAGTAATGCTGGAGCAGACTCTACCACCCTCCCACGTATGTTTCCTTTTTTTTCTGTAAATAAGGGTAAGTGACAGCAAACACTAATACGGGACAATATTTTATGCAGTTATTGAGATTCAGCATTTTATGGCATTCATGACAGCATTATATTATGTTTTAATGGTTTATATGTCATTGGCAGTTAAAAAAATAGTTCCCTTGCTTCTTTGTTTTAATGGACAAGGGGGAAGTGAAAAATAAAGCCACAGTTAAAATTTTTCCTCATGTACTTTTACACTTGTACCATTGCTACGTAGCAAAGAAAGATAAGGCTACTCTTCATCCATTTGGTTAAAGATGCCCCATGGAGTTTGTTTACGTTCAGTGTTTCTCACCAAAATGTACTTTGTGTATCCCAAGATGCATTTCCTTCCTCCAAAAACGTTTGCAAAACAACTTTTTCCTCCATTTGAAACCTGCATTGTTGATCAACGGGATCGATGACAAAAGGAAATGCCATGTTAGAGACTAAAACGTCTGCCTAACACAGTTAAAAACCAGCCCTGTTTTTTATTTTTAAACTGTGCTAAAATGCACCTGATACAGACTGACATGAATGAATGAATGAATGAATGAATGAATGAATGAATGAGAGAGCGCTGTGTCAGAGGGAGGGGTCTGAGAGAAACTCAAGGTTTCTTGAAGACAATCTGCTCCCAAAAGATTAGGTTCATAGACTTGGTTACCATAGTAACTGAGTTACCTCTCTTTCTGAAACAGGCTGGAGTTCCCTCTCTCTCTCTCAGGTTTAAATAACCTCCCTTTCTGAAAAAGAAAACAGAGTTTCCCTCATCTCAGGGTTAAACAAACTCAGTTCTCACTAAACCTGCTTTCTGAAACCGACTGTTTCTTATGTATTTGTGTTGTAGATTTTGCGTTAGTGTTGTAGCCTTTGCGTTAGTGTTGTGGGGTTTGTGTTGGACTGTCTCAGCCACCGTAAGTTTGTCCTTTAGCTCATAGCTTAAGAGGCAGACAGTTGTACGTCCTGCTGTTGGAATCCTCTACAGTGAAATACAGTCACACTTTACACCGTTTTAGCTGTCAGCATTTTAACTTTAAATCTTTAATCCAGTTAACGTTACTACTGTAGCTAACGGTAGGCTAACGTTACCTGCTACCAAGTGTAACGTTTTATTAGTGTGTACTAGCATGACTTGCGATGATATTTCTCTAATGTCTGCTTCGGAGCATCAGAGAGCACGCAGACATTTAGGTGGTACTGGAATCTGCATTGCTATTCAGTCCTGTACATACCGGGCACCGGTGCCATCTTAGCACTGGATTTTAAAATGTGTTGTTAACAGAAAATTGCCTTGCCTGTATCTTTTTGTGGCAAACACATGTGTGAAAAAGCGGTCGCACAACAGCAACAAATGTTGTTGCGCACGAACGGAGACAACCAAATAAAATATTTACTTCTTTTGAAATAAGATTTTCCAGTTTTGTAAGATTTGATATGTTTTTATCTATCAGAGAAAACAAATATTGAATAGGTGGTTGCCAATGGGGGCAACCAGAGGCCACGACATGGTTGCCAATTGACTCAATCTGGTTGCCAAGTGCAACCGGGCAACCGTTGCTGTCGAGCCCTGGCATTGCTCCATAGCACTACAGTGGTCAAAATCTCCAAAGACTACAGTTAATTTTGTGTGTATTTTGAAACCATTGTGTTAATTGTTAACATAGGGTGAGGCATTGCTGTTGCCAGATTACTAAACCTTACAAATGGATAGAACGCTGGTGTAACTGTTGACTGGAACTCCTACAGACACCTTCCAGCTAATTAGAAAAGAGGACTTTTTTGTGACTACTGGCCAGGATGTAAAATTCAAATGACACACAGGAAAGGTCTTATTTATTGCACTTCAGCTCCTTCATTGGAAAGCAGACTCTCATATAAATGAAATGGAAGAAATGCATATTTCCTTCAATTTATGTTGCATTTCACCAGATTGTCTTAGTATGGGAACTCTTGCTGAATTATGAGAAGAAATGTTCAATTTCTTAGGTGTTTTTTTTTTTCCAGCCTTGTTTCCTATTAGAATGCCGGAGGCATTTTAGCAACTGAATAGATATTGTTTCATTATCAGGTATAAGGGACATTTTTTGAATTGTGTTTATGTGATGCATTTGGATTGTGCTTGATAAGCAGCCACAGGAAAAGCTGTTCCATATTGAGAGTGCGGGATGGACTGCACACTAGCAACGATGATTTTAGGACTGCCTTACAGGCACTCTGGGAGCAGGCCTGTGGACTAAAAGGCTGTCACACAATCAATCAGTGGCCCTGCCAACCTTAATGTTTGAGCAAGGAGATGGGGAGGGACTAAAAGGGGGGGAGGAGGAATTGGCAAGATATCGAGTAAGAGCAGGACTGAAACAAAAGAAGAAGGACACAAAAAAGACTGCGGAATATATAGAAAGTTAGAGCGGGACAGGAGGAGATGGAGATAGTGATGAGACACTTTTAACCACTATAGAGCAATAAAACTAAAACAATAAGACATTTGGCCAAGTCACACAGCTTCTCTCTCATTTTTTTTGTTAATTTCTCTCTTTCTGTTTCTTGATTCCTCTTGTTTTTTCCTGTCCCTGCAGTAGAGCTGTAATTACTGTGATTTAACCCAGATACATAAAGTAAAAGCCCAACATAGTTATAAATAAACCATCAATTTATGGATATTTATTTGTGCTGTGACTTTGTAGATAGAAGCTGAGCCAGAGAATGGATTAATTAAACCCTTGTTTAATCCCTGGTCGTCTCCATACACAAAAGACCCAGTTTAGAGACTGTAACTCCATTCTGTACACATCCCTACACCACAGAATAATATCAGACCTAATAAGAATACTTTAGGAGCAGTAGACTTTCAGGCCATTAAAAGTTATTGTGGACAGTGGAGACATAATCTAGATCTATGGTTTAGATTACGTTTGGTGTTAAGTGTAGCAAGTACCTTGTTGGGGACTTAAAGAGCTTGATGGGATATTTTAGTGTTGTAGCCTACACTGGGTGAAAATAGTCCCTCAGAAATGTACTCCTTTTTGACTAATGGTAGCTAAACACTACAATGCTCAGGTAATTTAGGGAATTAAATCTACTACCTAAATTATTAAACTACATACAGTATGTGTAATTTTAAAAGATTGTTTCCAGAACAAACAAAAAAAACAGAAATACTGAGAGGTCTTTTTGTGGGGATAAGGATAAGAAATATATAAGGATAAGAAATATATAAAACACCAGCCTATGTATGTATGTATGTATGTATGTATGTATGTATGTATGTATGTATGTATGTATATTTTTTTTCCAGAGTGACGTGAATGAGATATTTAGCATGTTTTCAATCCCAACAGGTCGCATGATAATTCTTTATGTCGTTGTTTTCAGCGCTGTGATAATGTGTCATATTATCATGATTCATTTGTGGTCATTAGAGATGCATTCGCTGACTCCTGCTGCTTCCACTGTCTCGTTTTCTGAAACATAGCCAGGGCAAAAACAAATGAGGAATCACAGAAGGCAGAGTGTACACAATAGAGATGTTTGCATTCAGCAGTACAGCGGTATCTGCAGGCCATTCATCATATCTGGGCAGTTACTGCAGAAACGCAGTCAGTCCCAATATCTGTCTCTCTCTACCCCTTCCCTCCCTTTCTTGCTCCAATTCTACCTCTCTCTGCGCTTCTCTCCCCTAATATCCAGTCCCACCCGCTTTCCCTCCTTTCTTCCTCTCCGCCCAATCCCCCTCCTTGTTTAACTTCCACTTTCTCCATCTTCCATCTCCTTCCCTCTCTCCATCCACCTTACTTGTACAAGCAAACCCCACGTCTGTCTCGGAGTAGAAAACACAATCATTTATTCATTTGTTTTCCCTTCCGTCCCTGTGCAGTCTATTTTTACTGGTAAATGCCAAGTTGCCAGCGGGGACGTTGCCATATGGTGTCAGACTTAGAAATCAAAATAGTTTACTTCCTGTTTTTTCTCTGCAATCATATTAACTGTGCTTTTAGCTTTTCTTGCTTTGCCTGTCTATTCATTACCTTATTTATATGTGGATGTCCAGGTGTGTATTTGTTAAGACTACCAGCTGATTTTAATAGAATCAGAATCAGCAGCATCCTTTACATGTCAAGTCAATTTTATAGCCCAATACCACACATTTTCCTCACTGGGCTCATGTCACTCTGTTGGTCATTTCCAAAACTGTCAGAAATAGTACTAACATTGTGTTAGACGACTGTACGATCCTGGTACTTTGAGGTCAGCTTGGCTGCTGAAGCATGCCTTATTATTAGAATGCATGAAGTTTATGCACATATGTTCAACCTGCTATTGCAACATGTACACATAGGTGGACGTAACATACAAGAAATCCTCCCCCATGAATTAACGAGCCACTTTTTGTTTGGGCCAATAGCTTTCTTCACTTTTTGAAGAAAAAATCAAATAAAGGCAATACACAACCTACACCATTAATTAATATGTCTATAAAGGTGTTTAGCAGGTTTTTGTTTGTACATATCATCATACGTTCATGTTAAAAAGAGAGACAAACTAAATGAAAAGGACCAAATACATCATACTGTATATCTCAAGGGTTTATATCCTAAATATTATACATGTGTTTAGCTTATATCCAAAGCAGCGGTAAGTGCATTCAATCATGTGTATACAACACAAAAATGGAAGAGTCATGCCAGTATCAACTCCAACAAATATGCTGATATGCTTCAAGTGCTACATTTAGGAAACAATAAGAGATAGAGAACAAGTATTATCTGCCAGCTGCAGAAGGAGAAAGCCATGATTACTATAAAAGATGTCTATTCAAACTGGATTACTCTTATCAAGTGACCTAGGAATTTGCAGTGGATAATTTGCCCTGAATCCCGACTTTCTAAACAGCAATTACACACATTGCTGATGGCTAATAAAATCCCAGATAACCAACACTTACTATTGCAATCTAATACTCCACATACCTGCTCAGTGTTCAGTGACTACCCCTGCCATTTACACTTGAACAGCAGCAGACAATGTAGACTAGTGAAGCAGAATGGGGCCACAGACAGATCTTTAGTGGTTAAACGTCTCATTCTTTGACATAAGTAGTGTGTGTGCTGTAGAGGATAATGCTGTCTTTTACAACCCATGATTTGACAACATTTGCTGAGACTATATTTGCCATTTACTAGCAACAATGGATAGCAATTGCTCTGTGTAAAATTCTTTTACTGGATTCAGCAGCACTGCGCATTACTATATAGTATCTTAGTGTTGACAGAATGGGGACAAGGGCACTTTGACTTCTCTGGGGTAGAGTTGGGTTACTGAAGTGTCTACCACTCTTCATGATCCCTGCTCAGTGACTTGAGAATACATCACGTTCTGCTTTTAGAAAAATATATTTTGATAGTTAAGACCTACAGTATATTATGAAACTTGAGGTTGCTTTCACACAGCCTCTGGTTTGCTTCGGCTGGTGTGTTAAAGAGAGAGACGTCTTAAAAGAGAGCCTCTTAACCAAGCAAACTCTGGTGCAATTTGTTTAACGGTGATAGACATTGTCGCTGTTGGTTGCAAACCTTATATGTCAAAAACCGTTGTTCAGGAAATGAAAAACGTTATTTACCTCAAACGAAGTCAGACGAAATTCCCTAGTCACTGTTAAATATTCGTAGCATTGGTTTATGAAAGAAGAACAAAAGATGAAATATAGAGATAATATAGAGATTTTTTTTTTCTACTTAAGTCATTTTGGATTGGTCTTTAATTGTAATACAGTGAACCCTCGTTTATCACGGGGGTTACTTTCCAAGAAGAACCCGTGATAGGTGAAATCCGTGAAGTAGTAACCTTTTTTTTTACCATTATTATTCGATGAAATACTCCATTATACACTGAAACCAAAGAACAAAACCTTTTTACAGGCCCAAGCATTTGTTTAACGAATAAAAGTACTGTATAAACGTTTTTTACAAATAACTACTGTACTGTAAAATAATAATTTTAATCATCAATACGAACTGAAGGCTTCAAATCGCGGAGATCAGCTCTTTGTGAGCTCTTTGTGACATCAGAAAAGATGAATTAACAGCAAAATTCTGCACGACTTGCTCCTTAATTTGATTCCCCTGTGTGGGACTGTGTAACAGTGATCATCAAAACGATCAAATGAATGAGTTACTTTTCTGTAAGTGGAGCTGTTCAAAATCTGCACGCTGTCTACGTCACTAGCCAAGACGAGGTGGCTAACCGTAGCACATGTTAGCGCTAGCATGCTAGCTCGTTCTCAATGGCAAACAACACACACTAGTTCACCATAATCTCCAAAATAACTACTTCCATGTCCTTGTTCTATAGGTATTCTACAAGGGCCCCTCATCTAGAAGAAGTCTCCCAGCTAATCCTGCTATAAGACTATATGTTTAAGTCCTTGTTGTTCTCCTCACTTACTATAATTACAGATAAATCCACTGCAGCAGAGCAGCTGTAATATAAGCTAACCAGAAATCCACTCGCCAATTTATGCAGTTCGTGCCAGATGTTTATTTTGTATGTAAATGAGCCTCCATTACATTCAAGCCATTGTCAAATAAGTTGCTACAAAGCTAATTAAGATGAAGAAACTCTTGTGAAGATAATTACCTCTTCTGAAGAGTCATGTTTTTTTTTAATCCTCCGTGTCCTCCTTGGCAACTAGCAATTGCATGGAGCAGGGATGGGGGCGTGTGCGGGATCATGTAAGGCTTGTATCATGTGGACGCGCCAACAGTTTTATTGTCATTAATTAGAATTCCTCATGGGTCAACAGAAACTATTCACTATAGCTTTAAACCAAAAGTCAGCGTTGACTTAGGTAACATACTTAACTTGCGCTACATAAATTAGTTTACGTAACTTCAACTACTTCAACACCAAAATCTTTTTTTCGCAACCTGACATTGTGCACTGGTTGCTCTTTCGAAACATGCAATTTTTTTTTAAAGGAATGTCATTTTCTAGGAGACCGGGTTAGGGTCCGCCAGACGTGTAAGATGTAGTGTGGCTGTAATCTACCATCCAGCATCATACAGTGCGGTGATACGGCATTATAACTGCACAATTTTCTACAGAAGTACCACCCTGTCATAATATACACATCCCCTGCTACTCACACTCTCTGAAGCTCCTCTGAGAGCAGCAGTGTGGTTGTCTACAGTGTTCTCGCTTTCTCACACCAGATGCTATCAGTCACATCTCCCCTCCTCCTCTTTAGCACCAAGAAGACAGACAAATCCTCCCTCTCATCTATAGGCATACACAAAAAGATGTCCTCACATGGCGAATGGCGTAGGTTGAAAATATGACGACAAACATTTAGATAGAGTGGTTGTAGTTTCCTGAAGCTAAATGCAAATAACAAATGTAATCTTTTATATCTACAACTCTTCTCTTGCCACTTACTCCACTTTCATATTTTCATGTTTTCATTCAAGACACGCTTGTCTTAATCATTAGTGACTGAAGTGTCCACTGGGTGTTTGCTGTAGCATGAATCTATATACAATAACAACTGGGTGGGTGTGTGGGTGTGGCTGTGTGTGTGTGTGTGTGTGTGTTTGTACTCAGGCCCTTGTTCTGCAGGTCTAGTCATGAAATCTTTTTAATGCTGTGGATAATGTCTGATTTACAGTATCAGTCGATCAATGCATCCATTAGTGGATCATGGCCAGCCCTGGACCTGTACCTTTTATATAAAATGTGAATTATTTTCAGAGTGATGTGAATTAGATATCATGTTTGCAACCTCAACAGGTTGCATGAATTTCCTCTTTTGAAGAGTCCATGTTTTTTAAATTCTCCGTGTCCTCCTTGGCTACTAGCAATTGCTTGGGGGATGGGGGGCTTGGTGCGTCACGCTTGTACCATGTGGACGTGCAAACAGTTTTGTCATTACTTAGAATTCCGACAGAAACTACGCTCATAAATCTGTTTTTATTTAAGTCTTTTTATAATGTACATCCTATACAGAATGCATTTAAGGCCTGAATTGAGGGAGACAGAAAACCTCTAACTTTGTGAGATTTATCAATGAATTCAGCATTTAAATGCAGGTTGCAGAGTTGCATTTAGTCCAAGACTACTGTATTTAAAGTCTGTGTGTAAGTCTCATTGGAAGCTGGTATGAAACCAGCGTTGTTACAGATACCTAAAGGCAAATTTCTCTGGTAAAAATGTTTTTCATTTACAAAATTCTAACATTGACATACATGGCTGCACAAGAACTTTGCCTAACTAAAAACAGTCAAGAATTGTTGCAATAATGATTTAAATGAGTACTTCTCTGACTAAAGAGTAAATTAACAATACTACAAATCTGATATGTCAAATATGTGGGAATTTGATGCGTGCGTGCTTGCCTGTACCTGTGGTATAAACCCATGATGTTTGAAAGATACCATGTGTTCGTGCATGCTTCGTTACACAGCTTCAATCACCGAATGTGATTAAACTGGATAAATTGTGAATGCTGAAACAGACACACATAGAAAAACATATGTAGGTTGTGCAACATGCCACTAGATAATGTAGCTAACACTAAGGATATCTTCCCTCTGATTCAAACCTGCTTTTTAAAGCAGGAATTTGTTCTATCTGGCTTTGTTATTCATATGTAGAACTTGTTTAGTGATACTGAAGATGGATAAAAGTAAAAAAAAAAAAACTCACACTGAAAAACATGCTGACCTTTTTTAATGAGTCTGCAGCTTTTTGTTTACATTAGGATTCAGGCGTTGCCCGTGTTGTCAAGGTGCTTCTGTCCCATGTGTTTCTGTTCAGGTTTCACACTACATTAACTGATCCCACCTGTAGTTTGTGGTTAGATGTTACAACCATGCTGCTTAGGGGCTTTAATGTGGTTAATGGGCCAGAATGACTCTCTGGCAGCCATTCCAGTCAAGTCCAGCTCAGGTTTTAGTTGAGCACATGATTTTACAGTATGATTATTTTTGGTTCGAATCAGGAGAGAGGCTGCTACAAACACGCTCATCCAGTCTCCACTCTGTCACGTATTTTGGCCCTATGATTACTAGCTTACAATTTTCTCTGCATGTAAGAAGCTAAAAATCAAAATCCATGTGTAAATAAAGCAATCCAAATGAGCTCAAGGATCGTTTTCTACATTTCCATCCACATTTTCCTCGAAGGACATTGAAATTTTGTTTATGCAGTTGATTTCATTCGTTACCATAGATGCTGCCAACATGCAAGTTGCCTGCTGCTGCTGCTTTGAATATGAAGACATCTCACTGCTGCAAGGCTACACTATTGATCCCCTTCTCAAGAGAAATAGTTTTTCAGACCATGCAGGAATGATGCAGGGTAAAATAAATTTTGTTTTGCAACCAAGACGGACCAAGAACCTTTTTGTTTTTATGAAATAACTTTTCTTTCACACACTTCACCTTGCTGTTGATGTGTAAAGGAACTCTGAGTAGGCATTTTTATCAGAAGCTACTGAGTTGCTTTATCTCAGGGGTGTCAAAGTCAAATGGACGGAGGGCCAAATAAAAAATTTAGCTACAAGCCGAGGGCCGGACTGTTCGAATGTTCATTGAAAAATTTTTAAATGACGCATATAGTCTAGTGAACCTAATTGAACCTACTGAAAACCTAACAAATATATTCCAATATGATCAGATAAATAAAGCAATATTTTCTTATGGCTCTGTCAGTAATCTTTAATTTTCAACAGACACAAAAGATAAATTTCCTTTATATAAAAATCCCCATAACATGAACATTAAATGAAAGAAACCGGTATTCAAGGCACCATCAGTAGCCTATATTTTCTATTTTAGCAAAAGTGGGCTAAATTTACTTCAAAGAAAAAAACAATAATAGCAATTTTCTATCATCCACTCAACTGAAATATTTTTAAAATATAATTGGATTGAAATACAATAAAATAAAGTGCAAAAATCTATTAATCAAAAACAACACTTTGTTTAAGGAGAAGTAACATGCAGTGAAAACAAATATTAAACTTTAACTTTTAAACTTGAACTGAGTAATGCCTTTTGTAGCCTTTGTTCCATGTCCATATTCTTGTTTTTGTCCGCGTGTTTCGTTTCATAATGTCGTCTCAGATTATACTCTTTCAGTACCGCCACACTTTCTCCACACAGAAGACACACAGGTTTTCCAGCTACCTCCGTGAACATATACTCCGACTCCCACCTTGTTTGAAACCCCGGTTCTCAGTGTCCACCTTCCGATTTTTGATGGGTATCTGAAAGTTAATTTTACTGTGATGCTGACGACTGCTGTGCCAATAAATATTGAAATGAAGCAGCCTACTGCTCGTGCGTCACCGTTGCATTGTGTGTAGTATTGGTGTGTGATCTGCGGGCTGCCGGCTTGCTGCGGTCTGCGGGCCGGTTCTAATAATAAATCAAGATCATCCCACCGTAGGGCCGGATGTGAACTCTGACATATGTGCTTTATCTGTATTTGCTTGGCTGTCAGAAACACTCCATCTGCAGAGTAATTATAGGGCAGCCTCTCTAGGCAGCCTCATACCATCTTTTATCAGTCGTCAGCAGCACTTGACTATTTTTACTCGTCACTGGTGAGCCAAAGAAGTAAAGGTGTGATCAGATATAGACGTCAGAAGTGTGTGTGCGTGCGTACGCATGTGTGTGTGTGTGTGTGTGTGTGTGTGTAGTCACACAGTGGAAGTGTTTCCCAGCTATACTAAACAGCTCTGTGCAGCTCAGATATTAATCGCTGCTGAAACACATTTTTTTTTAAAAAGAGCGGGAATAATATGTCTAATTGAAGGATTATTACTGTATCTAAATATGACATAATTTGCTACCTTTCCTGTCGCTGTGGTAACTATAAGATTGCAAATGTAGCTTAGACTTTGTAAGGGATTTTTACTGGAAGACATGATGAATTGTGGGTAGATATAAGTGTGATAGGACCCCACAGTTTCGATGTTCACCCCTCCCTGGTCATTATCTTGTATTGGCGCTGTTGCATGTGATCTGTACACAAGAGGAATTCCATTAAATATTAATAACCGCTGAATCAAGTACACTGTACAACACAAGTGTGCTGTGCTGTAGTCCACAACGTGGGGGGGGGTCCAATTTTAAGACTGTAGCTGTAAAAGTACGTTGGAAAAAAATACTAAAGTTATTGTTGTATCTGTAAATGCAAAATTAAAGTTGTACACATTATCATAATAATTAAGTATTTAGGGTTACTTCTTTTACATGGGGTCTCATTAAAGGGCACTTGGATACATATTTAAAGACTTGCGGGCGTTCAAGTGATTTGGCATTGTACTTGTACTTAAACCACTCCACAACTAGAACTCAATGTGCAGTAGGGTGTCAAGTCAATACTCCATCAAACCAAGACTAATATAAGATGCTGTTCAAATCAATTTTTTATTTTCCAACTCATATTAAAAGTGTTCCTCAAAGCAGTAAATGGTCAACAACTGTCAGAAATGTGTTATGGCCTTGTCTAACAGTTACTTTACTCAAGTAATTTCACTTGATGTCTTTTGTTCTGTTTTCTACTTGCTACTTTGTTTTCTGTTGTGAAGCCTTGTGTGACATCCTCTCTTTAAAGGTGCTATATAAATAACTAATATTATTATTTGCATCCCATGTAACTACTCTTGGCTGATGTTTTTGGCGACAGTTTCTTGTTGTCCCTACATGTGCTAATTGTGTATTATGTTTTTTATACCTTAGTCACTGGACTCACATCTCTGTGCATTACCCCCTCTCAACCGAGATCCTCTAGATCCACAGGAGACATTATGCAACTGTTTTCACAGTCAGAGTAGAACTAGCCATGGCTTGTAAATTGATCCTGATGTCTAACCTCAGTAGATTTTCCCTTTAACGCATGCCAGAAGATATTGTCAGTAAAGGCCAGTCACGAGTATTGCAACCTGACTGATGATCTTTTCAGAATTTTAACCTGAATAGGACTGTCTATTGAATCCCTATTCTACCTTTACTGTACATATTGTAACTGCATCGGCCATTCCACTCTAGTCACCCACCAATGCAAGGGCTTGCTGCAGCTTGTAAAAAAAATCTGAGAACAAATCACATGCACCCCAAACTCACGTCCTAATGTTCCCAAGGGAATTCATTGTAGAAGAGCATCCATTTTAATGTATGACTGGATCAAGGGTCAAGCTATTGTAAGGGACTGTTATTAAAGTGTTAGCTTTTCTTGCCTTATGCAGCGGAGGAACTCGAAAGACCAGGTAGAACTCCCAGAACAGCCAACAGCTAGTTCCACGGAGATCAATGGTAAACGCATGCTTGAAATGGATCCATTTTCCAAGAAGCCTAGGCTTCCTCATGCTGCAATCTCTTACCTAGCAATAGATTATTTGGAGGTGAGGGTGGCCTCAGGGAAAAGAGAATGAGAAAGCCTAATTTTCCCCTTAATGCATTACTTTTTTATATTGAGCACTTTGTTGTTGGGCAAATGGAACACGTAAATAGGAAGGGGGGAGCAATATAGGGTGTGGGGAACTGAAAGCAAGCAAGAAAGAAAGGGAAATGGAAGGGTGAGAAAGAAATATGGACATGTAATTTATCTTCATTCCACAAGGTAATTTCCATCCCTTCCTTTATCTATTTTAGGGAGCAATGAGGTATTACTAATATCAGCATCTTCCTTTCTACTCTCACAGCTTTACACCTTCTGAGGTGTTATTATGAAAATGAGTAAGCAAAGACACAGATATAGGGAGGGGGCTCGAGAGGAAGACCAGTTAGTGACGTCAAATAGAGGGATGAAGAAGAGAAATTGGTGACAGCAGACAGAGTGGAAGAGGTACAGGAGCGATTGAGTTCACGGTGGCAAAGAACAAGCAGAACGCGAACAGAAGTGGTTCATCTGGCCGCCCATTGAGCAGCTGATCCAGAGCTGCTGAATGGCTGCAGTACGCCGCTCCGCATTTCAATCCTTGTCACAAATGTGACAAGGATTAACGCATCAGACTCTCTCTTGTTTTCCGTCTCCTCCTGGCCAATCAGCCATCTGGCTGCTACTGCTGCTGCTGCACCGAGGAGCCGCACGCAGGCCATAGAGCACCGCAGAACAGACGTGTTGCCGAGGTCCGTCGTTTGTAGGTGCACCATGTGCGGTGGGACCATAAAGAAGAGAGCAAGAGAGAGACAGTCGGTGTGTTGTGCTTATTCTACCGGTGGGGTTTTGTGTAATCACTGCAGTGACAGCAGCCTTTCACAGCTAACACAAATGGCATTTTTTGGCATTATTTTATTTTTTATAACTTTGAGCCCAAAAATAAGTTACTTGGAAAACAAAGTGGTTACTTTTAACATTATCAGGAAATAACTCAAAATATAGAATTACATAGAAAGTGCAATCGGACAATGTTGGTTCAACAGTTCTACATCATTCAATAGCCTTGATACACAGTAGGTTTAGATTTGATGTTAGGTTGGGCTATTTAACAGTGCACAGTGTTTTTCTGACAACAATTGATTCAGGAGAAAAGAAACCGCTGAAGCCTGACCTTTTTGGTTGAATCAATTTTACCTTTACTTTTATCTTGCAGCTCTGCATTCATTCCTTAACAATAAAATGTGCTTCAAACTGAAATATTTGTCTAAAAATAGATTCTAGTGGAGGTGCTTTATGCAGGTCCAGCAGGGAAAACAAAAGGGTAGATGCATCCTGTGCATGCCACCTGCTAAATGCACATCATTCCCTGGAGAAGTCATTCACAGTTTACACAACTTACTTTTGGCAGTGCTGGGATCATTTCTTTTCTTCACTATTGAATCATAGTATCCTCTTGTGAGCACCCACTCATGCTAGACTGGTATGAAAAGAAGCAAACCCCTCCACTGAATGCAACACAGTCAATGTCTTGTCTTATGTCCATCCTGTAAAGGCTGGCAGATGAAACCGAGGCAATCAGACAGAGTGAGTAACGTGGAAGACGGATGGTTGTCAAACAAAGGATTACGAGTATGCAGCAATTACTGTACACACACATACACATGAGACAAAGGACTAATTTGCACTCAATTTTCAACCATCTCTCTGTGACAGCCAAGGCTACAATGAGTGCCTGTGTGTGTAAAATGATACCTACCTGATGAACAAAAATAGATTGTTCTTTCAGCAATCTTTTAATAACAGTGACTCAGGGTGTTTTGCTGAATGAACAGCCTGCAGAAAATATGTCCTGCTGTGTGTGTGTGTGTGTGTGTGTGTGTGTGTGTGTGTGTGTGTGTGTGTGTGTGTGTGTGTGTGTGTGTGTGTGTGTGTGTGTGTGTGTGTGTGTGTGTGTGTGTGTGTGTGTGTGTGTGTGTGTGTGTGTGTGTGTGAGAGAGAAGTCAAAGATATGGTATGAATAGGCTGATAGATGCTGGCATTTATTTTAAGTAGCAAACAATAACCATTTGTCCTCGGTTAGAGAAAACCCACCTGTCTGGACTTTGTGGGCTTTCTGACATGTTGACGGCATGTCCATCCTGGATGCATCTACGTGTGATGCATGTCATATTTCCCAATATTATTATCTGGTTGTGAAGTGACTTAGCACTGAAGATTTTTGATTGTTAAATCTCTCAGCTCACTTATTGCATAGAAACAAAACAAAAAAAAATTCAGATGAAATTCAAGCTGTCAGTTGTCCCCATCTGGTGCTCGACTCCATTGCCTAAATACATACTGTACAGTAGCAGCCTCTATCTCAGCACAAGCACACACTATATGATATGAAGATCAGCGCAAAAGCAGCACATTGGAAGTGTTATTTGCACCTTTGATAGTTGCTAAGCTGGTATTGCTTCTCCAGTATGACAGGTACTGCCAGGTATTGTTAACGGTAGAACCAGTCTTTGTTGCACAGATGGGTGTTAATGGTTTTGATAGTTAGCAAATGGGAACACATTCCCATCTGCATCTTTTTACTTAAATAAATAAATAAATAAATAAATATATAGAGATAGATAGATAGATAGATAGATAGATAGATAGATAGATAGATAGATAGATAGATAGATAGATAGATAGATAGATAGATAGATAGATAGATAGATAGATTGTTTTCAGTGGGTCAAGAAAAGGGATCATCATTGCTGTAATGTTGGAAAATAAATATGGCTGCTTTAGTTTTACAAATGCTGTTCCCTCATTGCTACATGTGTATACTTTGTGTTTTGGTTTACAATGCATATGAAAAATGCAACAATGTAGCAACTTCACCCCAAATCGCACCAGTGCTGCCGAACTATAGGTGTAAAAGCGTGTCTTAATATTATCTCTGAATGATTGGAACATATGGTCGTTACACAGCCTGTCTGACATTTGCGTGCTGTAGATGACCCACACGTGTACTTTTTAAAAGCAGTACAAACGAGATGCACTTAAAGCTATAGTGTGTCATTTGTGCCGCCTCCGATAGGAATTCTAAGTAATGACAATGAAACTGTTGGGCGTCCACATGATACAAGCCTTACATGATCGCAAACACCCCCCCACTCCTCCACATGATTGCTAGTATTAACGATTATGTGTATATGTGCAAACGATTAAAATATTTAATCGTAATTAAACTCATTAATGTCATAGTTAACTCGCAATTAATCACACATTTTTATCTATTCTAAATGCCTTGATTTCTTTTTGCCCCTTTTTTTTCTCATTTTAATGTTCTTAACATTTGCTTTGTGCAAATGTTTTTTATTGACATATAGTCTACTGTTGTGTTCAATTTTACACGTAACATTCTCACTTGGAGCAAATCTCTCACACACTGTAACACTGTCCATCGATAATAGGGTGAAAAAAATACTTTGACGGGGGTAATTGGCATCAGCTGCGTGCTTGGCCATCAAGTGGTATTTCAGACTGGACGTCAAAAACACACAGATCACTTTGGTCTTGTCAATGGAACCATTTGGCAACTTTTAAAAAGTAAACTTTTCATCCAGAATCTTGTTGCCGTCCATTTTGTTTTGCGCTCGCCGTCCACTCAAAACGTAACGTTACTACTCTTTGGCCGGCTCGCAAGCCCAAACAGGTGTGTGCAGCATGCCTGTGTTTCCGGTCTAGCTAGATCCGGTGGGTGTTGTAGTTTTCTAACGTTACTAGTTGTTGTAACAGCATGTCAAAAAGTTTGCTAGGCCAAAAAGTACGTTAATCCCGCAATCAAAAAATGTACATTGTTAGAATGGGTGTGCATTAACGTGTTTAACTGACAGCAATAATAATTATCTTTGATAAAGAATAGGGTGTGGAAGTTCTCTACAGTGGGCTTCGTGCACTGCTTTCAACAATAAATACAAAGCCAAAATGGGGTCATTGTGGTGCCAAAATTAAAAATATGAACAAAAAATTCAGGCCGGCTCTATCAAACATTTCACTAGCACATCCATTTATTGCTTTTAGCAATAAAAAGCAACACTTGTATATGTGAGTTACAGTTGGCCCTAAGTGCCAAAATGAGCAGAAGGGAAAATGCAGGGTAGTTTGTGGCTACATCAGCTGTGTACACCTTTCTGTGTTCAACCAGGGCAGCCCAATAGACACAGTGGGAGGGATGTTATAAAAGTTTTAGCTCATTTCTAAAGATGTTTGTAGATGACATCACCTAGCAACAAAGATAAGTGGTGGCAAATATTCACAGAATGATTTGTGCTATTAGATGTCAATACACACAGATTCCTGTTTGCTCCTGTGAGAAGTTTAATTAAACAAAATAAGGCCAATCCATACAAACCAAAATAATCTGTTGCCTGTCTTTTTCTCTTACTCTCTCAAGATGCAGAGATGCTGGTAATAGACAGTGACAAAACGGAATCAAAATAGAGGTTCTGACTCGAACCTCATTCATTTTTAAGCAAGATGAGCGAAACAGTGTATTGAGTGCAGAGTTCTTTGAACGAGTGAAATCTGGCTGCAGCTACTCTGCATATATGTAGGTTAGCGCGCGGTGAACAAGATGCTTCAAACAGAGCTATACAAATCACTGTTGATTACATTTCTCAAAGTTTGAATGTAAACAGATGCTCAATAAGGACTGTGATGCTTCATGAAAAGGGAGCATGGTAGGATTGTGGAAGACTTTTGTCATAATGTGACACCTTCCTTGCTATATACTGTAGCTTGATGTCATGTTCACTTTTTTTGTTTTGATTTAACTACAGTATTACTTCAGGGAATTTCCTCAGCTACCAATCACTATGGAGTCCAATAATACATCACACAGTGTTTTCAACTAAGAAGCCCATCAGCGCCTTCTGTGCTTGCGTTACCGTGGTGAATGATAATTAAACAGGAGGCCCATTGCCTTTTGGAGATATATATATGTTGGGACAAAGTCTGGCTTCTGCCACCGAAATTTTGTCCGACTAATAAAGTCAAAGAGATTGCCTTTAAAATGCTTCATTAGATTTACCAAATCAACCACTAATTACAGAATCTCAAAATAGACACTAATGTAAACTGTACATTCTGTGGAAATCAAAGAGAATCTTTTTTCTTTTGCATTTATTTTGGTTGTGCCCTCATACTAAATTACTTTGGAGTAAACTGTCTAGATACTTAGCTGATCTTATTTACCCTGAATTCTCCTTGTGTTGGGAAAATGTACTTTTTGGTTTCATTAACTATGACACAAATCTCACTTCTGAATTATTTTTTCATAAACTTCATAAACGTCCATTCACATTTAACACTATTTCCGGTTGCAGTAATAAGAAGGCTGTTAGAACAAACGAGCACACATACGCACACGTGCACACACACACACACACACACACACACACACACACACACACACACACACACACACACACACATTTGTACTTTTCAAATGCTTTATGTAAATTATGTAAATTGAGTTTTCTTTTTGTTTTGTATCTCCACTGGCGTATTTGATTTGACCTGGTTTTATTGCATACACTTATATATATATTGTATACTGTTACTGATATAAAAACTCAAAAAGAGGCCCGTTGCTTTGACAGGACTACTTGTCACAGTGTGCCTCCAGATCTGGATCTTTTCAAAGGATGTATTACCAAAAAAAACATACATACTAGCACAAATCATCTAACTGATTGGAGAGGCACCTAGAAACAGTGTTTACCCCCGTATATTATCTACTGATAAGTACTATGTTTCAATATCAGGAGACTTGGCTTTGGTTACAAGTCTAATGAGCATGCTTTGTCAATAATAATTACTGGTCTTAAACTAGCTGTAGAATACTATTGTGCTATAGATGGAAAACAAGTTTTTCCCCTATGAATGGAATGGTAATTGCTCTGTAGGATGTATGGAATCCTATTAACTCCTATTATGAGCGGGGATACACCATGGATAAGTGATTATGATCACTTACACCATACACCATGATTAGAAAAGATCATTTTATCTTCGCTTATAAGAGAAGATAGAATTTTGAGGAAATGCAATGCTCTGATAATAATCAGAGCTGTAGTTTTTACCTAACAGCATTGTTAGCCCCCTTCTTACACTTAAGAAATGAACCAGAAAAGTATTTCATCAGAACCTTTTACTCTTGTTACAATCTTGTGAGCGATCCGCTGAGGTGTTTTTTGTCTCTTCAACAAGCCGTCACCATGTAACAGGAATAAGCTTGTTTTCAAGTCAGGAAGGATTCGATTAGGTGACAACAAAGGTAGATACTTGTGATATATGACTCACTGTGACTCTGAAGTCCCCAGTTAGCAGCTAGCGATGGATTTTCAGGTTCATTATGTTACATGTCAGAATGAGACAGAAACGGGGAAACGGACTGAGAAAAACACCCATTTTAACACTGAGGATAGAATGGCACAAGATAAACTATTGAATTGTTCTCCTTTAACACAAGTCACAAGTGTGAATGAATATTTACAGGATTGGCTTTTTTGCTCATTTTTAAATGTCAGTATCCAACCCAAATAATTGCTGTGGCTTCAAAACAGCTCTCCGCGACGAACGTGCGGCACTTTGTAACACAATATAATGTTCGCCAAGCTGCTAGCGTGGCACACCCTCACACTCTGCCTCTGATTAGCCAGCAGTGCTTTCCTAGGTACTGAGCATGTGCGACTCCCAACAAAGAGGCCTCATTCTGGAGCTAAAAGAGCTCAACACACAGGGTGAAAAGAGGAGCTGCAGTAATGTGCACTACAACAAATATGTTTTTGAAAAAGTTAAATCATGTTAACCTGTTCTGGTACAACCTCTAAATCCAATTATGAACCAGAAAGTGAGTATCAAATGGGCACTAATACACTAACCACAATCTTTAACTTTACTAAGCAGTTATAAATGACGTTGCCTCTGCAAAATAGTCTCAGAAAGGAACTTGTTTTGGTGTAACATGTGTACGTTCTTTAAGACGTGCAACAGGAAACTAAGGTTGGACAGATAGTCTAGCTAGCTGTCTGGATTTACCCTGCAGAGATCTGAGGTTGGTTAGCCGAAGTCCTCATAAATCCACCGGAGTTTAAGATTCCAACACAAAGAAAGCGGAAGGTGACGGACATCCGGCCTAAAAAGAGGTCGTCCGGCTGACTATAAGATTTATTTTAACTCAGTGAAAGCAGTGTTAAAACAAAACATTGCGGTAATTGGTGTTTGACAGCTGAAAGAACCCTTGTACCTCCTAGTAATAGTAGCCTAATTTATATGTATGTGTGTATACTATTGTGTGTCCAATTATCTATGTGTCCCGGGCACCTCTCTCTGTCTGCATGACTCAGTTTGATTATGCAGAACACAGAGCTTCTCCACAAAGCTCATTATTAAACTGTGGGGGAAATGGGATGTGTTCATTTAGTTATGACTGAAGCTTTCACAAACAAAACATTGTCTGCTTTACTCCTTCATCTTTCTATACTTCACACATATGCACAGAATGTCGCATTCATACATAAGAGGATGCACAGGTAAAAAAAAATTGTAAAAACGTGCCTCACTTTCCCTTATTATATTTGTATATGGTGAGGAAAAACTGTCAAGGTGATGTTCTGAAGATAGGTTTGAATGCTTGTTTATTCTCCCCATTATATCATACTAGCTCCTCAAAATGACAGCAATATAAGAGAAATATAATCTGAAATAGAAATTGTTAATGTTACAAGAGTGTGTGTGCTTCATGTAACCTGACAAACAATGCACTGAATATAAACCAAGCCCTCTATGAGCATTTCTGATGAACTAAAAGCCTCTTTTGATTGAATTTAGCTAGCTTGCCCAAGAGACTGCAGGCAACAAGCATCATTTTACAAGCTAAGAATATACTATACTAAAAGTGATCTGGACTGGCCATTTGCCATTGGGAACTGTTCAGCTTTTTCATTTAAACAAGGAAATGCATATGCAGTTTCTGCAGAATATAAGAAAAAATGGGAAATGGAAATTGACAGATAAAAAGATGCTTCTGAATTACGATAGCTCAAGTGTGTGTGTGTGTGTGTGTGTGTGTGTGTGTGTGTGTGTATATATGTGTATATATATATATGTGTATATATATATATATATGTATATATATATATATATATATATATATATATATATATATATATATATATATATATATATAAAGATAAAAAGCAAGAGAAAGGTAGTTTAGTGACTCTGGTGTCTCGCAGAACTCCTCAAAACAGGGCTGAAACAGTCAGACTTAAGTAAATCCATTCTGTCATAAGCTAAATATTATGTCGCTAGTACCGTGTGTGTGTGTGTGTGTGTGTGTGTGTGTGTGTGTGTGTCTCCACAGACCTACGTGGACCGGATGTAGTGAAGACATCTGTAGTTTGTGTCACAGTAGCCAATCAGTTAGGCAGCAGTAGTTCCACACACATATCAGTTACACTGCTAAAACACTTTGTACTGGTCAGAGTTATCTGCAGCAGCTGTCTGCTACTTTGGGATGATGAATCTGCATGATTTATGCTGATTGTTACTCACTGTGTTTACAGCCAGTGAGCGCCAGAAGTCTTGATCAAAGCACATAAATTAGTTAGGTAAACCGTAAACAGTGGGGAGATTTTCTCTGTTGGACCCAGAGGAAGCACTCATAACACTTTACTGTGGGCTATACTGTATTCTTGTTAGTCATAATTAAATGGGGAAAGTGTGCTGAAAGTGTAAAAATGGTTGTATAGGTTTTCATACCTTTTTTTTTTTTTTAGGGCTTTAAAAAGGAAAGGGGGGGATTAAAAAGGAAAACAGATTTGATGTGCAGTCAATGAGAAGGATTTTCACCAGTCTAGAATGGCTTAAATTTCAATCAATTCATTTGTCTAAACAAGAAAAGGCTTTCACTTTACTCAACGTGTCTGCACCTATCTGCAACCCTTGTAAAACTTGTTTTCAATGCTTTAACTACAGGGATTATTTTATTGGGCTGTGAACAGTCCCGAAACATCTCTCGCTGCATAACAGATCAACTGAAGACTGCTGATGATTTGATAGTGTGCTGCAGAAGTGCTGCTATACAGTAGATATGAATCTGGTGTAGACAAAAGACCAAGTTGTTTTGAGTCTGATTCAGCTAGTATGGAGCAAGATTTGTTTCTTTATTACATGCGAGAAAATAAATATTTGAGAGAAAAAGTGATCACACTGATAGCAAAAAGCATTTTATGTGAGAAAAAATATTTGAGTTTTCATACCAATAGCAAATATTAACATTTGAGACTAAAAAAAAGTTTAAATACAGTATGAATTTAAAATTTCTTAGAAAAAAAATCTCAATACCTTTTTTAAACTAAAAAAAAAAACATTTTTCCCCACAGAAATAATTTTAAAAATTTAATTTTGGCGCCGCCCACTTTCATTACTCTATGCCAGACCCTTAATCTTTCGGATTTAGGTCTGGATTTCCAAGCTACTGTGACACAAATTAAGTGCTAGGCTAGTCCGCAGAATCTGCTCAGTTTCCAAGAGAAGATACTCTACATAGCACCTCTACAGCTTCTCATGCGTCTAGCGGTTACGTAACTCAGTTGGTTAGATTTAGGTGGCATTTCCACAATTGCTCCTATTTTGTTTTGTAGTGCAATTCTGCCCTCAATGGGTCCAGCTGCAACAAAGAATGGCCAAATTGGCATCAAAAACACAAACAATAAGAGAAAAGAACCAGTCTGTAAGGTGCAGTTTGCTCAGTGTTGTCAGAGGCCTGGATTCTTACAGGTGCCTTTTAGTGAGAGATTGAAGCATATTGACACCCTGATTTGGAATGGGTAGAGAAAACATTTTAAAATTATTTGAAAAGCCTTTTGTCTTGGAATAAAAAGCAATGATTTAAGAAAACTTTTACAAAATATCTTAGCGTGATTTATGTACTGTAGAAAATCTTTCTCAATGAAATTGCATCATTTAGGATGACTGCTGCAGGAGATCTGAGAGGTGTTAGTATAAAGAATGAGTCTTTGTGTCAGCTTTTCTTTACTGCAACTTGAAGTTATATTTTCCAATTTAATTGCTTCTATACAAATAAAATTGAACCAGCTAATTCTTCTATGATATTGTTGAAGCCGTAACTGCACATTGCATTTGCACATGGAGTAGAATTGGAGTACGATCCACAGGGATTCATTTAGATGTTTGTTACATTGTAACCAGAAGAACCAGTTTTGTGCAGCTAAGACAATGCACAGCCCTGCTGAGGGTATTTTAGTGTTATATTTCGGGATTGTTTAGATAGAACATTTATCCTCTTTGGGAAATCTGCCTTTAAATAAAACAAATGTAAAAGTTCGGGCAAGTAGGACAATTAAAAGTTGATGTATGAAGCCACTGTCTTTCCTTGTTCTGCCATTGAACTAAAAACCTGGATCCTAGTGTGTAAACTACTACTGAAACTGGCTACAATGAACCAGTCACTTGTGACAGATTATCTTTCAGACAAATCATCCAGTCATACGATCCACTCCTCATATTCTGAGAGAAATTAATACCTGCCCTCTGCTGACAGCTCTGGCTGTCGCAGTGATGTAGCGGAGCACGCCCACAGCGACAGAGACCTTGGGAGGATATTTTGTCTTATTTCGCTAATGAATTCCCTCATAATACTGTTACATTCGTTGATAGAAAATATCCTTCAGCTAACTGCATTCTTCTCCCTGCTGTGAGGACATTAACAGAAAATGAATAGTCAGTGGAAATGTCATTAATGACTCTATTGGGTTTTGCTGAACTATAATTCTTGCCCTATTGTGAAGCATTATGTTGAAAGTCTTGTATCTTATAACTTCACACACTGATACTTCTGTTGATATTGGAGCAGTATAGACAACTCCTTGTTTGGAAAATCCTTAAACTCCACTGGACGTGTGTTGAGCTAAAACGTTTCCAGAATGAAGCTCTTTAAAACCTGCAGGTGTCTAGGAAGCATTAGTTCAATCAGCCGCGTGCTTGCCCTAGCTTAATCTCCGCACAAATTCCATTGAGTCCCCAGTGCCAAGCCGCACGCAGATAGCACCTCCCACGCTGTGCCCATCCACTCCACTTCTTCCTTGCTACAAATCAATACTGCTGCGCTACTGTGAGGGGAGAAGGAGCCCACGATTGAGGTACCACGGCCAGGGAGGGTTAGGAATACAGGGGTGTTAATGTAGGAAAGGAGATCAGAGAGGGGCGGAAAGGGAGAAGACGGATAAGAGCAAAATGAAAAGGATGGAAATAGATAGGGAGGGGTAGGAAAGAGCAAATAGAGGAAGGATGATTAAAGGCAAAATGGAAAGGCGATGAAGGAAGGAGATGGATGTGAGGATGAAGACAACTGCAGCAAAGAGGGCAGAAAAATGGGAATGATTTCTCTTTTAAAAGACACACAGGGACAGAAGGGACCAAGATGGCCATCCACAGGGGATGGAGTGGGGAAGGACCGAAAAGAAGGGAGGTTAAAGAGGAGGAAGGAGGAAGAGGAGGGGGAGGAATAGAGAGGAAGCATCCCAGTAGGGGTTTCCGCAGGGTGAGCTCAGCCAGAATGCGAGGCGCGGTGCAGAGCCGTGCTGAGCAGTAGGTCCTGAATTATTAAACACAATATTTTGCAGCAAACGGCCTCAGCCATCTCTGATGTGTCTGCTGAGGAGGCAAAGATTTTTTGTGTGTGTTTGTTTGTGTGTGTGTGTGTGTGTGTGTGTGTGTGTGTGTGTGTGTGTGTGTGTGTCAGGGGGAGTGCTTGCTGCATTTAGAGGCACTAATTGATGAGGAAGCAACATCCTGAGGGCCTTTGTTTTAACTCTCCACCCTAGTGGAGAGCAACCAGCAATTTAGCACAGATGCATTTGGTAATAGGTTTGGCCAGACAATATCTCTATTTACTCTTGTCTTCTAGAAATTACATTTAATGTAATGAAATTGTTTTATTGTCAATGGCTGAACCACAACAGAATCACAGGGAGTGGTTGATTGTGGGCGTACAAAACAGAACTCTCACCTGTGGTTAGGTTTAGGCAACAAAATCACTTTGGTTAAGGTTTGGTAAAGTTCACGATTTTCATTTAAATGTTCAGCACATCGCATCTCTTCTTACTGTGGTCTTTTTCCAGACCACAAACTTTCCTTCAACTTAACCAAAGTTAAGTTGAAGGAAAGTTGCGTCAGTTGCCAAAAATAATCACAAAAAAATTGTAATAATGTTGTAGTCACTATGAGCATTTGTCAGTGAAAACTTTACTCAGATGTTCAGTGTCAATTCTTTTCAACTTGCCCGATTTACGGTCATAAAGAAAGCTTCCTCATTATGTCAATAGAAAATGTAATACGGCCAGAATGTTTATTTCAAAATGTATATGCTGTTGCAAAGCAGTTCTACGAGACATTTCAAGTTTCATGTATCCAGATTACATAACATTTGTTAAGCTGATGGTTTCATCCAAAGCGATTTACAATAAGTGCATACAGGCGATTACAGTAACAGTTTTGCATTATATTGTCTTCATATTCATCATAAAATATACATATACAATACTCAACTTTAAAGCTGGGGGTGACCTCTATCCCCCATCTCTCTCCCTCCTTTCCTGTCTATCCACAATCACTCTGAAATAAAGGGAAAAAGCCCCAAAAATAATCTTAAAACCTTTAAAGCTGCATTAGGTTACCTTGCACATTTTCAGTCAAACATTGAGTCTGGCAGGGTTTCATATACAGTCGTGATAGTTGTGATAGATAGACTGTGTCTACATTTGTGCCAATGGGATGTTCTTTTCCATTCCAACCCTGCTGTGCAATTTCAGCCCTAACAGGTGTATTTGCATAAAAATCTTGTTTAGTCCTGTTTTAATGATTCATAATTTCTCCCCACTGTCTGCTCCTTCCTCCGCTCTCTGAACCTCTTCCTTCTTCTGTTCAGCTTCTTTCTTCCTCTCCCTGGCCTTTTCCTTACCTGCCTCTGCCTGCCATTATCCTTCTCATCATAACATTGTGCAAATAACAGCTCTGCCATCACCACAGCGCAAAATAATAATGAACTGCTTTTGCACCACACCACTATACTTCAGACACTTTGAATCGCTTTTTTCATCTTGGGACCGTTAAGTGGTTTTCCACAACTTCAATAAATGTGTCTATTGGGAGCTTTTTGTCAGGGCACTAACACAGATGAGTCACCTTGATGAGATTTGAGGCTCACTGATTGGCAGCCAGAGAGTGGTTCCTGCAGCCTCTCTCTGGTCTTCTTTCTCTCATTCTTTTTTTTTTTCTTTCTCTCACTTTCTTCATCTCTTCCTGTCTTTCTGCTTCCGCTCTCACTCACACTGCCTCCCTGTCTGGCTCTCTGTTTGTCTGTCCATCTGTTGCTCTGTCTGCCTCTTTCTTCATCTCTCCCCTTTCCCAAATTATTCCTTTGCTCCTTGTGATGTAATTGGATTTCACAACCCTGAATTGAGCTCTTGCCCTCGAGGAACAGCGAGGAGGACGTAATTACATTTCCGTTTGCCTGCAAATGATTCCACTGATTTGATATGGTATCTTTATTTTTTGATTTTTTTCATACGTCGACTGCAGGGGTGTTTTGACGGGTCATTGAATGGAAAGCAGCCAGTGTGGAAATCGTCCATCTGGACCTACTCTACCTGTCAGGGGTACATTTGGACAAAGGCACAAGCATAAGTTTTTCAGTGTGGATTTTGGCAGCTATTATTTAAAGCTATAATGCGTGGTTTCTGCCACCCCCATGTGGACTGTCGGCGCATCCACATGATACAAGCCTTACGCCCCCACGTCCCTTTACACAGTTGCTAGTAGCCAAGGAGGACACAGATTAAAATACATTGTAGACTCTTTAGAAGAGGTCATTATCTTCACTTGAGTTCCTGCGTGGGAAAGTCACCGGACGACACAATCTTCTGAACATAGTCATACTGAGAAATAGAGACTATTGTGGAGCTGAGTCTTTATTAGTCTTAATTAGCGTTGTAACATCTCATTTGGCAATGGCTTGAATGTAACGGATGTTCATTAATATCAAGTTACGCACTAAAGCTTTAACACATTTATAGATTCAGTAACGGTTCCGATTTAGAGTAGGAATTGGAATTAATTTCCGATCAGATCCTGCTGCTTCCTCTATCTTCTGCTTATAATCGAGAGAGAGGTTGGCAGTGTCCCCAGATCTCACTGATAATTAGAGTTTTAATGCTGCCAAGTCTTAACCATTGCTATGACTATGCAGTTATTGGCAGGACATCTAATTGGTGATATGGAACATAAAATACATAAAATAAATTGAAGAGAAAGACAAAATGGCCTCATGTTTGACAACCATAGACTGGCACGTGTAATTTAAAGGCTAGGATTAGTGACATAAAGGGTTAGGATTAGTGTTTTATATCATATCAAAGGCAAAGAAGCGCATTATTTAGTCACACAGCACATTATATTCTAGTGTTTGCTTGTAATTTTTTTCAATTTAAAGAGCTTTATTTGCATGACAACACATTGCTTATATTGCCAAAGCAGATAATACATAAATAAAAGGAAATCAACAATAACTTGCACAACATAAATTTTAGTCTAAACAAAGTGATAGAGGCACAGAGAGTACAACGGTACAACAAAAATAATTATATATCATTACATATCCACAACCTTGCACCTCCGGGATTACTCCCATGCTGCCAGAAATTCTGCCTAATGTGTCCTTAATTTCAGCCAGATGTCCATTACCGGTTGCAAAAAGAGGTCTGTTTCTGTAGAAGTCTGAGAAAGTGACCCATTTCTCACTTGATTTATTACCTCAGTAAACCTTTTCATGAAGAGTTTATGGTCTCAATCGCTAGTTTTAAGTCTTCTGCAGTACAGAATGATGTTAATTTTTTGAATAATGGTCTCGTCTCGTTTATCGGCGATAAAACAGGGTATTTTAGGGCGTGGCTATGATCTGATTGCCAGTGAAAGTGTGTAACGTAATGCAGAGTGACAGCCTCTCCTCCCTCTCCTCTAAAATGGTCACATCCACAACCAGGATGGCTGCGCCCGTAACGGCAAACTCAATGACTCATAGCAGCTCTCCACAAACCAATGGGTGATGTCACACATGCTCTGTCCATTAATATGAACAGTCTATGGTTCCAACCCAGTTGTAAGCAGACTGTTATATGACAAACTCACACACATGACCATGGGCTCCACCAGAATCATTTGACTACTAAAATCTACAATTTCCACTTCACACATTACCTGTCCTTTGTGAATTCCCTCCTCCTTTTTGTAGTTCCTCTTCCATCTTCTTTGTCTCCCACTGTCCTCTTCTTCTTTCCTCCTCCTACCACTCCATTTTTACCTCCCCCTCTCCCCCTTCTCTCCTGTTTCCCCAGTCTTGTTAGCACTGGTCACGCACCCTCGCCTCCCTGATTAACTAACAACCCAAGGATGTTACACTGAACAGGCATCGATTTGCTGGCAGGCGGTAACCGCACAGACTGGCACATGGACATGAGCTTGTGAGCAAAAACTTGAAGAAGCAACGACTGCCAGGCAAAGAAAAAACGCTTTCAAATAAGTAGCCGATATGTAATTGGAGAAGAATTTTGTCTACTTGGCTCAATGACCACATACACAAACACTTTATGAATACTACATGTATAAATGAGGGCAGACAGACAAGGTGATAAAGATGAGGGTTATTAAATGCTTCGACTAATAATTTAGATGGCACAGACACAGAGAGAGGACATCTGTTTCTTCAGGAACTAAATTTAAATGTGTGTGTGTGTGTGTACACAAGTGCTTCCTCAGTGAAAGTGTTAATTAACATTCCACCTAACTCACTGCGTTGCTGTTGAAGGCACAGAGTCAGATAAGCACTTTATTATACAATGACAAAATTTGTATTATATATAAATATGTAATTTTCTATCTTCAGCTTGTTCTCTATTGGTTGCCCTTCTCCAATGAATACATGCGATTTATCCTACATGCAACCTAAAGAGTTGTCATTATTCTTATTTCTAAATATACAACAGTTTCAGCACAAGCTAACCGATTCTCACTAAATTCCAACTAATATCCTAGTAATGTTGAGTCTGTATGATGATATGATCATTTTAATTATACCCAGTAGCCTATTGTGAGAAGATGTTAAACATGAACTTGAAGTCTCAAAAGGATGACACAGGGTTTTTCCCTGATCCCAGGCATGCTGTAGTCACAAGTTTAGATTCATTTTTGAGCCATGTCAAGATGGGAATTTCTCTCTGTAAAGGAAATACATTTTCTACTGAATCGACATTAGGAGCCAAATGATATCTGCCCATAATAAATCTCTTAATTAGGCATAACTGGGCGTTAACCTGGATGAAAACCATCAAACTAGGCTGAACCCATGACAGTTTATGGGTCAGTGCTTCTAAGACAGCAGTTCAGCTCTGAACGCTCAGAACGATCAGAGACTCTCTTGGAATGTAGACGGTCACACACAGAGGCTTAATCATCATCGAGGTCATAACCTACCACATCCATGTGGATGCACACCCGTCATCCTTAAATCTCAGTGTTCAGAGAGAGCAAGAAAAGAGATTTTACCCTTTTTCCCCCACAAATGATGCCTTTTTGATTTTAAGAAAGTACTAGCTTGACTCTAACAACTAACAGGGAATTCTGAACAAGGGAGGCAATCTAGTGCCCCTGATCAAAGCGCTAAACATTAAAAGCCAATCACCACCAGGGTGAGATTATGGTTGTCAAAGGCAGATCTGTAGAGCAAGGGGGGTGGTCCAAGTACTGTAGGGACTAAGGGCAAGAAAATAGGCTGTACAGCTTTTAGCAATGACTGCATCCACATACTCAATACACACAAGCGCCCAAAAACAGCAGATTGACCAAATAGGATTAGCTCTACTCACAAATCCAGATAATCTTTCTTTTATACTATTAGTTGGTGTTGGAATACAATGGTTTTTTATCCTTGGCTGTGTGCCAATGTTGTAAAAAACAACTACAGTTGTTTTCAGGACTATAGAAAATAGAAAAAGGGGGTAGGACCAAACAATATTTTTTTTTTTTTATTCTTCCTACTCCATTTTGAACATGAGAATGTCTTATTTGAATCATTTACAATAATGTGCTGAGATATTATACAGTATATTATTAATTATATACTGTGTGTATCCATACGTATGTATACGTACGTACTGTATGAACTACAAACTAACTACATATTGTAACACTTCTTGTCTGGCCCCGTGGTCTACATTGGCATATGTGACATATCTCAATCATATCAGAACCATCTTGAAATTGATGAAATTTTTCAAGCAGACCAATTCACCGTCATCCCTTGTATTTTTGAGAGGACTGTTCTCTCTTGGTAAAAATCGAGCTACATGTGAAGAAAATGCGTCACAGCTTGTAAATGATAATTAGGTCATCAGTTACAAATATTACAGTTACACGGAACTGATAACTGCTGCAAGTTAGCATTATTCTTCAGGGAGTTACGTTTAATGAAATGTAAGTGGAGTTATGGAACCCAGACACCCATGTAAAAGAACAAACAAGTGGAGATGCTTTACAGTCTTGCGGTGCATTGGTGGTATCGATAGACCTAATGAACAAGCTGTTTATTAGCATGTGATTTCAGCTCTCGGGTTCACTTAATTGATCAGCTGTCCTAATTTCCTTCACAAAGAAAAGAACAATGTTGCACAACATTGCTCGCTTGCTATGACGTTGGTAAGTCTGACCAGACACTGAGCAAAGTGACCAAAGAACACGTGTTCAAGCCTGGTAACAGAGGTGCAGTAAAGTCTCCCAACTGTCCGATTTACCCTGTATGTGTTTCGTGCAGTAAAGTCTCCCAACTGTCCGATTTACCCTGTATGTGTTTTGTGCAGCAAAGTCTCCCAACTGTCCGATTTACCCTGTATGTGTATTTTTGAATTCATTGTCAAAGCAGTCACACTCTCAGTTTGGCTCCATTTGTGGACTCTCCAGATGGGTCGGAGGTCTGGTGAAGCTCCTGAGATTCCACTCAGCCAGTTTATGTGTGTGAGAGAGAGTTTGTACGTGAGAGAGAAGACAATAAAGAAAGAGGTTGTGTAAGAAAAGCGACAGAGACTCTGGGTGACAGTCTTCAAGACGGAGCGAGACAGAGGGGATGGCATATATGTGTGTGAGTGTGTGTGTGGGCAGTCATGTTACACACCCAGCCTGACTAGTGCCATCTGCCTGGTATCAGAGGTCTGTCTGGGACTGCCCTCTCCTTTTCACTCTAATTCCTCCTCTTCACCGTCTCATATTTCATTATTTTTTTTCCTGTTCAGCCTTCTTCTCTCTATTGTGATTGTAGTTTAGACTAAAGCTGCAGCAAAATAAATGAGAACTTGTTTAAATATGTATGAGTGCCTGGTAAAATGCAATGTCACTAAATGTCTGTCGGCAAACCGCTCTAACCAGAATGAATAACAGACAAAAAGACGTGACCAGAGACAAAGAGATACAGGGGGAAAGGAAAGAGAGAAAAAGATGTGTCTAAGGCAATCAGAAACAGAGTCCTGGAGGAAAGAGTGGGAAGGCGACAAAAGACAAAGAATAAAGAGTGGAGAAAAAGAGAAAGATGACGAAAGCTCTGCAGATCAAATGTACTTACAGCTTAGTTTCAAATCTGTTGTTACCATGGTGATTTAACTGCTGATATGCTGTCCCCCCGTGACTCTGTCCTTTAAACACAGGAGGGGTGAGACAAGGACAGTCACAAGGGCAAATAAGCACAGGTGTTCCAGACAAGGGCTTCAATGCATGTACTCTGTATGACATTCAGGAAACCTTCAGAAACGGCATCCTCCATTACATTTCGAGGGAAACTTATTTTTACCGGATTGGATTTGTTTCAACAACTCTGTCGCCACAACGTTCCATTTCCGGGATTGCTCTGTTGCAGGCGGAAATTCTGCCCAGGTGTCCCTTACCTTCCACTTTGTGTTGTAATTTTGAAGATCTCTGCAGAGTACAAACAGCTAGCTAGACTATCTGTCCAATCTTAGTTTTCTGTTTTGCACAACTAAAACTGCTTTTGAACATACACATGTTCCACCAAAACAAGTTGCTACCCGAGACTATTTTGCAGCGGCACCGTGGCTCTGCCCGGCGCTTAGCACCGCCCATGTCAATTGTGATTGGTTTTATAGAAATACCAATAAACCAGAGCACGTTTTTCCTCCCGTCCTGGAATGCTGTGTGGACTAGCCAGACCTTCCTCCGCAGCGCTGTATAGGAAGGTATGGCAATGCAAGACTAGTTTTCAATGTCCTTCTACAGGCGCATGTAGTGAAACGGCCGCAGTTTTGAACACTTTGTTAACCTTGTGAATTGAAACGGTTTCCAAAAAGGCTTCTGTGTAACACACCATGAACCTTCATCCATCCAGCCGGGCTTAAATGGAGCCTTCACAAGGTTGTTGTTCAATGAAGCAGCAGAAAGTGATCGCGCCAT
>JABXJD010000263.1:787500-865756 GCA_013375575.1 Percina caprodes
ATATTCTTTTGAAAAATAAACTTGTTAGCAGAATCATTCTGAGAGCTGAGAAATCAGAAAAGGAGAATAAAACGAATTGTGTTTTTGCAAGGTCAAAGCTCACATTGCATTTGCCCACACTCCAAATCCCCTGTGTTTCCATATTTTCCAATAGAAGAAAAAAAGTGAAAGAGCAGTTCACGGGCATGTTGGAACTTTGAGCTAACTGGATATTGTCTTTATTAATTGCACCTTTGAGGGTGTGAGGCCCAGTCTTGTTAGGCTTTCAGATGTGTAGGTCATACCCAGCTGGGCAGATAACATACTTTTTAGAACCTCTATTTGTTCATTCAAAGGTGATAGGGAATGGAGCAATATATTCCTAACTGCACCAGCTCACGGTCCATCTGGGCCAAACATAAGCCCGTTAATCCATCAGTTTTCAGGCTTACTGCAGCTCAGCTTAGTCCAAGTGGCTGTCAGGTTGCTCAGAGCCTTGTTGGTCTTAGGTCTTACAACGGCACCTCTGCTTCACTCAGAGGAAGGAAGACCGAGCTGCCGCTTTGCCATCCATTAATACACACCTGGATGTACAAAATATTGTTATACAGTAGTCAACAATGAACCACATATGCATACAAAATGACCACATATCCACATACATACCAAGAGTGAGAACAAGCATTTCATGTACACGTTGTATTTGCTGCAAAATATCAAAACTGGACCATTAGAGTTTCAATACTTTGTGCTTACACTTAGACAACACATTCTCACTCCCATTGCGTCAAAAAGCAACACTTAAACGATAAAGTTTGATTTTTGTATCAGTATCTGATGCTGAGAGCCACTGACCAAGCGTCAGTATTTTAGGAGATGGGAGTGAGGACAGGTTGGCTTAGAGGAGCACAGTTTTAGACTTCCTGTAGCTTGATATTACACATGTAGGTTTTGTTACTGTCTCACACTCGCCTTTTGTTGGCTAAACTTTACTTTACATCTTTGCTGAAGCCAAACGACAGATGTTGCATTTTTCTTTGGTACAAGCTGCTCCTGTTGCTCAGTTGACTTGTTTCCATGTTGCTTCCACACACATAGTGGGGAATATATTAACATGATGAGAAAATAACCAAAATTATCCCCTAATATAAAAAAAATAAAAAAATTAAGAAACATGACAAAGTTCCACCCTCAAGTGCTCTGATGGAAGTCGGCACCTTGTTTATGCTGGTACCACACAGTGCCCGAAATACAGTGTAAACCGTCTTCTGAAATTTCACAAACACTGATTGTGTTGAGAAATGTGGTTGTGAGATTAGGTGTATTATCATTTAAATTGGACATAAATGTTCTTTCAGTCTTATAACAGTTTCTGCTGTAACATTATACATCATGCACTGTGCCACACATCATTAGCCTGTGATATTCACTTTAATATTAAGTGTAATTTAAGGGAATGTTTTGCATCAGTAGGCTTACCACCACAATGCCATATCACTTTTACATACTTACTGACATGTTTTTTGAATGGTGCACCGGCTGTAATTCAATTTGGTGAACAGGAGTTGTTTATAACTGCATTTTTTTTTTTTTTTGTTCAAATGTTACTTTTAATATTTCATAGAAGTTGGTAAAAAACATTTCCTACTTCTCCAGACTGCCAGAGGCCACTGCCAGTATCATATATTAGAGCCCGACCGATATATCGGTGGGCCGATATTATCGGTGGGCCGATATTATCGGCCGATATTAGGCATTTCCCGATCTATCGGTATCAGCATTTATAATGACCTATTTAAAAAAATATATATTTAAAATAATATTCATTCAGAATCATGATTCTGATAAATGAATATTTAAAAAATAAAAACAAACTGTCAACCATGTTATGAGCGTTGGCGTTGCATAGTCTGTCCACTAGAGGACGCTCTACAACGTCCCTGTTGGCAACACTGGTTATTTTATTTTTTTGTTATTGTGTTTTTGTTCAAAGGATTTTAAGTTTCATATGTTAAGTTTGTATTTTTATACATTTTATTTATCAGAACAGGTTTAGCAAAGAGATCCCGGTCACTGAAGTGATCTCCCAACATCTGCTCTCTTTCTGTCCCTCTGTCTGTCCATCTGCAGAGCATGTGTAATCCTTGGGGTTGTGTTCATTCTCTCCTCCTTGTGTATCCTTGGAAAGGCCATCCATGATCTTGCTACCAGGGTGCCCCCGGAAGTGGTAAGACCCTAGACCCTACACACACACACACACACACACACACACCTTACACTCTTTAGCGTTAATATCCATGCCTAAGCAAGAACTGTATGACATATACTGTATGTAGTTATTTTTGGTGTTTAAGTGTTAGAGAGTTAGTGTTACAAACTTCACACCTGGAGTTTGTAACACAGACTTTTATGTTATACATTTTAAATAGCAAGCACCAACGTGTCAGTTTTTCTTTTAATGTATAACCAAAGTAGAACCCGTACAACTGGTTTCACGGGCAGTGTGCTACTTGTGACAAGAAAATTGTCTAAAATTGGAAGAGTAGAACGTGTTACATTAACCCTTGTGTTGTCTTCCCGTCATCCATGCAACTTCTAGTTTTTCTATGCTTCTCCTGATGCTTTTCCTGATGCCTTTCCTGACATTTTTGTCACTTTTTTACAAAATGTTTGTGTTTTTAAAAACCTTTTTTTTTCTGAATATTTTTTTAGACAATTTGGTTGAAAGAAATCAAATTTTTCACATATAGAAACTTTGCAAATGGTAATATTTGACCCAAGGACAACAGCAGGGTTAAAATGTTTAAACTGATTTTCGGACTGTAAAAAAAAAAATTCTGATTATTCGTTTACAATAATGATGCCTTATGGCACTGGATTGCATGGTCATAGTTTTGTGTTTGGCAGTTCTGATCAGGGCCTATTTGTTAAAGTCGCTCTAAGCAATGCCACACATTTTTATTTAGGCTACAACATTTTTTTGTCACATACAGAACACACTGTAAAAAAAAAATGGTTTCTGTAGACAGCCCAGGCTCCAAAAACCCCAACAAAAACAAACTGCGCCAACCTGCACCACCAAAATAAGTGATCCAGCTTTCCAGCCAGTAACCGACTAAAAGGATTGGGTGGGGGTTGCACGGAAGGGGAGGGAGAGGGGACAGGATGAGGAGGAGGGAGGGGCTAGCTAGCCTCATTTTGTTTGACAATACTTAAACAAGATATGCCGTCACCCAACATCACTTAGAGCGCTTTTAAGTGCAGTTTAATTGAAAGTTAAAATATTTCTTTTAGGGACTGCAAATGCCATGCCAGTGCAGCAGTTTACACCTTGCATCGGGCTTTGTGATTTTTATGGCACACATCACCCCACACACATTCACACGCATACCACATGCAAGCTGGCACATTGAATACAAATTAACAAGATCCTTGAGTTTCAATGCAAACATGTGCACACACACATTCATTGTTGTGAGTGCAGTATCTTTTTATAGCCCTCTGCTGTAGCTGCTCTGTCTGTGTTTTTGTCTCCCTCCACCTGACTATTGTTCCTTTTCTCTCTTTGACACAGACATGAATACACTTTATCCCCCCCCCCCCAATCTCACACACACACACACACCTCTCTCTGGAGGTGAATATGAATAACATCTCAAAATAGTCTCATCTTTCTGTTGCTGGGGCACGGCCCAACTCTTCCATCGTCACACTGTCCATCGCATCCTTCCCAGGTCTTTGCTTTGAACCCTCCTCTTTGGTTTGTAAATGATTTACCTTCACCATCTGTCTATTTCACTAACCAGTGATGCCAAGAGAGATTTTCATGCCATGTCTTTCCAACTCCATTCTCAAGTACCAAGTTACTAATCAGACTGTAAACATTTATCAACGCACAGACAAGCAACCGGATATCCGCTGGCTACACCGGAAATATTGGCTATCGCCCTCAGAAGCAGATCGGTTATAACCTAGCTGGCAATGGATGCACCAATCGTTGTACACAGTCTTTTTTTCCTCTTGTCACTGGCAATTATGTGGATGTAATGAGATTTAAAAGGAAAGATAAATATAAAGAGTTCTGATGTGAGAATGTATAAATATCTGTACCAGACAAACCAAGTGTGTCTTTTTGATCATTCTCAAGACCATGAAAAAAAAAATGACTCATTGAGGTTCGCTTTGACCACAAATAACACGCCAAGAGACTAAAGCTGGCAGAGAAGCAGGTTGAGGGCTGCAGCTGTTCTGCAGACTGTTAGATGCTCCAGTTCCTTTATGTTAATGGAACTGGGGGTGTTAGGTCTCAGGGGAGCTTCCTGACACCGGCAAGAGCCTATTACCACTGTCTGTCTCTTTGACATTCTCTCCCTTTACCTCACTTTCTTTGTATTGCATCTTCTATTTCAATCTGGGCCTGAACACTGTCTTCACCGGCATCTGATTGATTAGCCGTTTGTTTGAGATCAATCAGTCTTTTTATGCAAAATACTATCTCAGGCTACTTGGCTTGGCAGGATGTTGTGGATGCAGGAGTGTAATACATCTCATTCTGTCTCATTTATCCAGGTTCTATCTACTTTCTCATTCATTATTTTTTGACACTCTTTGTCCCTTCCCTCCATACCCCATCTCTTTCACTGTGTCCTTCACCCCCAACTTTACATCCAGACTCTTTCTCTAACCTCTGTGGTTCTCTCCTAGTCTGTCACCCTCCATTACTATGTCTGTCTTCACTGCTTTAGCGGTTTCAGACTTATCATTCATAGCCCCACTTTCTTTGGGCTTTTATTTGGTCGAAACAGGCTGTTACTTGAAGTCTTCCCCAAACAGAAGTCAGTGGTGATTTATCGAACTAGCTGTGATCTGTTCATGTCCTCTGTTTGTACATGTCTGCAGGACTGTGTGCATGACAAAGAGCCAGATAGTTAAAGGAGAAATTTGGCCAATTTTTATGTTAATCTTGATTGCTATAAATTTTTGAGTACTTTCGAAAACCTGGACCTGGATCGGTGCAGGCAACACTGAGTAGCTGCAGCTACGTGTACAAACTTCCACTGAGCTAAAACGGCAGTTAACAGCTAGCTAGCTCTAGCAGCTAACCCGGCAAGCAAGCTAACCACCAGCAAGAACAAGACAGGGTAGGTGAATTAAAACAATGTCTGACTTAAAAACGCATCTTGATGTTACGTAAGGGCCCTGTTCATGTTGTACAGACATATTAATTACATTGTGTGTCTGTTAAGAGGCACAAAGGCTCTAAAACTTGCCCCGTTAACTGCCGTTTTAGCTCAGTGGAAGCTTGTACACATAGCTGCAGCTGCTCCGTGTTGCCTGCACTGATTCAGGTCGGGTTTTTTTCAATCGAAAGTACTCGCATATTTATAGTGCTCAAGATTAACATAAAAATTGGCCAGAATTCTCCTTTTAATGAGAAAAACAGAAATGAAATGTTCAGGAGGGAAAGGGGAATCTGCAGGCTGAATATGTTTCTCGGTTGATAGTGCTATTGACTAAACATCTCTGGTTTCTTGTTCTAAGAGATGTTACTGTTCACCTTTTAAATATAACAGCCAGAAGATAAGAGCAGCGAGACAATGTTACTACTGTAAACGTTACCCTGAATTATTGGGCTGTAAAATCCCATTGAGCTCACAGAGAGCGGAGAAAATCAGGAATCCTGATTCGCATCACGTCCTGGCTCGCTGCTCTCATGGCAGGCTGTCTGTGTCTAGTGCCTGATTAAACACAGAGCTGAGATTGGTTCTCTCTGACTCACACACTAAAGCAACAAAAACATACATGTAGTGACACACACGCCTAACAATCAAAATATGGAATTGCCTAAAGAACTAAAAGGGGTCCTTTTTTTTCACCCCTTAAATTTAACATCCAGCAGACGTGTTCATTTCTATACAAGTTTGGTTGCTTGACTGATTCTGAAACATCCTGAAATTCGGGAATTGTCGTTTGTTTATTCAAAGTCAAACATAGTCCAAAGTAGTGCTACTTTGCACATTTTTGACTTGTATCTCACATTTCAGCTGCAAAAGCTCCGCTGCCCTCTATGGTCCTCGGGGGTGAGTGGCCAGCAGCTAGAGCACCCAAAGTCAATGTGTGCTTCTTTTACCGATATTGTTTGCATTTCTAATCGAAACAACTGTAAACTTGGCACTGCACTTACTCCTTTTTTTTTTTAAGTTTTACTGACGACTCTGCAGTTGTTGGGTGGATAAGGGATGGACAGGAGGGAGAGCACAGAGCGCTTGTGGATGACTTTTGGAGTGGTCTGGTAATAACCACCTGCTGCTGAACGTGGATAAGACCAGAGAGACAGTGATTGACTTCAGGAGGAAGGGAACGGCTCTGCGGCCCCTTTGCATTCTGGGAAGAGACATGGACATGGTTGAGGAGTACAGATACCTGGGTGTCAACACTGACAACAGGCTGAACTGGAAGATCAACAGCATTGCTGTTAACAAGAAGGGGATTAGCAGACTCTATTTCCTGAGGAAGCTGAGATCCTTCAGCGTGTGCAGCAGAATGTTGGAGATGTTCTACCAGTCTATTGTGGCCAGCGCTCTGTTCTCCTCCGCCATCTGCTGGGGCAGCAGCATCGGAGCCAGCAACACAAACTGGCTGGCTCCGTGATTTACTCCAAACAGGACACATTTGAAGCTGTGGTGGAAAGGAGGTCACTGAACAAACTGTTATCTATCATGGATAACCCCGACCACACTGGTCCAACAGAGGAGCAGCTTCTCTAAGAGGCTCCGACAGCTTCAATTTCACACGATGACCACTCCAGGAAATAATTCCTATCACAGGCAATAAAACGTTTTAACACGTCATCACTGGGTGCTAGATAAGACACTGAGACACCCCAATATTGCACTAAATGCAACCTGCACAATTGGTTTTACATTGTAGCATACTATTTAAGCAGTTGCACATTTTTGTATTCCCATCCTGTATATATTCAAATATTACTTACTGTATATTTTATTCCTATTTCATGTATATTTCATGTATATTGTATGTATGTATATCATATCCTAGTATTTCATTTATATTTATATTCTGTGCTGTGTGACTGATTTTGCTCCATTGGACTGACGGTTCGAGAGAGATGCGCATAACACACTACACTGACAGACAGACCTTCATGATAGTTCAGTGTATTTACATTAACACTTTTATTTTAGTGTGAAATGTATCTTTATAATGGCCTCACACTTCCATGGCATGTACTTTCTGTTAACAATCCTGTAATGCAATGCATCATATCGTATTTGAAAGTTACCATTGTGCAATTTTATAACTCTGTCATGACAGCTGTAGAGCTAATGTCATGATGATGCCAAATGATAAATGTCCTCAATTTCTATTTTGCTACGTACTATAGAGTAAACCATTGAATACATATTATGTAGGGACATTTAAACTTCTCATAGTAGGAAAAGCTGTTTCTAATAACATTACATCCAGAAGGCGTGACAGTGAGTCAGCAGCATTAACAAACCAGGACCCTAAAACTGAAGCAGCGAAATGGAATTCAGCCATCGTTAGCATTGCTGTTATTGTTTTCCAACTCTGACATGTCCATATGTCTTTTGTGAAAAAGGCCTATTCCACTCTTAAAGACCCTGTTTACCCACACTCAATTACTTGCTGGTCAATCTATGCTGGAATTACACGAAGTCACCATACTTCACAAACCATTAAGAATGATAAGGTGTAACAAATATTTGATGGCTGTCAAGCACAGTCTTTTCAAAGAGTCTGATCAGACAAATTAAGTGAAAGCACCTGTTTGGGTGGACCGTGAGTGTGTAGATTCTTGAATAAATACATACTATTATAAGGTCTGATGTCGGTAATTAATGTCTACAAATTCACTATTCTGTCCAACAGATGGACGCACTCAAGAAGAATACTGGCAAGGGTTAAGATACAAATAGCACTTGTGTAAGAACTTTTTGCAAATGGGACGATGAAAGACGTTCAGGAAAGGATTAAAAAAACGTATCTTGTAACAAAATGTTATGCTTTTGTGATTCATTCATGTGCGTGTAAATCTAACGGAACTTCCTGGTAGATGATAGATTTTACTATGAATAAGAATATGGAAGGTAACAAACGTCCGGCTAAAAAGAGGGACATCCGGCGAGAATTCCGACAGCAACAGAGCAATCCCAGAAGTGGAAGGTCGTGGATATAGACTATTCCGAATATGACATTCTTAATTTAATACAGGTCATGCAAACGGCCTATTCCGTTTGGATATTCCGAATAAGGCCTTTTTCTGAAAAATAGCATTTTCTGATATTTAGGTATTCATGTTTTAGAGGCATTTTTGGACATGCATACAGCACATTCAGAATATGCGTCTCAATATGAGTTTTTCTATAGGTTATGTCCAGTTTACAGACAGTTTATGGCCTCTTGCCTGTTAGGGCTTATGGTCAGCTATGTGCGTTACTATGGCTGTCGTACACAAACTAACCAGCCAACAGTTTCCAGGGCCGTAGTAGAGATGTATGCCCACAAGAAAAGGATTAGCACAATTATACTTTTAAACATTATAAAAGACTTTGATATCCACAAACATCACTAGGGCGACCATTTCAAGAAGGGTGTTGAACGAATCAATGAGGGACACTGTGTTTGCATGATCCAAGAAGTCCGCTACTGGTGGAAAACTTTTTAAAAAACCCTATTTTGCCCAGCTGCATGTAAATGGGAATATTAGTGTAATATTCACTATAATTAGCCATGTAAACAGCTGTCGTGGAGGTTTCTTGTACATCGAGATAGAAATTTGTTGGAAGTGAAACTTTGTTGAACCAAAATAAAGACGGGCTGCAAACTGAATCAAGGTTTGGTCTTCGGTGAAGTTTTAATTGTTCTCTAGGGAGAACAATCAAATGACAAGAACGGTTTCCACAATGCACACATCAGCTACAGAGTGACCAGCGTCTCGCAACAAAAAAAGTTTCTTACCTTTATAACCTGTTCCCCAGAAAAAAGAATACCTTGTTTGGAAAACAGTTTAATCTTAGTATAACAATTAATCATCCCAGGCAGAAAAGTTGGAGTTGTTATGTCTTTCTGAATCTGCCCTTTGTGTGTCAAAGTTCTCTACTTGATGTTCTGTCTTAGCTGGAAAAAAACAACCTATGGTCTCGACCTGGGACCTGCTATGATAAACACAGCTCTGGACAACTATTTCTGTTAGACTTTAGACAAACTGTTAGACAAACAGTCGTCTTCTCCTTCAGGGAGGACACACAAAGATTCAAAAGTCATACACCCTGAAAGGCTTTTCTGAATAATCAACAATACATTATATTACACAATATTATGTGCATGTAAACGTAGTCAGTGTTATTAGTAACACCTGTGCTTTCATGAGTTTCTGGTATAAATAGCCCTAACAAAAGTCTGGCGAACAAAGGTGAAGTCTGAAACAAAATATAGATTTGCATTCTTCCCTCATGTGTCTCTTATTGTCTTAGTTTCTCTCTTTCTTATTTTTCTCTCCGTCTCGTCTCTCTGGTCCCTGTTGGCCAGATTAAATCTGAAAGAGATGCTCTCTGGGACAAGTGCTGGTTTTTTTAAGTCTGTTTGAGACTTAAAAACACAAGACCTTCATATCACTGAAAGGCACCATCTAAATGACCTTTGGTTGATGCACCAAGTTATGTGTGTGTGTTGTGTGTGTGCGTGTGTGTGTGTGTGTGTGTGTGTGTGTTAATGTTTGAGCTGAGAAATGCTTTGTGGGTCATTCTGTCTGACTGATAATGTTCATGTGCGTTTTAGTGTTTGTTTTACAGATACTCTGTGCATATCTTCTCTTCCCTGTAGGATGACTTTCTCTTCAGTGTGTCTATAGTGAGCGGGCTCACATGTGCTGTGCTGGCTGTGGCCAAGTTCATGCTGGGAAGAGTGCTGACTAGCCGGGCACTTATCACTGACGGTAGAACACACACACACATACAGACACACACACACACACACACACACACACAGACACACACACACAGACAGACAGACAGACAATAAATAAATGAATAGCACACCAGTTTCTGAGGTCTCAACAAAGCTTAGGGAGGCTTACCGAATGGCAAGAGGATATACTATGCCCAGGAAAATATTGTCCCCCCGCCCAATCAGTCATTAGTCATTTCTTCAGCCTTATAGTGTTGATGATCAATGTCTGTGTCTCTCCTGCTAATGACAGAAAAACCAGAGCAGTTACAAAACTGACTTTCATGAAATAGCCCATTTTTGCATGCTCTGAAAAGCAAGAGTTACTGTTTAATAAAATAGTATGTACAGTATGTAGGAAAATCAAAGTGGTAGATTAATTATTTAAAGACAAACTAGAAATACCATACTGTAGGAGTAGAAAAGTATTATCAGCAAAAGAAAAAACACTTCTTATGCAGGAAAATGGCCCTTGTCAGTTATAGTATTCAATATTTGTATTTATTACTCTTGCATTTACTAAGGCATTTCCAAGCTAATTTTATATTGTATATGCTGTTGTGTAGTTTCATTTACTGTATAATAATTCATCACGTTTTACATGCTCATTGTAGGCCTTCAAAAGCTACTGTCAAATAAATGTGATAGAGGTAAAAGTACAATATTTCCCTCTGAAATGTACCTAGTGTTTTAAAGTAGCATAACATTGAAATAGTCTTCCGAGCCTTAAAACCAGAGCCACAAAACTGGATATGTGTTTCTATGTTTGTATGTGAGAGAAGGTTGCTCTCACAGCTGGATTGGAAGAACTGAAAAGGTTATGACCCACAGGCTGCTCATTGGCACATGCAGCATCACATGCGGCATGTGAACAAAAGCACAGTGTGCACACAGACACACACACACACATACACACAAAAACCAGCACTGCTATCCCCAGGTCTCAGAACGCACAGGGTATCAATCCAATAAACCTGAGGTGGCTGTTTTCAGAGACTGGATTTATTTCCCACAAGACCGTACACTAACTGCAGGCGAGACAATAACCCACTGTGCTAGCTTTCACACAAGGAGAAATGTAATTATAAAAAAACATTAGTAGCTATACAAGGTAACTCAAATACAGTAGATGTAGTCAACAATGATATAGCAGTTATATTCATTCATATTTGAGGCTTTCAAAAAAAAAGTGCCACCGCTAAGGTCTGTTAGAAATCCCACATCCTATTTGCGTTTTGGACAAAAGCTGAGAGGATATGTTCTAATGTCTGTATGATAAACATGAAGCATTACAGCCAGTAGGCAGTAAGCTTAGCTTAGCAAGCTAGCCTGGCTCTGTCTGCAGGTCAATAATTTCATCCATCAGTTCCTCTAAAGCTGGATGCCTGGCAACCGTTATGCTGATGAATGACCTCCAGGAAGTCACTGCGCTTGGACAAGAAATATTATGGGGTGCAACATTTTTTTCCCAGGAGGCAAGGCAAGGCAAGGCAGCTTTATTTGTATAGCACATTTCAGCAACAGGGCAATTCAAAGTGCTTTACACAAAATCAGTTAAAAGAAAATAAAACCGATAAAACACAGAAGAAACAGTTAAAAAATAAAAACAGTTAAAACGCAAGAATAAAAGTTACATTGCAGTATAAAAGATTAAACAGTAAAGAAATGAACATCATTTAAAGAAAGGCAACATCGAAAAGAAAGGTCTTCAGCATTGATTTAAAAGAACTGAGAGTAGCAGCAGACCTGCAGGTTTCTGGGAGTTTATTCCAGATATGAGGAGCATAGAAACTGAACGCTGCTTCCCCCTGTTTAGTTCTGACTCTAGGAACAGACAGTAGACCTGCCCCAGATGACCTTAGAGGTCTGGGGGGGTCATAGTGTACTAGCAGATCAGAAATGTATTTTGGCCCTAAACCGTTTAGTGATTTATAAACTAGCAAAAGAACTTTGAAATCAATTCTTTGGGGCACAGGAAGCCAGTGTAAGGACTTCAGAACTGGAGTGATGTGATCCAGTCTCTTGGTCTTAGTGAGGACTCGAGCAGCAGCGTTCTGAATCAGCTGCAGCTGTCTGATTGATTTTTTTAGGGAGACCTGTAAAGACCCCGTTACAGTAGTCAAGTCTACTGAAGATGAAAGCATGGACAAGTTTTTCCAAATCCTGTTGACACATAAGTGCTTTAACCCTTGATATATTCTTAAGGTGATAATAGGCTGACTTTGTAATTGTCTTAATGTGGCTGTTAAAATTCAGGTCAGAGTCCATGATTACACCAAGATTTCTGGCTTTGTCTGTTGTTTTTAACATTGTTGTTTGAAGCTGAGCGCAGACTTTTAATCGTTCCTCTTTTGCTCCAAAAACAACCACCTCAGTTTTTCCCTCATTTAATTTCAGAAAGTTCTGGCACATCCAGCCGTTAATTTGTTCACTTAGTCAGTTTTTGTATTGGACTATAGTCCCCTGGCGATAAGGTTATGTAAATTTGTGTGTCATCCGCATAACTATGGTAACTTATTTTGTTGTTTTCCATAATCTGAGCCAGTGGAAGCATGTAGATGTTAAACAGAAGAGGCCCCAGAATGGAGCCTTGGGGAACTCCACACGTCATATTTGTACGCTCAGATGTATAATTACCTATTGACACAAAGTAATCCCTATTCTGTAAGTAGGATTCAAACCAGTTTAGTACTGAGCCAGAGAGACCAACCCAGTTTTCCAATCGGTCTAGTAATATGTCGTGGTCGACCGTGTCAAATGCAGCACTGAGATCAAGTAATACTAAGACTGAAATTTTGCCATAATCAGTGTTAAGGTGGATGTCATTAAAGACCTTAACGAGAGCCGTCTCAGTGCTGAGGAGGGCAAAGGAATGACCTGCCCTCCTGTGCCTCTGATTGGCTTACCCTGATAGTCTTACCCTAACCTTAACTAATTAAACACTAACCAATGAAGGCAACGCGTACTAGCAAATCCCAGAAAAAGAAAATTGCCGTCTGGACCATAACCCCTCCGTAAAAACCATATCTTGTCATTTTTTACACTTTTGTACAGTTTAAACAGTTGGCATGTAACACGTTAATAAGAAGGTTCTTGTAGGCTGCCAGGCTAGCTGTTGTCCCCTGCCCCGTCTTTATGCTATGAGCTAAGCTAACTGGCTGCCGGCTATTACTTCATTTACATTTAGACACGAGAGTCGCATTAATATTCTCATCTGAATCTCAGCACAAAAGTGAATAGGTGAATCTAACAAAATGTCATACAAGCCTTTAACTCCAAAATAACTTGCCCCCTGATTAACACACTACTTTTTATGTTACCACTTTTGATAATAACTGCATAAATCCTTTGATGGGTCATTATCAAGTTTAGTAATGAGTAGTTAAGTTTGGGCAAGGGTAATTACTCCAGTACTCACACAAAAATATATAAACAAACTTGTTTGTGTTTTATAGGGTTCAACTCTATGGTCGGTTCAATTATGGGATTTTCCATTTTGATCAGCGCCGAAGTCTTCAAGCACCATACTGACGTCTGGTTTTTGGATGGCACCATGGGAGTTGTTATTGGACTCATCATTTTGGCATATGGCATCAAGTAAGATGAACATTTCTTAATCAAGAACATTTCTTTGACCTATTGATTTGTATATGTCATAAGGTTCTATATTCTATAAGGTCTGTTCATATTCTATAAATGCCAGATTCAAATGTCAACTCGACAGCTCTGTACTGGCTACACTGGCTGCTGAGTGCCTCCAAAACAGGCCGAGACACCTTGCAGAAGTAATTTCTGCAATTTGGATTTACACATACATTCCAATGAGACCTTGTTTCTGTGTCTGCAGACTCCTGAAGGATATGGTGCCCCGTGTGAGACAGACGAGGAACTACGAACGCTTTGAGTGAGAGTATGTGTTAGCCAGACGAGCAGGTTCAAACACACACACACACACACACACACACACACACACACACACACACACACACACACACACACACACACACACACACACACACACACAGATGGCTGCCTCCTGCCCTCCACCCTTTTCTCTCTGTCTTTCCTATACACTTTAATACACATGCAGCATATACAGACTACACGTTCCCATACTCACAAATATATACACACATGCTGTATAAACTGTACATAGTACATTCATACATTCCGACAGAAACAAACGCACATGCATGCATACACAAATGCAGCAACTGAGAGACTTGGAGGAACAAAGGACGAGATTGAAGACCACATCCTGGAGAGAAAACACTTAAAGTTGAATTCTTCTGTTCTGCCCTTCTTTACTTTTTGTCCATTAAAACCACCATTTCAGGAATGACACCTAGAATAAGAATAAAAAAAATACCCAAGAGCTGAGACTCCTGTCTACCAGCAGGAGCTTTGGATTTGTTTGACCGGGGATCTAGCAGTCGCTTTTTAGATAACAGCATTCACCAATTAAAACACAAGAGACAACGGTGTATTGATTTGTTCTTGTGGGTTTAGCTATTGGCATGGTGGGCTTAATGGGGATCAAAATTCAAAAAATTCAAAATGGGGTAGATGTTACTGTAATGAGGCCTACACAAAATACACAGTACATTTCCCCATCATTTATTTGAGGAAACATAGAATGAGCTTTTTAGGAATTTCTTTCTCTCCCTATTGTATCTTAAATACAAACTGAGCAACAGCTGAGGGCTGCTCAGTATAATTTAAGGTTGTTTGTTTTTTCTATTTATTGTTAAGTACAGGTGTTCCTTTTTAAATCCATTCCTGTCAAAACCTCACCAGCCTCCCCTCTTTAAAGCAGTCAAGATAATGTGTTGCTGAGAGATGGAGAACGGTGTTCTCCATGTGGAAAACAGGGAAAAGAGGACTTAGACAATGCATATGAGCAGTTCTGAATAAGCAAACAAAAGCATCAGAGAGCATGGTGAGGTCTTTATCTGGAACTCTACCGCTAAAAGGTATAAGCAGTAAAAGAGCACAGGAAACATTTGCCATGTGATGGCTATAAACCTAAAGTGCACATGTCATTTATATACATTGCATAGCCTACTGTACTGTATGTAATGTATCCAAGCACAAATTAGAAAACTTTCCTTCATGCGCTAGTATTTGTTGCTGACAGTTTAGCACAGTGCCCCTTTTAACACAAGGGGTAATTAAAAACTATAAGAAATGATTTAACTGGCTGACTTTTCATGTTTTATTGCCATATATTTTACGTATCTTTTGGTTGATCTCCTAAACCCAATTACCAGAGTGAGTTAATTACTGAACTCCATACAGCATCTTTTGTTATTTTACTAGAGACTTACTTTGACAAACAAAGTTTTACCGGGCAACAGCTAGCATCTGAAGAATAGCAAAATAAATTTTTTTAAGGGTAAGACGTATACACATCTTAATGTTTATCTTGTGTTTTTGTTGTCACATCTTGTCACACTTGTAATTAATAGATGTGAAAGCATTAAACTGCAGGAACGTCTCTGACATTTGCTGTGATCCTATTATTTATCATTCAATGTAATGTTGAACTCTAGCTGGGATATTTATTACTTTCATTGACATGTGTATCCATGTTTTCTTTTTCTCCTTGTTTTGACTGCAAAGTTCATGCGAAAAGTTTGATAAGACAAATTCTCAAAGCACAATCACAAAGATGAAGTAGCCTGTGTGAATATCATTTTCATGGCTGATCATTTGCAGAGACAGTGCTTTCTCCTTGTGTCGCATACCTGCTTATACCTCATTTGTTCTGCATGGTGCCATTGTTATCATCCATTGTTATGTGCAATGAACAGAATGTAAATGCCAACCACACAGTGTGTAAATATGTTTATTACACTGTCCGGGTGCATCAGTAACAAAACGTCACAAATATAGTCGTAGTACTTCATGGCCGTCATAAAAGGCTTTTTGGAGTATAGTTTAAGTACAGGAGGATCAATGTTACATATTGTTGCACATGTTTACTCTATAGTGCTTATACTGTAAATGTGGTTTTACATATTACTGTAGATTATTGGTGAACTTAAATGATAGGTCTGTACATTTTTGCACAAGTGAAAATCTCAGACTGGATGTAGGTGGGATCTTGCAGCACTGTCCAAGGCTTCTTTATCACTTATTAGTGGCTGTCAAAAGAAGAACTGATTGCCAATTGCAAAATGGGATAGCTACAACTTACCAGCCGGCACCAATCAGTATTATTTTTTTACTGAACTTTAGTGGGTGTCATAAACTCTGCTATAAAATCACCCATAACATTTTAGAGAAAATGAGAAAAAAACAAGCAATTAGATTTAGGAAAAGAGTTCAATTTATGGATTGATTTTGTACAACTGTATTGAGATCAATCAAATTAGGAAAAACATCGATCTTGTGTAATGCACAAACACACACTGACATTAAATAAGATCTTGGCCAAATATATATATTCACTATTTAAAGTGATGTAAACTGTGTACATGGTATATGACTTTGCAGCCTGGTTTCTTCCTGTAAATGTGGATCCATAGTGCTTGTGTGCCCCCTCGTGGGTGGAGGCCATATGACAAAAGATGTGATCAGTATTCAGCGCACTGGATCCAAGGGAGACAGTCTAAATTTATCCCAGGCTGATCACAGCTACAAAGCCTTGGGCAGTGATTCTGAAGGCCCCTACATGCACTCTGCACTGTAATTATCATCTCTCTGTTGACATACTGGACAAGGTGCAACTCTCTTGGTATATTATCTTTAGTTTTTGTGAGAGTTCTTTGTGTGAAGAATAAGGTTTAGCTCTGACTGAAGGTGTGAATCAACTCACACCACTTCAACTCACCAACAGCACAGTGATTTGTAATGGTCCCCCCTCTGATGCATAGAAGACAATCTTTACAATGACTTGTACTAGCAAAGCACAGTGTTTACATGCTAATAACCACCACATAAGGCACAGAACAAAGTCATAACTCTTTGAAACGGTATACTTTACTTGCTCTATTGCTGATATTGTGAACTATATTATGTTCAGATGATTTTTTTTTTTTTTTATCTTGGCAACAAACTTTCTACCTCTCTTCTTTGCACTTCGTTTTATTTCCGTGCCGCTTTCTCTAGTGAACATTCATGCTACATAGAATTTAGGCCAGGTGCTGCGATTGTGGCCCTGGATCCCTTACACTTCTTAGTAATGGGTGATCATTGAAGCGGTTGCACTTACTGTAAATCAGGGGTCAGTGCAGCAGCTGAATACCAAAAAAATATGTTAAATATAACTAAGTCCATGGTCACCAGAGTTGCGATTGCATTTCATTCATCTATAATGCCATTTGTTTTTCGGGCCCAATGAAATGTTTGAACCCACACAAACACTAAAAGACCGCTAGAGTTTGTTAGGATATGACCTCTGAACATGTATTTGCACAGACACAGAACCTCTATACATTTGACAGGTTATATGATATATTTGAATCCATTTCATTGTTCTATTGAAATAGCTCAGAAATGTATCCAATTCTGCAGCTTGATGAACTGTGCCAAATCATTGAAAACATCTGTCCTGTCTTCTGACGTGTGTATCATTCAATTAAGCTTGTACATATGAATAGATGTATTATTACAGCCCCAGAAGATGCACCAACCCACTCATTTGACCTAGTTTTACAAAATTATGATAGCAATACTAATCACTTCTATTTCAATAAGCTTCGCATGGGCGTATAGAAACTCTTCCAGCTTTAACGATTACAAGTGCAATGCAGCCACACACATACAACAAATAAGTGAATTTTCAATGAATCTGACGGATCTGTAACCAAATTATTTGTCTGTTTGTACAGTAATGACATCAGTGGTATTACAGATGATGTAAACAATTTATGTAAAATAACTATGAGGTATATCTTTGTCAAAGAGCAAAGTTTTATTGATTAATAAAGTTTTATCCTGCTTAATGTTGAGACATGTTTTTATTTTCAACCACACAGCTGTCATGGAAAGCATTGGGTACATACAGTATCAGTGTGCCATGTAGCAGTCACTAGATGACAGTGGGTACTAGGTCAACAGGCACCAAATGCCCGTGAGCACCAATCCATCCATGCTTCGGTTTAAACTTCGTGCATTCATGAGGACTATGGTTACCTGGTCCTCAGATCTCTGCAGGGTAAATCCAGACAGCTAGCCAGACTATCTGTCCAATCTGAGTTTTCTGTTTCACGACCAGAGATGGCAAAAGTACTCAATTCCCGTACTCAAGTAGAAGTACAGATACTTGTGTTAAAAAATACTCTGGTAAAAGTAGAAGTACTGATTTAACTTCTTTACTCAAGTAAAAGTAACAAAGTAGAGGCTTGGAAATGTATTTAAAGTATAAAAGTAAAAGTAAAAAAGAATGACAAAGCGTGTAACTACTGCAGCATGTAAATAATGCACCTAAAATACAAACGTGAGCAAGGATGTTCAACAATCTCCATTATGAATCAACAGCCAGGTGTAACCTAGGTAACAGGTGAAGAACACAAACAAAAAAATCACTAGATAACTAACTTTGCCAGAACTATAGACCAATAAAATGAACTGACAACATACTGTCAGTTATATGACTTACAGTTCTCAAGGATGCACACACACAATCTCAACTGGTTATCCTCCAGACAGCTATTCTCTCTTTCTTTTCTCTCACTTTTTCTCTGTGTGGTGTGTGTGTCCGCGCTATTCTCGGACATGCAGTCACAATCACACCTGATAGACAAGTTTTTGTATAAAACTAAAGTAACGAGCCAATTTTGTAAAATGTAAGGAGTAGAAAGTACCGATATTCATGTTAAAATGTAAGGAGTAAAAGTAAAAAGTCACCAAAAAATAAATAGTAAAGTAAAAATATCTGAAAAATCTACTTGATTACAGTACATCTCTGTGCACGACTAAAAAAAACCTTTGACCGTACACGTTCCACCAAAACAAGTTCCTTCCCGAAATATAGCGCCGCCCAAAATGATTGTGATTGGTTTAAAGAAATGCCAATAAACAAGAACATGTTTTTCTCCCATCCCAGAATGCTGTGTGGACTAGCCAGATCCTCCTCCGCAGCGCTGTGGAGGAAGGTCTGGAAAAAAGTTTTTATTTCAAAATTAATTTGTCCAATCATTTAATTTCTGTAAACCTAAACAAGCAACTGCTGTGTCTATAAAAAGTAAAGTTATAAAAAAGTTGGAGGATGAAGAAATACAAAACAATATAAACAAAAGAAATGCTCTTAAAAGGGTTTACTAAGTGTTCTGACTTCTACTGTAAATAAAGCTCTCTTTGTGCACTAATCGTGCCCATCTCCTTAAAGGAATAGTTTGACATTATGCTTATTATTATTTTTGCTGGTTTTAAGAGCTGGATGTGGACATTGATCCCACTCTCATGTCTGTGCAGCACGTTCTCACTCCAAACTTGTCATACGGCAGCTTGATCACGTTGCATCGTCATTTTTCAACATACAGGGTAGACCCATTGTGAATAAAAATATCTTGGTTTGGTTTAGGAACTATCTACATTAGTTACGTAACTTATGTTAGTGCCATTAGTTACCAATGTTACATAAAGAATGTTACATGCAAAAATCAACTTTTGGTCATTATGTTGACTTTTGGTCCGTTACGTTGAATTTTGATTTCACACGGCCGGCCAGTTAGCCTAGCCTAGTTCTTCCAAAAGTAACAAAATCTAGAAAATCTAAATGGTAACACAACACCTTGTGGTTTTATGGGAGTTTGTGCACTATAATATTTATTGGCAATTTCATGAAGTCTCCGCTGGTTATGTGAAATCTTTATGATGATGACATAAACTACAAGATCAGCCAAGAAATAGTCAGGCACGTAAATCCCTATAAAAACATAAGATGTTGTTCTTCAGTTTGGTTTTAGTTTTGATTGAACATGATATAACATTTTAATTAGTGAGCTTCATATTGACCATACTAATGCAAGAGCTGTATCAATATTACAAGTCATTTAACTCTTGGGAAGCAAATAAACAATTCCTTTAACCTCTACAGTATACTGTTGATGGAAAAAAAAAAAAAGAATTTGAAGTAGAGTGAGACCTCTCCCATTCCACTCTGTTGCACAGGCGTATGCATGCACAGAACAGCCAATAGGAATGCTCTTTCTCTAAGATGACCTGTGATTGGTCAAAGTTTACCGTCATAGGCTAGATTTTCTAAAGCTTAAGAACGGAACCAAGAGAAGGTGCTGAAGCTTAGTGTTTCCCGGACCACTTGAATTACAATATGCTGGGGGATTATTATTAATTTTTTTGCCCAACAATGCCAAACATGATTCTCTACCAGAGCTAAGAGAACAGCTTAAGAGAACTTCAAAGAAATGACTTAGGAACCAACTTAGGAATCCATTCCCTTATTTGTGTAGTGCTTTTCAGGTTCACAGGAGACTGAAACACCCTGGACCGTTATCATATCAGCTTTTGTGTGTGGATTATGGCCACTAATGCACACACATTTTAGGTGGCAGGTGAAGTGCCTAATGGGAGTGAATGACTGCCTGCAGTCTAAAATATATTGTTGAAGTAATGCTTAATCTGAGAAATGGTGATAAAGTGTGTTAGAGACATAATTTGTACAGGTTCACATTACTTGTCAGAGGTGAGCTTGTAAATGCAAAGCTGGTTTGTGGCCAATGGTCAAATGGCTGCAAATAATAATAATAATAATAATAATAATAATAATAAAAATAATAATTGTTGCATGACAGAATGTTATGTCCCAAACAGCATTTGTGAATAAAGTTTCAGTCAAATACTTTTGAACTCAATCTGAAACTCTATATAGTCCTACTGGCCCTTTGGTTAAAACAATGGTGTTGCCCTATCCAGGTGACGTGTGACCTTTTGCTTTTGTGCCTTTTGTTAGGATGCCAAAGTCTATGGAGGTATTAAATTGTGAGTTCTGAGTAAGCACCTTCAGATAAAACCCACAGAAATACTTTTTATTGACATGTATGTACATATTGTTTGCTATCCAACAGTTAGATATGGCATAATCTGGTCCTTAATGTACAGGTAAAAGCCAGTAAATTAGAATATTTTGAAAAACTTGATTTATTTCAGTAATTGCATTCAAAAGGTGTAACTTGTACATTATATTTATTCATTGCACACAGACTGATGCATTCAAATGTTTATTTCATTTAATTTTGATGATTTGAAGTGGCAACAAATGAAAATCCAAAATTCCGTGTGTCACAAAATTAGAATATTACTTAAGGCTAATACAAAAAAGGGAGTTTTTAGAAATGTTGGCCAACTGAAAAGTATGAAAATGAAAAATATGAGCATGTACAATACTCAATACTTGGTTGGAGCTCCTTTTGCCTCAATTACTGCATTAATGCGGCGTGGCATGGAGTCGATGAGTTTCTGGCACTGCTCAGGTGTTATGAGAGCCCAGGTTGCTCTGATAGTGGCCTTCAACTCTTCTGCGTTTTTGGGTCTGGCATTCTGCATCTTCCTTTTCACAATACCCCACAGATTTTCTATGGGGCTAAGGTCAGGGGAGTTGGCTGGCCAATTTAGAACAGAAATACCATGGTCCGTAAACCAGGCACGGGTAGATTTTGCGTTGTGTGCAGGCGCCAAGTCCTGTTGGAACCTGAAATCTCCATCTCCATAGAGCAGGTCAGCAGCAGGAAGCATGAAGTGCTCTAAAACTTGCTGGTAGACGGCTGCGTTGACCCTGGATCTCAGGAAACAGAGTGGACCGACACCAGCAGATGACATGGCACCCCAAACCATCACTGATGGTGGAAACTTTACACTAGACTTCAGGCAACGTGGATCCTGTGCCTCTCCTGTCTTCCTCCAGACTCTGGGACCTCGATTTCCAAAGGAAATGCAAAATTTGCTTTCGTCAGAAAACATGACTTTGGACCACTCAGCAGCAGTCCAGCTCTTTTTTTCCTTAGCCCAGGTGAGACGCTTTTCGTGCTGTTTTCTGGTCAACAGTGGCTTGACACGAGGTATGCGGCAGTTGAAACCCATGTCTTTCAAGCGTCTCTTGGTGGTGGATCTTGAAGCACTGACTCCAGCAGCTGTCCACTCCTTGTGAATCTTTTTTTTCACAATCTTGACTAGGGCGCGGTGATCCCTATCGCTTGTACACTTTTTCTGACCACAGTTTTTCCTTCCCTTTGCCTCTCTATTAATGTGTTTGGACACAGAGCTCTGAGAACAGCCAGCCTCTTCAGCAATAACCTTTTGTGTCTTTCCCTCCTTGTGCAATGTGTCGATGGTCGCCTTTTGGACAGCTGTCAAATCTGAAGTCTTCCCCATGTTTGTGTAGGCTTCAGAACTGGACTGAGAGACCATTTAAAGCCCTTTGCAGGTGTTTTGAGTTAATCAGCTGATTACTTTGTGGCACCAGGTGTCTTCAAAATTTAACCCTTACACAATATTCTAATTTTGTGACACACGGAATTTTGGATTTTCATTTGTTGCCACTTCAAATCATCAAAATTAAATGAAATAAACATTTGAATGCATCAGTCTGTGTGCAATGAATAAATATAATGTACAAGTTACACCTTTTGAATGCAATTACTGAAATAAATCAAGTTTTTCAAAATATTCTAATTTACTGGCTTTTACCTGTAGTCCCTACAGGGGCAGATACGAATCACGGACTGGTCTGATCACACACAGCTGAAGAGCAGGGCTCGGACTGGAATACAGTGTTTACTACTGCTGTTGTAGGCTGGAAACACTTAGTGACTGTCAGAAAACTCTGATGTTTGACAATCTACACTATATCTGAAAAAAAACAAGATAAAGTTATCAGCAGACGTGTCTCAAATCCTAAAGAATGTAATTCAAATAGTGATGGAGAGTTTTAACTTTACAGATGGAAGTGGATGTGAATGCACTCCATACTACCGGGACTCAGAATCTTGTTTCTTTTTACCAACTACATGAAAAGAGATTTTATCCAATATGTCCATGTGCGCTGCGCCCTGTCTTTCAACTCTGACACCAGCTGAAATTGGCCTCCAGATAAAAAGGCTTCCCACGTCAGCTGTGATAGCTTAGATACATTTCACAATAACCTTGAACACTATATTTGTGTTCCCACCAAAAAAAAAAAAACAAGCTAGAAATAAAGCTAACTAGCCACCGTCTGTAACGTTAATCAGATACTGGTGTATTGTTAACTATTGTATGCACTTTTTGTAATCTACCAACAATACCGTAGTAGGCTAACTATATTTGAAATAAATACCCAGTACATTTACAGGGTTCAAACTGACACAGTGGAGGTGTTTGATTATTTCTGACCCAAATTGCTCTGTCGCCCGTCGGGCTGTTGTTCATGGGGATATTTTTGCAAATATTTCTGAAAACATGAATGAACAATTATACTTATCAAACAGATGGAATTAGAAATAAAGGCCTGCCTCTAATAAAAGCTGGGTAACTTCTGCGGCTCGGGTAAATAAAGGCCTCGCCTTTTATTTGAGGAATTACCGTAAGTGAATATCTGACTCTGTTTCTCATTTGAAGTTATTGGCTAGAATGTTTCTATAAAACTGTATGCTGTGTACACCATTGTTATACTCATTTTTGCTTGTGGGAATTTTGTCTTGTATGGAGAAAAAATATTAAATATATTTCCTACATGTTAAAGGTCCCATGGCATGAAAGTCCACTTCAATTTCAGTTTTTTTTTTAACATTAATATGCGTTCCCCCATCCTGCTTATGGCTCCTCAGTGTCTAGAAATGGCAATAGTTGCAAACCGAGCCCTGGGTATCCTGCTCTGCCTTTAAGAAAATAAAAGCTCAGATGGGCTTATGAGGTCACATCTCTGCTTTGGCTGCCCAGAGAATTTGCCCCCCCCCATGACAGAGAGATATCATGGCTTTCAAATTTGCAAAGTGGCAGTTGGTCAAAGCCACACCCCCAGCCTCCACCTTGACCCTCCCTCTCAACCTCAAAAGCTACAGACTCAGAAATGACACGTCCTAAGGAAAGCTCATTGTGGGACTGGCTCTAGTGGCTGTAATTCTGCACCAAGGCTGAATTTTGGGAAATAGACTTCAGATACAGTATTAGGGGACCACTAAGGTCTATATAAAAGAGACTTCAGATACAGTATTAGGGGACAACTAAGGTATATATAAAAGAGACTTCAGATACAGTATTAGGGGACCACTAAGGTATATATAAAAGAGACTTCAGATACAGTATTAGGGGACCACTAAGGTCTATATAAAAGAGACTTCAGATACAGTATTAGGGGACCACTAAGGTGTATATAAAAGAGACTTCAGATATGGTATTAGGGGACAACTAAGGTATATATAAAAGAGACTTCAGATACAGTATTAGGGGACCACTAAGGTATATATAAAAGAGACTTCAGATACAGTATTAGGGGACCACTAAGGTCTATATAAAAGAGACTTCAGATACAGTATTAGGGGACCACTAAGGTCTATATAAAAGAGACTTCAGATATGGTATTAGGGGACCACTAAGGTCTATATAAAAGAGACTTCAGATACAGTATTAGGGGACCACTAAGGCCTATATAAAAGCATCCAAAGAGCACCATGTCATAGGACCTTTAATGTTTATACTAAAGTGACAATTCCAAAAGGGTTAGTAAACTGGGTGGATTAAGGCTTATACTTTCAGTTTTGTTGACCCCCTTCTAATTGTTATGACTGCAAAGTGCATCGAGTAGGTCTGTGATAATTTGCTGTTTAGTTTTAGAATGCACAAAAGCTGACCTGAGTATAGAGCAGATATCATCCTGATATTATCATAAAAAATACAGACAAAAAAACAGTCCACTCTCCAAAGACACATGACTATGCAGACATGGTTACTGTAGAATTACCTTCATAAAAAAATTGACAAAAATAGTTCTACTCAGAACTATATGCATGATATTAAGTGCATTTCTTTTATAGGTGGGAGGGTTTCCTCACGCTGAATACAGCACAATTCAAATCATGTTTTATACACAGACAAAAGTAAATTAGGATTCATGTGTATGCAAAGTAACATGTGAGTCCTTGTAAAGATTGTCGGCGCTGTTGATATGTGGAAAAAAATGCAGGTTCACAGATCATCCCTGCCTTATGGCCTCAATCTGAAATGTGTGTGCAAAACTACAATATGAGATATATTAAAGACAAAATGCAGTTCTGTATTCATCATGTTGAGCATATTTCCACTGTGCAGAGGGATAGACACCATATGGAGGCTCACAGTCTGAGGATAGCAGTGAGAGCTCTCCACATCTGTGGAGTTGTGCATATCTACCATCCATACGTAGGGCTCTCCATGGCCTCGGCATAAGTATGCTGGAATGTCACCTGCAACACCAACAGTAAAATTGAATCATACGGTCTACCTGCTATTAATCTATATCTTCAAAAAACAGGTATAATTTTTAATTGGTAGAGACAGTAGCTTGATTTCCATGTTGGGTCAACAGACATTATTTCATCTACACAGAAGTAAACGTAAAAGTGTTTTGTTTATCAGATCATGGTGAGGGCCTCTCACCTCTCTGATGTTGGGCTTTCCTTTGAAGAACTCAGTGTTCAGGCTACTTTGCGGAGGGTGTAACCTGGGGTTCAGAAAAGCACAGCCATTGGCTAAGGCCCCCAATGGGGCGGGGCCTTCATATGGGAAAGACAATCTGACAAAAACCTTCAACAGACGACTGACAAAAAACAAAACAAAAAATGTTTAAAATTTTCATGAGGGTGAGGAGGTATGGTAACCACATGCACTGCTTTACTGTCACCACACGGTGGCAGCCAACTCCAGGACAAGAATAAGTTCAGTTCCTAATGTCACAGCCTGCACAGGGAGTGTTTTCATTACAAACTCATGCTGTGTGGACCCACTTACGGACAAGTTTGTGAGTTTGACTTATTTTCAATTCAAGACCAGATCTTCGGATTTCAAGTTTCAGTATTTGCAAATATTAACATAACAATGCTGAATAAAAGGAAAAATTATGCATCCATAATGTTCTTGTTTAAGTAAAATATGGACACAAAAATTAAAGTGTGATGTTGCTTACATAGTGTTATAGTCTGTATTCTGCATATACAGAATGTGTGCTATTGTTGAACAGTCTGTCCCTCAGGCCCATTATAATAGCTTTAAAGAATTATTTTCCTAATTTAATGGGAATTGCTTTTACATATTCAGATTTCTCTTCATTTTATATGGGGTCTCAGATACCTCAGTTGATGGTTAGATGCAACCGATTTTCATACTGTACAATCTATATTTGTGATTGATGTTTAAAAGCCTTCCAGAGAGAGAGAAAGAGAGCAAGAGAGTAAGAGAGAGAGAGAATCAAGGATTAAAATTCAAACCACAGGAGCCATTGAGCCTTCCATTCACAATACTTTTTAGACCACACTCTCATCAAGTAATCCTATTTGTTTATTTGGATTCCCAGTATTTTTCATCAGTGCAACAGCTACTTCTCCTGTGCTCATCGGTCAAAAGTGAATACCACACACATACGGGTATGCTTTTATAGGGCTGCACAATTAATCAAATTTTTATCACAATCACGATTTTGGCTTAGTTTCTACATGGAGACAGTCACAGAGGACAGAAGAACGGGAGGAAAACTCAGATAGCAGATAGCAGTCGGTTATACCTCTGTCACAAGGTTTACCAGTTTACCAGTAAATGCAACATTTTGTCCCGTCTGTGTTGTTTTTCAGACAACAGCAGTGACCAGTGCTAGTTAGTGTCCGTTAGCTCACAGGGCTCTTGGGTGCTAATTAGTGTCTGTTAGCTCACAGGGCTCTTGGGTGCTAGTTAGTGTCTGTTAGCTCACAGGGCCCTCGGGTGCTAGTTAGTGTCTGTTAGCTCACAGGGCCCTAGGGTGCTAGTTAGTGTCTGTTAGCTCACAGGGCCCTAGGGTGCGACAAACATTTTTTCCTCTAGGTTACATCCGCTGCCTCTCCACAAACAAAGCAATGTTGTTTTATTGATATGGTTTAATTTTACGTTACATTACCCATTTCTTCTGTAAAGTAGTACCTGTGTTTGGTTCTCTCCTCTTACTCTCCATGCAGCCCCCCCCCCATTCACTCACACAGGCTCCCCAGCAACAGAGACACGGTCCATACTTCTAACATTTCTCCACAGTTTTAATTGTTATTAACACAGCTGTATATTGTTAAGCATAAGAGGCAAACCTGTATTCGTACCAGTGTTTCCGCTGGTAACCCTGTTATTGTGGAGGCCACGGTGAAAAACAGAGAAGAAGTTATTGAATGCCACTAACTTTAGTTCATAGAGTAACAGCGTGTGAGACGGAGCCTGCTGGACCCATTCATAATGAGTCAGGCGTCACTCTGTGAGTACGTCCTTCACACTTTCCTTTTCTTTCCCTAGCTCTTTTAATCAGTTATTGTTGAAAACAAGTGAAGGAGCTTCCACAGAGATCCATTAAAAAAAAAAGTATATATATATATATATATATATATATATATATATATATATATATATCCTAGGCAATTTATTTCAGATAATTTTCATTTACATGTGTTGCAGCTCTAAATATGTACATACAACTTCTACAAAAGAGGAATGTGGCATAATATGGATGTGAAAGCAGTTATAAATATACTATGTGACTATAAAATTAGTTTTGGTTATAATCAAGAAATAATCGTGATCTCAACATTGATCAAAATAATCGTGATTATCATTTTAGCCTTAATCGTGCACCCTATGCTTTTACATACTGAACATAATAACATACAAACACATATGCACGTAAAACAGATAATAGAACAAGATACAGTACACCAACACATTTAAATTACAGTAAAGAACTGGCAGCTACATTTACCTGCACTTTACTGTAATTTTCCAATGCACCTACTGTAATTTATAACGACAGTTTCTGGTTCAACTTAGGGATTTTCTCATGAAGATGGATAAATAATTTTTCTTCAAACTGTGTTGTGAATGATACATTATCAATTGTCACTGGTCTAGTTTTTCATTGGTCCTTTTGCATGGTAAAGGGTTGTCTATAGAAGAGGAGTTAAAGATTTAGCCTCTCCTCCACCCACGAAGCCAGTGTAGCATGCATTTCCTCAACCCCCTGTCTTATTGAGATGTTAAGGACTAGATGTGCTGCTCACTTTGAGCTGTCTAAAGCTTCTGGAGATACAATGGTGCAGCTGTGTCAAATCCAAACATTGTACAATCTGTTTTAATGTTCTTATGGGTAAAACCACTTCACAATCACTTTTTTGTCACCTTTATCAAATAGGATATCACTTTTATACTAAATATTAGGGTTAAATAAGTTCAGATGAATAAAACAAAAACATCTCAATGAAAAAAAAGACTTATTATTTTAACAAGTAGAGCAGCGGGTTTTAAATTGAGTAAGTCATCAAAACTCATTTCAAATTAATATTGGTGCCTGAAGTTTTTCTGGGCTATTACAATGTTTGTCAATAGTTACCTCCCAAAACATTGCTCTGTTGTTATGCACTAGTGCCTGGTTTTGTCTTCTTGTAGACTTTAAGTGCTGAGTTTCTTCAGAGCTCTGCTGGCGCTGCACCACAAAGCCCAGAAAGGTGTTGTCTGGTGTCTGAACTGCTCACAGTAAGAGATTACACATTTCTGCAGAGAGGTACAAAAAAAGTAGCCATTTGTTTTCCTCATGCAAAATCGAGCAACATGTTAAAGGGCCCATGACATGGTGCTCTTTGGATGCTTTTAAATAGATCTTAGTTGTTTCCATAATACCATATCTGAAGTCTTTTATATAGACCTTAGTGGTCCCCTAATACTGTATCTGAAGTCTCTTTTATATAGACCTTAGAGGTCCCTTAATACTGTATCTGAAGTCTTTTATATAGCCCTTAGTGATACCCTAATACCATATCTGAAGTCTTTTACATAGACCTTAGTGGTCCCCTAATACCATATCTGAAGTCTTTTATATAGCCCTTAGTGATACATTAATACCATATCTAAAGTCTTTTATATAGACCTTAGTGGTCCCCTAATATCATATCTGAAGTCTCTTTTATACAGACCTTAGTGGTCCCCTAATACTGTCTCTGAAGTCTCTTCCCCAAAATTCAGCCTTGCTGCAGAATTACAGCCACTAGAGCCAGTCCTACAATAAGCTTTCCTTAGTATATGCCATGGGACCTTTAAAGGGTAATGACAATTTTTTCAACTTTGACCCTATTTTACTATGTTTTTGTGTCTAAGTGGCAGATGAAAACAACACTCTATTAAGCAAGAACGCTGCAGTCGACAGTCAACAAAACAAGCTGCGATCTTAACTTACAATGTACGTTAATAGGGCAATTATCCAGCTTGTATTTACCTTAACAAAAGTGCTTGTTTTGCTACAGCCATTATTTTACTTCTGTAATAACATACACGGTGCTGCACGTACCCTAGATAGGCTTACTGTAGGTTTTGGTGTATAAATGTAGTATGTTAAAATGCAATTAAGTCAAGCAGACTGTCAGAAACATTGCAAGCTCGTCTTGGCTCGCGACTCGGGGTCGGCTGGCCTCACAGACAACTCACAAGTCCTCGATGACTCGTGAGCTCTCGCGCGAATCAACTAGCTATGAGTGGATCTGTAGCAGACTAGCGAGCTCAGAGTAAAGCAAATCACAACAAAGCCATTCTTTCACTTCTGAAATAACATACATTGTTCTGCATGTAGCCCAGCTAGGCCTACTGTAGGTTTGGTGTATACATGTAATATGTATGCATGCATTGTATGTAATGCAGTTAGGTAGAGCACACAGTCAATTTAAAAATAATAATGTATTCACTACTGGCATTTCTCAGTTCCTGTTTCTATGTCTACATTGAAAGCCTATATATTGCTTAGGCTACACTAAGTTAAGACAATAAATAAACAATTTTGCTCAAAAGGCTTTCTTTTCCATGACTATGGATCAGTTGGCAAGTAGGACTGAGTTTTCTTATTCGTAGCAATACTGACTCAAGTGATTCAAGTGACTCGCACAACCCGGTTCAGTTTAGTAAGTAATTCAGAATCCTTAAAAGGAACAGGGGTTTGCCAGGCCTAGTTTGGTGGGTTTAGCACTAGCAACTTCAGAGCTGTTACTGGTTAATGGAGAATTGCGGTCGATTTGAACATGTAGCTCTGTTTTTAAATTTTTTTTTGTGCTGTCAGTAGCGAGACAAATGAAACCAATCGGTGCAGTCTACACCTTGTTATCCTCCTGCTAGAGTTAGCACCCAATAGGCTTAAACAGGACAAGTTTTAAACGTGTTTTTAGCCTCTAAACATGTTCAAAATGTCAATACCAGCACCCAGCCCTGTGAAGTGATTCCTTCCAATTGAACACAGTGAGTCTGAGTGCTGTGGATGTGACAGAAAGGCATAAATTCATACTTCTGTTTATTTCTTGTTTTCCGGTGAAGTCCACAATAGTCAATTGTCACAATTTTCAATGCATTTCTTTCACATCTACTGCAGTCAACATTATTTATGTATTGCTTCTTATTTGACATATCTCACCATTCTGTCCTATCACATACGTGTGCTGTTTGCTACATATTGTACACCAGTAATGGATTTAGGTATAATTTAGGAAAATGACATATTCAACACTTTGCTTCCACTTTTGTATAATGAGTTGGGCAGCCACCTATCTTAATACCTAGAAAACTAGAGAGAGAGAGAGAGAGAGAGAGAGAGAGAGAGAGAGAGTGTAAGAGAGAGAGAGAGAGTGTGTGTAAGAGAGAGAGAGAGAGAGAGAGAAACACACTAATGGATGTACACAAATAGAGCTATTATAACAAGGATTAATGGTTGAATAAGTGGAAATGTAGAAGCAAGTATGCAATAACAGTAACCCTGAAAGAAAGCAGTTGAAACAAAAGGATATTTTGTGTGCATTCTAAAGTGTAAAGTGAAGATGGTGACCCATGATGTGAAGTATGGAGATGAGGTCACTCCACTTGACTAGTTCTCCAAGAGGGCCCCCACTGAAAGCAGCCTCATATCCTATAATGGAAGACCTGTCTTGTTGAGTTTAACAGACCATTAGGATTTATTTATTTCACATCCATAAAGTGGTTTTCCTGGTTCAAATATCACGCAAATAAGATTCTATTTATGCAGAAAGGGAGACAAAGCTCAAAAGTGGACGCAAATACTTCGCTACTGTACTCAAGTAGATTTTGGCGAGCGGGAGCGCACGCCACACGGAGAAAAAAGTGAGAGAAAAGAAAAAGAGACTAGCTGTCCAAAGGATAACCAGTTGAGATCGTGAGCGTCTTTGAGAACTGTAAGTCATATAACTGATGTTGTCAGTTCATTTAAGCCTGTGGTTGTATTGGTCTGTAGTTCTGGCAAATTTAAAAGTTAGCTTGTTAGTGTTCTTCACCTGTTACCTAGGTTACACCTGTTACCTTGGTTGCACCTGGCTGTTGATTAGATATAATAGCGATTGTTGAACATCCTTGCTCATTAAGATAAGGTAACAGTGGGTTTATTATTTACTAGCATATATGATTCCTATGCGTTGTGTATGATAGCCTTTACAATGTTATTTTTTTACCATACAAACCGCAATAGCAGAGCTACCCACGCCCATGTTTATACTGATGCTTGATTATAATAAAGCATCAAAAGACAGAAATTGTCTGTGTCTTAACAGACACACCTCGGCCGAAGTTGGAAACCAGAATCAGTTTTAAATCCAGTCCTAACCTATTCAATTTCAATTCAATTTTATTTATAGTATCAATTCATAACAAGTGTTATCTCGAGACACTTTACAGATAGAGTAGGTCTAGACCACACTCTATAATTTACAAGGACCCAACAGTTCTAGTAGTTCCCTCCAGAGCAAGCAACAGTGCGACAGTGGCGAGGAAGAACTTGGAAAAACCTGGGACAGACCCAGGCTCTTGGTAGGCGGTGTCTGACGACCGGTTGGGGTTAGAATGAAGAGTGGCAATAACAGTCACAAAAAATAATAGTTTGTAGTAGTTCTTTGTAGTAGTTAATGGCATAGCAGGGCACTGTGCGGCATTACAAGGCACAGCAGGACGTAGCAGGGCACAGCAGAGCGTAGCAGGATGAACACGGCATCGCAGGACCTGTAGCGGGACCATGGCGACAGCTGCTACCATGATTTTGGAGCCTCCCTGATCCAAGGAAACATGCTGGGCAAAAAAGAACATAAGGACTCCGGGGAATGACTCCCCAGAGCTAGGTTAGTAACAAGTATTTCTGGAACATGGATGCACACAATTGGAAAGATAGAAAGATAGAGGAGAGAGGAGCCCAGTGTGTCAAAGGAAGTCCCCCAGCTGTCTAAAACTATTACAGCATAACTAGGAGAGACAAGGTAAAGAGAGGAGCCTGGTCAGGCTAGAACTCTCCCCAACTGGATTAGGCTCTATGCCCTGCCTCCCTCTAGTTTTATTATATTATAGATTATACAAAAGATCTGAAAACTATGACGAGAAGCAGGTGGGCCGGGTTAGGCGGACACTGCAACTCCTCACTCCCTAACAATATTCAATTATATGCCCTAACTAAAAGCTTTATCAAAGAGGAAAGTCTTAAGCCTACTCTTATATGAGGGGACGGTGTCTGCCTCCCGAACCCAAACCTGGTTCCACAGGAGAGGAGCCTGATAGCTGAATGCTCTGGCTCTCATTCTACTTTTAGAGACTCTAGGAACCACCAGTAACCCTGCATTCTGGGAGCGCAGTGCTCTTGTAGGGTTGTAAGGTACTATGAGCTCTTTAAGATTCGATGGTGCCTGACCATGAAGAGCTTTGTAGGTGAGAAGAAGGATTTTAAATTCTATTCTGAATTTTACAGGAAGCTAATGCAGAGAAGCTAAAACAGGAGAGATGTGATCTCTTTTCCTGGTTCCTGTCAGAACACGTGCTGCAGCATTCTGGACCAGCTGAAGAGTCTTTATGGAGTTTTTCGAGCAGTAAATAAAGAATTGCAGTAATCCAGCCTAGAAGTAACAAATGCATGGACTAGTTTTTCTGCATCATCAACTTTTAACCCTTGTATTATCCTTTGTGTCACAGGGACTTGTTCAGTGCATTGACTTTTCTACTACGCTTGCCCTACGCTCCAGGTCCCGGGGACCCTCACGTGTATAATCTCACGTCAACTGCCCTGCTGTATTTTGTTGGGTATTTTGTTATTTTATTTTTTTCGCTCGCTTACACTGTACATATTTTTCTACTCTCATCCCGCACACCACATGTAGCCCAAAGGGTTTTTATTTTATTCAAAATAGATTCAAGGAAGATTACAGTTCATTTCAATTCATTTCAGGTCATTGTCGTCTTTGCGGGCCGCGACTTGCGACACACGTCCGTTTGTCCGCTGCTTGTTTTCCTTTTCTTTTCTTTTTTCTTCTTTGTTTTTTCTCTTTGCAGCGTTACATCGACGCCCAACCTGGCGCCGTTACCCACGACCCCAAGAGGCTACGGTCTCACCCACTCAGCGCAATAGGCCTGCCTGCAGCTCCCGCAGATGTATCTCTCGCAGCAGCCGCACACGGTGTGTGTTTTGCGATTTGGCTTGCTTGTTGGCGCTCACCCGCTCACTCCCCGTGTGCAGCGTGCTCAGCAGCACCACGTTCCTGTTCCTCTTGGGCACGTAGGACACCAGAGCGGCGGTGGGCATGAAGGCGAACTTGGACGAAAAGACCGCACGTCCCTCGGCGGGCAGCCGCTGGGCCAGCGCGTAGGAGGTGAAAAAGTTGTCGCACGTCATGTTGCGCGGGCCCCTCAGGCCCTCGGTCACGTCCAGCAAAACGCGGGAGCCCAGATTCTTTTCGGATGTGCCGCTCACGGACTTGCCCGTGTAGAGCTGCATGTTCCACACGTAGCTGGAGCGGGCGTCGCAGGCCACCCACGACTTGAGTCCGTACCTGGCGGGCTTGCTGGGCATGTACTGGCGGAAGGCGCATCGACCTTGGGAAAAGGTTACACACACACACACACACACACACACACACACACACACACACACACACACACACACAGACAGACAGACAGACAGACAGACAGACAGACAGACAGACAGACAGACACAAATAAAATTACAATGGGTACAATGGGCACAATGGTGAGAAGAACCCACACAGCAAAGACAGCCCACCTCGAAAGGGAACCAGCTGCTCGTCCACAGTCACGTCGGGGCCCGGGTCGTAGAGGCGAGGCAGCCGCCGCGTCCACGCGTCCCACACGTCTCGTACGGCCGCCAGTTTGTCCGAGGCTAGTCTGGCGGCTCTTGACTCGCGGTCGTCGAAACGCAGGAGTCTCGAGTAGGCGTGGAACCGTTTGACCGGCATCGTGGCGCGGAAAATGGCCCTGCCGCTCTCTTCGTGCCACAGGCTCTCCAAGGCCTCGTTGCGGGACCTGTACACGCCCGCGAGGATCAGAAGCCCGAGGTAGGCTCGCAGGTCCGTGGCATCCATGGCCTTCCACTTGCCGGCTTTGCCGTATCACCTGCGGCCCTCGAGGTTGGTCGCGGCCAGTACCGTTTTCTCTATTCGCTGCGTGACAAACAGCTGGAATGCAGAGAGTATGTCGCGGACGCGCTCCGCGGCGTACTCTGTGGGTCCCCGGCTCGGTGGTATCAGAGCGGAAGCAGAAGCGCGTTGGCCGTCACGGTCTGTTCAGCCTCGGTCTTGTTCATCTGCGTCTTCTTCGGTGGCACGGCGATGAGTTGGGGGCCACTTGGATGATACGTTGTCGAGGACCATTCGATTTTGCCGTCTCTTGACAAAAACATTTCCCTGTCACCATCCTCAACGTACTCCTCGTCGTCACTACCCTGGTCTTCTCTACCCTGGTCTTCTCTACCCTCGTCGTCTCTAACCTCATCGTACTCCGAGGCCGATACCGCGGGAGTGGAAATACAGTCGAATGCAGGACGGGTCCCACAGACCCGAAGGCCGATATCGCGGTAGTGGAAAATACAGTCGAATGCAGGCCTGGTCCCACAGACCCGAAGGTCGATACTGCGGTAGTGGAAAGATACATTCGAATGCAGGACGGGTCTCAGAGACCCGAAGGCCGATTCCGCGGTGGTGAAATACATTTGAATGCAGGACGGGTCGCAGAGACCCGAAGGCCGATACCACGCTAGTGGAAATGTAGAGTCGAATGCAGGACGGGTCCCACAGACCCGAAGGCCGATGCCGCGGTAGTGGAAAGATACATTCGAATGCAGGACGGGTCTCAGAGACCCGAAGGCCGATACCGCGCTAGTGGAAAATACATTAGAAAGCGAGACGGGTCCCAGAGACCCAAAGGCCGATGCCGCGGTAGTGGAAATTGCATTCAAATGCAAGACAGGTCCCACAGACCCAAAGGCCGATGCCGCGGTTGTGGAAAATTGCATTCGAATGCAAGACAGGTCCCACAGACCCAAAGGCCGATGCCGCGGTTGTGGAAAATTGCATTCGAATGCAAGAAGGGTCCCAGAGACCCGAAGGCCGATACCGCGCTAGTGGAAATATAGAGTCGAATGCAGGACGGGTCCCACAGACCTGAAGGCCGACCCTGCGGTGGTGGAAAATACAGTGGAATACAGGACGCAAAACTAGTCCATGCTTTCATCTTCAGTAGACTTGACTACTGTAACGGGGTCTTTACAGGTCTCCCTAAAAAATCAATCAGACAGCTGCAGCTGATTCAGAACGCTGCTGCTCGGGTCCTCACTAAGACCAAGAGACTGGATCACATCACTCCAGTTCTGAAGTCCTTACACTGGCTTCTTGTGCCCCAAAGAATTGATTTCAAAGTTCTTTTGCTAGTTTATAAATCACTAAACGGTTTAGGGCCAAAATACATTTCTGATCTGCTAGTACACTATGACCCTCCCAGACCTCTCAGGTCATCTGGGACGGGTCTACTGTCTGTTCCTAGAGTCAGAACTAAACAGGGGGAATCAGCGTTCAGTTTCTATGCTCCTCATATCTGGAACAAACTCCCAGAAACCTGCAGGTCTGCTGCTACTCTCAGTTCTTTTAAATCAATGCTGAATACCTTTCTTTTTGATGTTGCCTTCCTTTAAATGATGTTCATTTCTTTACTGTTTATTCTTTTATATACTGCACTGTAACTTTTATTCCTGTGTTTTATCTGTTTTTATTTTTGAAATGTTTCTTCTGTTTTTTTCTGGGTTTTATTTTCTTTTAACTGTTTTTATTGTTTTTAACTGATTTTGTGTAAAGCACTTTGAATTGCCCTGTTGCTTAAATGTGCTCTATAAATAAAGCTGCCTTGCCTTGCCTTGCCTTCGAATGCAAGACAGGTCCCACTGACCCAAAGGCCGATGCCGCGGTTGTGGAAAATTGCACTCGAATGCAAGAAGTGTCCCAGAGACCCGAAGGCCGATACCGCGCTAGTGGAAATATAGAGTCGAATGCAGGACGGGTCCCACAGACCTGAAGGCCGATCCTGCGGTGGTGGAAAATACAGTCGAATGCAGGACGGGTCCCACAGACCCGAAGGCCGACACAGAGGTGGTGGTGAAATACATTTGAATGCAGGACGGGTCCCAGAGACCCGAAGGCCGATGCCGCGGTAGTGGAAAATTGCATTCGAATGCAAGACGGGTCCCAGAGACCCGAAGGCCGATACCGTGCTAGTGGAAATATAGAGTCGAATGCAGGACGGGTACCACAGAGCTGAAGGCCGATACCGCGCTAGTGGAAACGTAGAGTCGAATGCAGGACCGGTCCCAGAGACCCAAAGGCCGATACCGGGCTAGTGGAAATGTAGAGTCGAATGCAGGACGGGTCCCACAGACCCGAAGGCCAATACCGCGGTGGTGGACAATACAGTCGAATGCAGGACGGGTCCCAGAGACCCGGAGGCCGATAACGCGCTAGTGGAAATACAGTCAAATGCAGGACGGGTCTCAGAGTCCCGAAGGCCGATACCGCGGTAATGGAAATACAGTCGAATGCAGGATGTGTCCCACAGACCCGAAGGCCGATACTGCGATAGTGGAAAGATACATTCGAATGCAGGACGGGTCTCAGAGACCCGAAGGCCGATACCGCGCTAGTGGAAAATACATTAGAAAGCGAGACGGGTCCCAGAGAACCGAAGGCCGACACCGCGGTGGTGGAAAATACAGTCAAATGCAGGACTGGTCCCACAGACCCGAAGGTCGATACCGCGATAGTGGAAAGATACATTCGAATGCAGGACGGGTCTCAGAGACCCGAAGGCTGATACCGCGCTAGTGGGAAATACATTAGAAATGCGAGACGGGTCCCAGAGACCCGGAGGCCGATACCGCGCTAGTGGAAATACAGTCGAATGCAGGATGTGTCCCACAGACCCGAAGGCCGATACCGCGGTAGTGGAAAGATACATTCGAATGCAGGACGGGTCTCACAGACCCGAAGGCCGATGCCGCGGTAGTGGAAAATTGCATTCGAATGCAAGATGGGTCCCACAGACCCGAAGGCCGATACCGCGCTAATGGAAATATAGAGTCGAATGCAGGACGGGTCCCACGGACACGAAGGCCGATACTGCGGTGGTGGACAATACAGTCGAATGCGAAACGGGTCCCAGAGACCCGAAGGCCGAAACCGCGGTGGTGGAAAATACAGTTGAATGCAGGACGGGTCTCAGAGACCCGAAGGCCGATACCGCGGTAGTGGAAAATATAGTGGAATGCAGGACGGGTCCCAGAGACCCGAAGGCCGACACCGCGGTAGTGGTGAAATACATTTGAATGCAGGACGGGTCCCAGAGACCCGAAGGCCGATACCGCAGTAGTAGAAATGTAGATGGACAATACAAGGGTTAAAGCCATATTTTACTCTTTTTCAGGCAACTGTAGATCCAAATCATGTAATGTAAAACAGAATCCTCCTTTTAAGCATGCTTCATACCAAGTCTGGCTGAGACATCACATATCCATGGTGTCACACAGGTAATATCGGACAAATCTGATGTCGGATTTTAAAATTAAAGGCTAAAATGTCCAAGTAAATCTAAAGTATATTTTAAATCTTTTTCAGGCTACTGTAGATCCAAATCCTACTGTTAAGCCAGCTTCATTCTAAGTCTGGGTGAGACATCACATATCCATCGTGTCACACGCTTAATATCGGACAAATCTGATGTAGGATTTTAAAATTAAAGGCTAAAATGTCCAAGTAAATCTAAAGTATATTTGACAATGTTTTTCAGGCTGTAAAAGCCATATTTCACTCTTTTTCAGGATACTGCAAAACAGGATCCTCCTGTTAAGCCAGCTTCATTCCAAGTCTGGGTGAGACATCACATATCTATGGTGTCACACAGGTAATATCGGTCCATTCTGATGTAGGATTTTAAAATTAAAGGCTAAAAGTCCTAGTAAATCTTCAGTGTATTTGATAACCTTTTATGGCTGTTAAAGCATATTTTATTCTTTCTCAGGATACTGTGAAACAGAATCCTCCTGTTAAGGCAGCTTCATTCCAAGTCTGGGTGAGACATCACATATCCATGGTGTCACACTGTTAATATCGGACCAATCTGTTGTAGGATTTTAAAATGAAAGGCTAAAACTCTAAAGTATATTTGACATCTTTTTCACGCTGTTAAAGCCATATTTAACTCTTTTTCAGGATACTGTAAAACGGAATCCTCCTGTTAAACCAGTGTCTTTCCAAGTCTGGGTGAGACATCACATATCAATGGTGTCACACACGTAATATCGGACCATTCTGATGAAGGGTTTTAAAATTAAAAGCTAAAAGTCCAAGTAAATCTTCAGTATATTTTACATCTTTTTCAGGCTGTTAAAGCCATATTTAACTCTGTTTCAGGATACTGTAAAACGGAATCCTCCTGTTAATCCAGCTTCATTCCAAGTCTGGGTGAGACATCACATATCCATGGTGGCACACAGTTAATATCCTACCAATCTGATGTAGGATTTTAAATTAAAGGCTAAAATGTCCAAGTAAATCTAAAGTGTATTTGACATCTTTTTCATGCTGATAAAGCCATACTTTACTCTTTTTCAGGATACTGTTAAACAGAATCCTCCTGGATAGCCAGCTTCATTCTAAGTCTGGGTGAGACATCACATACACATGGTGTAACACAGGTAATATCGGACCAATTGGATATAGGATTTTAAAATTAAAGGCTAAAACGTCCAAGTAAATCTAAAGTATATTTTAAATCTTTTACAGGCTGTTAAAGCCATATTTTACTCTTTTTCAGGATGCTGTAAAACAGAATCCTCCTGTTAAGCCAGCTTCATTCCAAGTCTGGGTGAGACATCACATATCCATCTTTTCACAAGGTTAATATCGGACAAATCTGATGTAGGATTTTAAAATTAAAGGCTAAAATTCCTAGTTAATCTTCAGTATATTTGACAGGTTTTTATGGCTGTTAAAGCATATTTTATTCTTTCTCAGGATACTGTGAAACAGAATCCTCCTGTTAAGCCAGCTTCATTCCAAGTCTGGGTGAGACATCATATATCTATGGTGTCACACAGTTAATATCGGACCAATCTGATGTAGGATTTTAAAATCAAAGGCTTAAATGTCCAAGTAAATCTAAAGTATATTTGACATATTTTTCAGGCTGTTAAAGCCATATTTTACTCTTTTTCAGGCAAATGTGGATCCAAATCCTACTGTTAAGCCAGCTTCATTCCAAGTCTGCGTGAGACAACACATATCAATGGTGTCACACAGTTAATATCGGACCAATCTTATGTAGGATTTTAAAATCAAAGGCTAAAATGTCCAAGTAAATCTAAAGTATATTTTAAATATTTTTCAGGCTGACAAAGCCATATTTTACTCTTTTTCAGGCAACTGTAGGATTTTAAAATCAAAGGCTTAAATGTCCAAGTAAATCTTCAGTATATTTAACATCCTTTTCAGGATGTTAACGCCATATATTATTTTTTACAGGATACTGTAAAACAGAATCCTTCTGTTAAACCAGTGTCATTCCATGTCTGGGTGAGACAACACATATCAAGGGTGTCAAACAGGTAATATCGGACCATTCTGATGTAGGTTTTAAAATTAAAAGCTAAAAGTCCTAGTAAATCTTCAGTATATTTGACATCTTTTTCATGCTGTTAAAGCCATATTTTACTCTTTTTCACTATACAGTTAAACAGAATCCTCCTGTTAAGCCAGCTTCATTCTAAGTCTGGGTGAGACATCACATATACATGGTGTCACACAGGTAATATCGGACCAATCGGATATAGGATTTTAAAATTAAAGGCTAAAATGTCCAAGTAAATCTAAAGTATATTTGACAATGTTTTTCAGGCTGTAAAAGCCATATTTCACTCTTTTTCAGGATACTGCAAAACAGGATCCTCCTGTTAAGCCAGCTTCATTCCAAGTCTGGGTGAGACATCACATATCTATGGTGTCACACAGGTAATATCGGTCCATTCTGATGTAGGATTTTAAAATTAAAGGCTAAAAGTCCTAGTAAATCTTCAGTGTATTTGATAACCTTTTATGGCTGTTAAAGCATATTTTATTCTTTCTCAGGATACTGTGAAACAGAATCCTCCTGTTAAGGCAGCTTCATTCCAAGTCTGGGTGAGACATCACATATCCATGGTGTCACACTGTTAATATCGGACCAATCTGTTGTAGGATTTTAAAATGAAAGGCTAAAACTCTAAAGTATATTTGACATCTTTTTCACGCTGTTAAAGCCATATTTAACTCTTTTTCAGGATACTGTAAAACGGAATCCTCCTGTTAAACCAGTGTCTTTCCAAGTCTGGGTGAGACATCACATATCAATGGTGTCACACACGTAATATCGGACCATTCTGATGAAGGGTTTTAAAATTAAAAGCTAAAAGTCCAAGTAAATCTTCAGTATATTTTACATCTTTTTCAGGCTGTTAAAGCCATATTTAACTCTGTTTCAGGATACTGTAAAACGGAATCCTCCTGTTAATCCAGCTTCATTCCAAGTCTGGGTGAGACATCACATATCCATGGTGGCACACAGTTAATATCCTACCAATCTGATGTAGGATTTTAAAATTAAAGGCTAAAATGTCCAAGTAAATCTAAAGTGTATTTGACATCTTTTTCATGCTGATAAAGCCATACTTTACTCTTTTTCAGGATACTGTTAAACAGAATCCTCCTGGATAGCCAGCTTCATTCTAAGTCTGGGTGAGACATCACATACACATGGTGTAACACAGGTAATATCGGACCAATTGGATATAGGATTTTAAAATTAAAGGCTAAAACGTCCAAGTAAATCTAAAGTATATTTTAAATCTTTTACAGGCTGTTAAAGCCATATTTTACTCTTTTTCAGGATGCTGTAAAACAGAATCCTCCTGTTAAGCCAGCTTCATTCCAAGTCTGGGTGAGACATCACATATCCATCTTTTCACAAGGTTAATATCGGACAAATCTGATGTAGGATTTTAAAATTAAAGGCTAAAATTCCTAGTTAATCTTCAGTATATTTGACAGGTTTTTATGGCTGTTAAAGCATATTTTATTCTTTCTCAGGATACTGTGAAACAGAATCCTCCTGTTAAGCCAGCTTCATTCCAAGTCTGGGTGAGACATCATATATCTATGGTGTCACACAGTTAATATCGGACCAATCTGATGTAGGATTTTAAAATCAAAGGCTTAAATGTCCAAGTAAATCTAAAGTATATTTGACATATTTTTCAGGCTGTTAAAGCCATATTTTACTCTTTTTCAGGCAAATGTGGATCCAAATCCTACTGTTAAGCCAGCTTCATTCCAAGTCTGCGTGAGACAACACATATCAATGGTGTCACACAGTTAATATCGGACCAATCTTATGTAGGATTTTAAAATCAAAGGCTAAAATGTCCAAGTAAATCTAAAGTATATTTTAAATATTTTTCAGGCTGACAAAGCCATATTTTACTCTTTTTCAGGCAACTGTAGGATTTTAAAATCAAAGGCTTAAATGTCCAAGTAAATCTTCAGTATATTTAACATCCTTTTCAGGATGTTAACGCCATATATTATTTTTTACAGGATACTGTAAAACAGAATCCTTCTGTTAAACCAGTGTCATTCCATGTCTGGGTGAGACAACACATATCAAGGGTGTCAAACAGGTAATATCGGACCATTCTGATGTAGGTTTTAAAATTAAAAGCTAAAAGTCCTAGTAAATCTTCAGTATATTTGACATCTTTTTCATGCTGTTAAAGCCATATTTTACTCTTTTTCACTATACAGTTAAACAGAATCCTCCTGTTAAGCCAGCTTCATTCTAAGTCTGGGTGAGACATCACATATACATGGTGTCACACAGGTAATATCGGACCAATCGGATATAGGATTTTAAAATTAAAGGCTAAAATGTCCAAGTAAATGTAAAGTATATTTAAAATATTTTTCAGGTTGACAAAGCCATATTTTACTCTTTTTCAGGCAACTGTAGATCAAAGTCCTACTGTTAAGCCAGCTTCATTCCAAGTCTGGGTGAGACATCACATATCCATGGTGTCACACAGTTAATATCCTACCAATCTGATGTAGGATTTTAAAATTAAAGGCTAAAATGTCCAAGTAAATCTGAAGTGTATTTGACATCTTTTTCATGCTGTTAAAGCCATATTTTACTCTTTTTCACGATACTGTTAAACAGAATCCTCCTGTTAAGCCAGCTTCATTCTAAGTCTGGGTGAGACATCACATATACATGGTGTCACACAGGTAATATCGGACAAATCGGATATAGGATTTTAAAATTAAAGGCTAAAATGTCCAAGTAAATCTAAAGTATATTTTAAATATTTTTCAGGCTGACAAAGCCATATTTTACTCTTTTTCAGGCAACTGTAGATCCAAATCCTACTGTTAAGCCAGCTTCATTCCAAGTCTGGGTGAGACATTACATATCCATGGTGTCACACAGTTAATATCGGACCAATCTGTTGTAGGATTTTAAAATGAAAGGCTAAAAATCTAAAGTATATTTGACATCTTTTTCAGGCTGTTAAAGCCATATTTTACTCCTTTTCAGGATACTGTAAAACAGAATCCTCCTGTTAAACCAGCTTCATTCTAAGTCTGGGTGAGACATCACATATCTATGGTGTCACACAGGTAATATCGGACCATTCTGATATAGGATTTTTAAATTAAAGGCTTAAATTTCCAAGTAAATCTTCAGTATATTTGACATCTTTTCCAGGATGTTAAAGCCATATTTTACTCTTTTTCAGGATACTGTTAAACAGAATCCTCCTGTTAAGCCATCTTCATTCCAAGTCTGCGTGAGAATCACATATACATGGTGTCACACAGATAATATCGGACCAATTGGATGTAGGATTTTAAAATTAAAGGATAAAATGTCCAAGTAAATCTAAAGTATATTTTAAATATTTTTCAGGCTGACAAAGCCATATTTTACTCTTTTTCAGGCAACTGTAGATCAAAATCCTTCTGTTAAGCCATCTTCATTCCAAGTCTGTGTGAGACGTCACATATCTATGGTGTCACACAGGTAATATCGGACCATTCTGATGTAGGATTTTAAAATCAAAGGCTTAGATGTCCAAGTAAATCTTCAGTATATTTGACATCTTTTTCAGGATGTTAACGCCATATTTAACTCTTTTTCAGGATACTGTGAAACAGAATCGTCCTGTTAAGCCAGCTTCATTCCAAGTCTGGGTGAGACACCACATATCCATGGTGTCACACAGGTAATATCGGACTATTCTGATGTAGGATTTTAAAATTAAAGGCTGAAAGTCCTAGTAAATCTTCAGTATATTTGACATCTTTTTCAGGCTGTTAAAGCCATATTTTACTCGTTTTCAGGCAACTGTAGATCCAAATCCTACTGTTAAGCCAGCTTCATTCCAAGTCTGGTTGAAACATCACATATCCATCTTGTCACACAGTTAATATCGGACCAATCTGATGTAGGATTTAAAATCAAAGGCTTAAATGTCCAAGTAAATCTTCAGTATAGTTGACATCTTTTTCAGGATGTTAACGCCATGTATTACTTTTTTCAGGATACTGTAAAACGGAATCCTCCTGTTAAACCAGTGTCATTCCAAGTCTGGGTGAGACATCACATATCAATGGTGTCACATGTAATATCGGACCATTCTGATGTAGGTTTTAAAATTAAAAGCTAAAAGTCCTAGTAAATCTTCAGTATATTTGACAGCTTTTTATGGCTGTTAAAGCCATATTTAACTCTTTCTCAGGATAATGTGAAACAGAATCCTCCTGTTAGGCCAGATTCATTCCAAGTCTGGGTGATACATCACATATCCATGGTGTCACACAATTAATATCAGACCAATCTGATGTAGGATTTAAAATCAAAGGCTTAAATGTCCAAGTAAATCTAAAGTATATTTGTCATATTTTTCAGGCTGTTAAAGCCATATTTTACTCTTTTTCAGGCAACTGTAGATCCAAATCCTACTGTTAAGCCAGCATCATTCCAAGTCTGGGTCAGACATCACATATCCATGGTGTCACATGTAATATCGGACCAATCTTATGTAGGATTTTAAAATTAAAGGCTAAAAATCGAAAGTATATTTGACATCTTTTTATGGCTGTTAAAGCCATATTTAACTCTTTCTCAGGATACTGTGAAACAGAATCCTCCTGTTACGCCAGTTTCATTCCAAGTCTGGGTGAAACATCAGATATCCATGGTGTCACACAGTTAATGTCGGACCAATCTGATGTAGGATTTTAAAATGAAAGGCTAAAAATCTAAAGTATATTTGACAACTTTTTCAGGCTGTTAAAGCCATATTTTACTCTTTTTCAGGCAACTGTAGATCCAAATCCTACTGATAAGCCAGCGTCATTCCAAGTCTGCTTGAAACATCACATATCCATTGTGTCACACGGTTAATATCGTACCAATCTGATGTAGGATTTTAAAATTAAAGGCTGTAATTCCTAGTAAATCTTCAGTATATTTGACAGCTTTTTATGGCTTTTAAAGCATATTTTACTCTTTTTCAGGCAACTGTAGATCCAAATCCTACTGGTAAGCCAGCATCATTCCAAGTCTGGGTGAGACATCATATATCCATGGTGTCACACAGTTAATATCGGTCCAATCTTATGTAGGATTTTAAAATGAAAAGCTAAAAATCTAAAGTATATTTGACATCTTTTTCAGGCTGTTAAAGCCATATTTTACTCCTTTTCAGGATACTGTAAAAAAGAATCCTCCTGTTAAACCAGCTTCAATTTAAGTCTGGGTGAGACATCACCTATCTATGGTGTCACACAGGTAATATAGGACCATTCTGATGTAGGATTTTAAAATTAAAGGCTAAAAGTCCTAGTTAATCTTCAGTATATTTGATAGCTTTTTATGGATGTTAAAGCATATTTTATTCTTTCTCAGGATACTGTGAAACAGAATCCTCCTGTTAAGCCAGCTTCATTCCAAGTCTGGGTTAAACATCACATATCCATGGTGTAACACAGTTAATATCGGACTCATCGGATATAGGATTTTAAAATTAAAGGCTAAAATGTCCAAGTAAATCTAAAGTGTATTTCACATCTTTTTCATGCTGTTAAAGCTATATTTTACTCTTTTTCAGGATACTGTTAAACAGAATCGTCCTGTTTAGCCAGCTTCATTATAAGTCAGGGTGAAACATCACATATAAATTGTGTCACACAGGTAATATCGGACCAATAGGATATAGGATTTTAAAATTAAAGGCTAAAATGTCCAAGTAAATCTAAAGTGTATTTTAAATCTTTTTCAGGCTGATAAAGCCTTATTTTACTCTTTTTCAGGCAACTGTAGATCCAAATCCTACTGTTAAGACAGCTTCATTCCAAGTCTGGGTGAGACATCACATATCCATGGTGGCACACAGTTAATATCCAACCAATCTGATGTAGGATTTTAAAATTAAAGGCTAAAATGTCCATGTAAATCTGAAGTGTATTTGACATCTTCTTCATGCTGTTAAAGCCATATTTTACTCTTTTTCACGATACTGTTAAACAGAATCCTCCTGTTAAGCCAGCTTCATTCTGAGTCTGTTTGAGAAATCACATATACATGGTGTCACACAGGTAATATCGGACCAATCTCATATAGGATTTTAAAATTAAAGGCTAAAATGTCCATGTAAATCTAAAGTATATTTGACATATTTTTCAGGCTGTAAAAGCCATATTTTACTCTTTTTCAGGATAAAGAAAAAAAAAAATCCTCCTCTTAAGCCAGCTTCATTCCAAGTCTGGGTGAGACATCACATATCCATGGTGTCACACAGTTAATATCGGACCAATCTGTTGTAGGATTTGAAAATGAAAGGCTAAAAATCTAAAGTATGTTTGACATCTTTTTCAGGCTATTAAAGCCATATTTTACTCCTTTTCAGGATACTGTAAAACAGAATCCTCCTGTTAAACCAGCTTCATTCTAAGTCTGGGTGAGACATCACATATCTATTGTGTCACAAAGGTAATATCGGACCATTCTGATATAGGATTTTAAAATTAAAGGCTTAAATGTCCAAGTAAATCTTCAGTATATTTGACATCCTTTTCAGGATGTTAAATCCATATATTACTTTTTTCAGGATACTGTAAAACAGAATCCTCCTGTTAAACCAGTGTCATTCCAAGTCTGGGTGAGACATCACATATCTATGTTGTCACACAGTTAATATCGGACCAATCTGATGTAGGATTTTAAAATTAAAGGCTAAAATGTCCATGTAAATCTAAAGAATATTTGACATATTTTCCAGGCTGTTAAAGCCATATTTTACTCTTTTTCAGGATACTGTTAAACAGAATCCTCCTGTTAAGCCAGCTTCATTCCAAGTCTGCGTGAGATATCACATATAAATGATGTCACAGAGGTAATATCGGACCAATTGGATGTAGGATTTTAAAATTAAAGGATAAAATGTCCAAGTAAATCTAAAGTATATTTGACATATTTTTCAGTCTGTTAAAGCCATATTTTAATCTTTTTCAGGATACTGTTAAACAGAATCCTCCTGTTAAGCCAGCTTCAATGTAAGTCTGGGTGAGACATCACATATACATGGTGTCACACAGGTAATATCGGACCAATCGGATATAGGATTTTAAAATTAAAGGCTAAAATGTCCAAGTAAATCTAAAGTATATTTTAAATCTTTTTCAGGCTGATAAAGCCATATTTTACTCTTATTCAGGCAGCTGTAGATCCAAATCCTACTGTTAAGCCAGCTTCATTCCAAGTCTGTGTGAGAAATCACATATCCATGGTGTCACACAGTTAATGTCGCACCAATCTGATGTAGGATTTTAAAATCAAAGGCTTAAATGTCCAAGTAAATCTTCAGTATATTTGACATCTTTTTCAGGATGTTAACGTCATATTTAACTCTTTTTCAGGATACTGTTAAAAAGAATCCTCCTGTTAAGCCAGCTTCATTCTAAGTCTGGGTGAGACAACACATATACATGGTGTCACACAGGTAATATCGGACCAATCGGATATAGGATTTTAAAATTAAAGACTAAAATGTCCATGTAAATCTAGAGAATATTTGACTCATTTTCCAGGCTGTTAAAGCAATATTTTACTCTTTATCAGGATACTGTTAAACAGAATCCTCCTGTTGAGCCAGCTTCATTTCGAGTCTGGGTGAGACATCACATATCCATGGTGTCACACAGTTAATATCGGACCAATCTGATGTAGGATTTTAAAATTAAAGTCTAAAAGTCCTAGTAAATCTTCAGTATATTTGATAGCTTTTTATGGCTGTCAAAGCATATTTTATTATTTCTCAGGTTACTGTGAAACACAATCCTCCTGTTGAGCCAGCTTCATTCCAAGTCTGGGTGAGACATCACATATCCATGGTGTCACACAGTTAATATCGGACCAATCTGATGTAGGATATTAAATTTAAAGGCTAAAATGTCCAAGTAAATCTAAAGTGTATTTGACAACTTTTTCATGCTCTTAAAGCCATATTTTACTCTTTTTCAGGATACTGTTAAACAGAATCCTCCTGTTAAGCCAGCTTCATTCTAAGTCTGGGTGAGACATCACATATACATGGTATAACACAGTTAATATCGGACCAATCTGATGTAGGATTTTAAAATTAAAGGCTAAAATGTCCATGTAAATCTAAAGTATATTTGACATATTTTCGAGCCTGTTAAAGCCATATTTTACTCTTTTTCAGGATACTGTTAAACAGAATCCTCCTGATAATCCAGCTTCATTCCAAGTCTGGGTGTGACAACACATATCCATGGTGTCACACAGTTTATATCCTACCAATCTGATGTAGGATTTTAAAATTAAAGGATAAAATGTCCAAGTAAATCTAAAGTATTTATATGACATCTTTTTCAGGCTGTTAAAGCCATATTTTAATCTTTTTCAGGATACTGTTAAACAGAATACTCCTGTTAAGCCAGCTTCAATCTAAGTCTGGGTGAGACATCACATATACATGGTGTCACACAGTTAATATCGGACCAATCTGATGTAGGATTTTAAAATCAAAGGCTTAAATGTCCAAGTAAATCTTCAGTATATTTGACATCTTTTTCAGGATGTTAACGCCATATATTACTTTTTTCAGGATACTGTAAAACGGAATACTCCTGTTAAACCAGTGTCATTCCATGTCTGGGTGAGACAACACATATCAATGGTGTCACACAGGTAATATCGGACCATTCTGATGTAGGATTTTAAAATTAAAGGCTAAAATGTCCAAGTAAATCTAAAGTATATTTTAAATCTTTTTCAGGCTGATAAAGCCATATTTTACTCGTTTTCAGGCAACTGTAGATCCAAATCCTACTGTTAAGGCAGCTTCATTCCAAGTCTGGGTGAGACATCACATATCCATGGTGTCATAAAGTTAATATCGGACCAATCTGATGTAGGATTTTAAAATCAAAGGGTTAAATGTCCAAGTAAATCTAAAGTATATTTGACATATTTTTCAGGCTGTTAAAGCCATATTTTACTCTTTTTAAGGCAACTGTAGATCCAAATACTACTGTTAAGCCAGCGTCATTCCAAGTCTGGTTGAAACATCACATAACCATCGTGTCACACGGTTAATATCGTACCAATCAGATGTAGGATTTTAAAATTAAAGGCTGAAATTCCTAGTAAATCTTCAGTATATTTGACAGGTTTTTATGGCTTTTAAAGCATATTTTACTCTTTTTCAGGCAACTGTAGATCCAAATCCTACTGTTAAGCCAGCATCATTCCAAGTCTGGGTGAGACATCACATATCCATGGTGTCACACAGTTAATATCGGTCCAATCTTATGTAGGATTTTAAAATGAAAAGCTAAAAATCTAAAGTATATTTGACATCTTTTTCAGGCTGTTAAAGCCATATTTTACTCCTTTTCAGGATACTGTGAAACAGAATCCTACTGTTAAGGCAGCTGCATTCCAAGTCTGGGTGAGACATCACATATCCATGGTGTCACACAGTTAATATCGGACAAATCTGATGTAGGATTTTAAAATCAAAGGCTTAAATGTCCAAGTAAATCTAAAGTATATTTGACATATTTTTCAGGCTGTTAAAGCCATATTTTACTCGTTTTCAGGCAACTGTAGATCCAAATCCTACTGTTAAGCCAGCTTCATTCCAAGTCTGGTTGAAACATCACATATCCATCGTGTCACACAGTTAATATCGGACCAATCTGATGTAGGATTTTAAAATTAAAGGCTAAAGTGTCCATGTAAATCTAAAGTATATTTGACATCTTTTTCAGGCTGTTAAAGCCATATTTTACTATTTTTCAGGATACTGTAAAACAGAATCCTCCTGTTAAGCCAGCTTCATTCCAAGTCTGGGTGAGACATCACATATCCATGGTGTCACACAGTTAATATCCTACCAATCTGATGTAGGATTTTAAATTTAAAGGCTAAAATGTCCATGTAAATCTAGACAATATTTGACATATTTTCCAGGCTGTTAAAGCCATATTTTACTCTTTATCAGGATACTGTTAAACAGAATCCTCCTGTTGAGCCAGCTTCATTTCAAGTCTGGGTGAGACATCACATATCCATGGTGTCACACAGTTAATATCGGACCAATCTGATGTAGGATTTTAAAATTAAAGGCTAAAAGTCCTAGTAAATCTTCAGTATATTTGACATTGTTTTAAGGATTTTAACGCCATTTATTATTTATTTCAGGATAAAGTAAAACAGAATCCTCCTGTTAAACCAGTGTCATTCCAAGTCTGGGTGAGACAACACATATCAATGGTGTCACACAGGTAATTTCGGACCATTCTGATGTAGGTTTTAAAATTAAAAGCTAAAAGTCCTAGTAAATCTTCAGTATATTTGACATCTTTTCCAGGCTGTTAAAGCCATATTTTTCTCTTTTTCAGGATACTGTTAAACAGAATCCTCCTATTAAGCCAGCGTCATTCCAAGACTGGGTGAAACATCACATATCCATCGTATCACACGGTTAATATCGGACAAATCTGACATAGGATTTGAAAATTAAAGGCTAAAATGTCCAAGTAAATCTAAAGTATATTTAAAAATGTTTTTCAGGTTGTTAAAGCCATATTTTACTCTTTTTCATGATACTGCAAAACAGAATCCTCCTGTTAAGCCAGCTTAATTCCAAGTCTGGGTGAGACAACACATATACATGGTGTCACACAGGTAATATCGGACCAATTGGATGTAGGATTTTAAAATTAAAGGATAAAATGTCCAAGTAAATCTAAAGTATATTTGACATCTTTTTCAGGCTGTTAAAGCCATATTTTAATCTTTTTCAGGATACTGTTGAAAAGAATCCTCCTGTTAAGCCAGCTTCAATCTAAGTCTGGGTGAGACATCACATATACATGGTGTCACACAGTTAATATTGGACCAATCGGATGTAGGATTTTAAAATCAAAGGCTTAAATGTCCAAGTAAATCTAAAGTATATTTTAAATCTTTTTCAGGCTGATAAAGCCATATTTTACTCGTTTTCAGGCAACTGTAGATCCAAATCCTACTGTTAAGGCAGCTTCATTCCAAGTCTGGGTGAGACATCACATATCCATGGTGTCATAAAGTTAATATCGGACCAATCTGATGTAGGATTTTAAAATCAAAGGCTTAAATGTCCAAGTAAATCTAAAGTATATTTGACATATTTTTCAGGCTATTAAAGCCATATTTTACTCTTTTTCAGGCAACTGTAGATCCAAATACTACTGTTAAGCCAGCGTCATTCCAAGTCTGGTTGAAACATCACATATCCATCGTGTCACACGGTTAATATCGTACCAAACAGATGTAGGATTTTAAAATTAAAGGCTGAAATTCCTAGTAAATCTTCAGTATATTTGACAGGTTTTTATGGCTTTTAAAGCATATTTTACTCTTTTTCAGGCAACTGTAGATCCAAATCCTACTGTTAAGCCAGCATCATTCCAAGTCTGGGTGAGACATCACATATCCATGGTGTCACACAGTTAATATCGGTCCAATCTTATGTAGGATTTTAAAATGAAAAGCTAAAAATCTAAAGTATATTTGACATCTTTTTCAGGCTGTTAAAGCCATATTTTACTCCTTTTCAGGATACTGTGAAACAGAATCCTACTGTTAAGGCAGCTGCATTCCAAGTCTGGGTGAGACATCACATATCCATGGTGTCACACAGTTAATATCGGACAAATCTGATGTAGGATTTTAAAATCAAAGGCTTAAATGTCCAAGTAAATCTAAAGTATATTTGACATATTTTTCAGGCTGTTAAAGCCATATTTTACTCGTTTTCAGGCAACTGTAGATCCAAATCCTACTGTTAAGCCAGCTTCATTCCAAGTCTGGTTGAAACATCACATATCCATCGTGTCACACAGTTAATATCGGACCAATCTGATGTAGGATTTTAAAATTAAAGGCTAAAATGTCCAAGTAAATCTAAAGTATATTTGACATCTTTTTCAGGCTGTTAAAGCCATATTTTACTATTTTTCAGGATACTGTAAAACAGAATCCTCCTGTTAAGCCAGCTTCATTCCAAGTCTGGGTGAGACATCACATATCCATGGTGTCACACAGTTAATATCCTACCAATCTGATGTAGGATTTTAAATTTAAAGGCTAAAATGTCCATGTAAATCTAGACAATATTTGACATATTTTCCAGGCTGTTAAAGCCATATTTTACTCTTTATCAGGATACTGTTAAACAGAATCCTCCTGTTGAGCCAGCTTCATTTCAAGTCTGGGTGAGACATCACATATCCATGGTGTCACACAGTTAATATCGGACCAATCTGATGTAGGATTTTAAAATTAAAGGCTAAAAGTCCTAGTAAATCTTCAGTATATTTGACATTGTTTTAAGGATTTTAACGCCATTTATTATTTATTTCAGGATAAAGTAAAACAGAATCCTCCTGTTAAACCAGTGTCATTCCAAGTCTGGGTGAGACAACACATATCAATGGTGTCACACAGGTAATTTCGGACCATTCTGATGTAGGTTTTAAAATTAAAAGCTAAAAGTCCTAGTAAATCTTCAGTATATTTGACATCTTTTCCAGGCTGTTAAAGCCATATTTTTCTCTTTTTCAGGATACTGTTAAACAGAATCCTCCTATTAAGCCAGCGTCATTCCAAGACTGGGTGAAACATCACATATCCATCGTGTCACACGGTTAATATCGGACAAATCTGATGTAGGATTTGAAAATTAAAGGCTAAAATGTCCAAGTAAATCTAAAGTATATTTAAAAATGTTTTTCAGGTTGTTAAAGCCATATTTCACTCTTTTTCATGATACTGCAAAACAGAATCCTCCTGTTAAGCCAGCTTAATTCCAAGTCTGGGTGAGACAACACATATACATGGTGTCACACAGGTAATATCGGACCAATTGGATGTAGCATTTTAAAATTAAAGGATAAAATGTCCAAGTAAATCTAAAGTATATTTGACATCTTTTTCAGGCTGTTAAAGCCATATTTTAATCTTTTTCAGGATACTGTTGAAAAGAATCCTCCTGTTAAGCCAGCTTCAATCTAAGTCTGGGTGAGACATCACATATACATGGTGTCACACAGTTAATATCGGACCAATCGGATGTAGGATTTTAAAATCAAAGGCTTAAATGTCCAAGTAAATCTTCAGTATATTTGACATCTTCTTCAGGCTGTTAAAGCCAAATTTCACTCTTTTTCATGATACTGTAAAACAGAATCCTCCTGTTAAGCCAGCTTCTTTCTAAGTCTGGGTGAGACATCACATATACATGGTGTCACACAGGTAATATCGGACCAATCGGATGTAGGATGTTAAAATTAAAGGCTAAAATGTCCAAGTAAATCTAAAGTATATTTTAAATCTTTTTCAGGCTGATAAAGCCATATTTTACTATTTTTCAGGCAACTGTGGATCCAAATCCTTCTGGTAAGCCAGCATTATTCCAAGTCTGTGTGAGACATCACATATCCATGGTGTCACACAGTTAATATCGGAACTATCTGATGTAGGATTTTAAAATTAAATGCTAAAAATGTAATGTATATTTGACATCTTTTTCAGGCTGTTAAAGCCATATTTTACTCCTTTTCAGGATTGTGTAAAACAGAATATTCCTGTTAAACCAGCTTCATTCTATGTCTGGGTGTGACATCACATATCTATGGTGTCACACAGTTAATATCGGACCAATCTGATGTAGGATTTTAAAATTAAAGGCTTAAATGTCCAAGTAAATCTTCAGTATATTTGACATCCTTTTCAGGATGTTAAATCCAAATATTACTTTTTTCAGGATACTGTAAAACAGAATCCTCCTTTTAAACCAGTGTCATTCCAAGTCTGGTTAAGACAACACATATCAAGGGTGTCACACAGTTAATATCGGACCATTCTGATGTAAGTCTTAAAATTAAAAGCTAAAAGTCCAAGTAAATCTTCAGTATATTTGGCATCTTTTTCAGGCTGTTAAAGCCATATTTTACTCTTTTTCAGGATACTGTTAAAAAGAATCCTCCTGTTAAGCCAGCTTCATTCCAAGTCTGGGTGAGACACCACATATCCATGGTTTCACACAGGTTATATCGGACCAATCTGATGTAGGATTTTAAAATTAAAGGCTTAAATGTCCAAGTAAATCTTCAGTATATTTGACATCCTTTTCAGGATGTTAAATCCAAATATTACTTTTTTCAGGACACTGTAAAACAGAATCCTCCTGTTAAACCAGTGTCATTCCAAGTCTGGTTGAGACAACACATATCAAGGGTGTCACACAGGAAATATCGGACCATTCTGATGTAGGTTTTAAAATTAAAAGCTAAAAGTCCAAGTAAATCTTCAGTATATTTGACATTATTTTCAGGCTGTTAAAGCCATATTTAACTCTTTTTCAGGATACTGTAAAACAGAATTTTACTGTTAAGCCAGCTTCATTCCAAGTTTGGGTGAGACATCACATATCCATGTTGTCACACAGTTAATATCGGACCAATCGGATGTAGGATGTTAAAATTAAAGGCTAAAATGTCCAAGTAAATCTAAAGTATATTTTAAATCTTTTTCAGGCTGATAAAGCCATATTTTACTCTTTTTCAGGCAACTGTGGATCCAAATCCTTCTGTTAACCCTTGTATTGTCCTTCATGTCACGGGGACCTGTTCAGTTTATTGACCTTTCTACTACACTTGAGTTGTGCTCCGGGTCCCCGCGACTTCATGTGTATAATTTCACATCAACTGGCCTGGTTTATTTTATTTTATTTTATTTTATTTTATTTTATTTCTGACTAACTTATATTGTATATACTTTTCTACTCTTTTCATCTCACACAGCACAAGTATCCAAAAAGGTTTTTTATTCAGAAGAGATTCAAGGTACATTTTAGTTTGTTTCAGTTAGTATTTTTCCACATTTGTTGCCACACTTTACCCTTGTATTGTACGCTACAGCCACGGGACTTGTCCAGCTTATTGACTTTTCTACTACACTCACGTTGTGCTCCGGGTCCCCGGGACCCTCACGTGTATAATTTCACGTCAACTGCCTTGCTGTATTTTGCGATGTATTTTGGTACATCTCGAAAACGAGATGTTACATCTCAAGGGACTATTCCTAATAAAGAATTTCTATTTCATTTTTTTGCAAGCTTACACTGTAAATATTTGTCTACTCACATTTCACACAGCACAATAATCCCAAAGTGTTTTAATTTTATTCAAAATAGAGTCAAGGTTCATTTCAATTCATTTCAGTTTCGTCACTTTTGCGAACGCGACTCCCGATTAACGTTCTTTTTCTTGCAGCGTAACATCGACAGCCCAACCCGGCGCCGCTACCCACGACCCCAAGAGGCTACGGTCTCACGATTCAGCGCAGGCCCGCTGCAGCTCCTGCAGATGTACCTCTCGCAGCAGCCGCGACACGGTGTGTGTTTTGCGATCCGTGGGCTTTGACAGAGCTGACATCTCTTCCTTGCCGGGCACTCTCTGCGTCTCGGTTGGCTGCACTGCCGCCACGCTGCCCAGTCGCCTCGGTTCTCTCGGCCTCGCCGAACGCCAGCTCCGGTCGCGCAGATCGCCGCCTGCGCGGATTCCGCGCCTCCGCGGACCTCGCCGCCACGGCTTTGACGAGCGCGGCGGAGGCCTCAGGCGAGGCAGACGCCGTCGTCTCTCGATGAGCGGAGTCACAAGCGCCTTTCCCAGCTGTTCGAGAAACGCCTCCTCCTGTTGAGCTTGCCGCGCATCCACTGGGCCTGAGCTCTCGCCACAGCACAAAGGCGTTGTATGCGACACGTCGAGAATGTTGTGGAACAGGCTGGGGCCAGCTATGTGCTGGTCCTGCGGCAGCTGTACGCATGACGAGCTTGTCCAGGTTGTCCACGCCGCCCTTGGTGCGGTTGTAGGAAGGATGATGTCGGGTTTGGCTTGCCTGTCGGCGCTCACCCGCTGCCTCCCGTGTGCAGCGTGCTCAGCAGCACCACTTCCCCGTTCCTCTTGGGCACGTAGGACACCAGAGCGGTGGTGGGCGTGAATGCGAACTCTGACGAAGACCGCACGACCCTTGGTGGCGAGCAACGCCACGGTGCTCGGGCTTGTTTTTGCGCATCGTGCCCACCACGGTGAGGCGCTGGCGAGCAGCCGCTGGCCAGTGCGTAGGAGGTGAAAAAGTTGTCGCACGCACGCTGGCGTGGCCCTCAGGCCCTCGGTCACGTCCAGCAAAACGCGGAGCCCAGATTCTTTTCGGTGCGCCGTCACGGCTGCTCGTGTAGAGCTGCATGTTCCACGCGTAGCTGGAGCGGGCGTCGCAGGCCACCCACGACTTGAGTCCGTACTTGCGGGCTTGCTGGGCATGTACTGGCGGAAGGCGCATCAATTTTGGAAAAGATTACAAACACACACACACACACACACGACACACACACACACACACACACACACACACACACACACACACACACACACACACAGACGCACAGAGACAGACACACACAGACACACAGACACACACACACACACACACAGACGCACAGAGACAGAAACACGCACACACGCACACACGCACACAGACACAGACAGACACACACACACACACACACACACACACACACACACACACACAGACGCACACAGAGACAGACACACAGACGACAGGAGACAGACACACAGAGAGACACACACACACACATATTTATTGAGACACAGACACATTTTACACACGCACACACCACACACACACAGACACACAGACACACACACACACACACACACACAGACACACAGACACACACACACACACACGCACGCACACACACACATTCACACAGAGACACACGCACACACACACACACACACACACACACACACATAATTTCACACACACACACACACACACACACACAGAGACACACACACACATAAAATTACAATGGGTACAATGGGCACAACGGTGAGAAGAACTCACACAGCAAAGACAGCCCACCTCAAAGGGAACCAGCTGCTCGTCCACAGTGACGTCAGCCCGTAAGAGGCGAGGCAGCCGCTGGCCCACGCGCCCCACACGCCTCGTACGGCCGCCAGTTTGTCCGAGGTCTGGCGCTTCCGATCAAGGTTGTCGTAAACGCAGCAGTCTCGAGTAGGCGGGAACCGTTTGACCGGCATCGTGGCGCGGAAAATGGCCCTGCCGCTTCCTCGGCCAAGGCTTCCAGGCCTCGTGCGGACCTGTACACACCCGCGAGGATCAGGCCCGAGGTAGCTCGCAGGTCCGTGGCGCCCATCGCTTCCCACTAAATTTTCAGCGACGCCTGCGGCCCTGAGGTTGGCCGTGCCAGTACCGTTTATTCGCTATGTGACAAACAGCTGGAACGAGAGAGTATGTCATGATGTGCTCCGCCATGACGCTGGGGTCCCGGCTCGTGGTATCGGAGCGGAGCTTAGCGAAGCGAGGCCGCCGTCTCGGTTCTTCGCCTCGGCCTTGTTCATCTGCGTCTTTTCGTGGAACGGCGACGGGGCCGCTGGATGATAAGTTTTCGAGGACCATTCTATTTTGCCGCTTTGACAAAACATTTCCTGTCGCCATCCTCAACGTGCTCCTCGTCATTACTACCCCGTCTTCTCTAGCCTCGTCTTCTCTAACCTCATCGTACTCCTCGCTTTCACTACCCTCGTCTTCTCCACCTCATCGTACTCGCCTCGCTACCCTCGCCTTCTACCTCGCTCGCTTTACTCCCTCGTCTTCTAGCCTGTCTTCTAACCTCATCGTACTCCTCTCGCTGGGCTACCCTGCCTTCTCCGACCTCATCAAGATTTCGCCTTCGCTACCCTCGCCTCTCTACCCTCGTCTTCGCAATCTCATTGTACTCCCGCCTTCACACTACTCCTCTTCCCCTCTCTCTTCATCCTCTTTCTTCTTTCTTCTTCTTCTCTTCTCTTCTTCTTCTTCTTTCCTTCTTCTTCTTCATATTCTTCATCTGGCCTTTGTTGCCCACTTTCTCCACGTCTCCTCCTTGTCAACCAACATCGTCTTGGCCTCGTCATCGGCTCAGCCGCTCTCTCCTTCTCGCTCTGGTGTCGCAGCAACGGTCCTGTTCCCGGTCCTCTTCTGACGCGCACACGCCGTCACAGATCACCGTGGTGGTTGTGTACGTTAAGTGGCCTCTTGTACTTTTGGTCTTCTTCTCGTACGTGTACTTGAAGGGACATTGCGAGCGGGCCTGCTTGATTTATAACGATGCAGCTTCAATTCCAGAGTCAAACGACGGGCCAGCTGATGCTGCCGTGACCAGTGCACAGCTCCAAACAATACGATGTAAGATGACAACAGAAAGAAGGACAGACAAATGTCTGCAGTTCATACTGTAAATATGTGTGTGTGTGTGTGTGTGTGTGTGTGTGTGTCTGTTTGTCTCTGCATCTCTCAGTGTTTGATAAATATATTTAGTAGACTCAGCTTCTTTTGCTTTATTTTATTTCCCTTTCATACAATACAACACAAAATACATTTGAATGAAGGACGGGTCCCAGAGACCAAGGCCTACATCATGTAGTGAAAATATACAGTTGAATGCGAGACGGTCAGAGACCCAAGGCCGACACGCGGTAGTGAAATATACAGTTTGATGCAGGACGGGTCGCAGAGACCAAGGCCGACACTGCGGTAGTGGAAATATACAGTCGAATGCAGGACGGGTCCAGAGACCCGAAGGCCGATACTGCGGTAGTGGAAAAATACATTTGAATGGAGCACGGGTCCCAGAGACCAGACGCCAGTGTCGCGTAGTGGAAATATACAGTCGAATGCAGAACGGGTCCCAGAGACCCAGACGCCAGTGTCGCGGTAGTGGAAATATACAGTTTGAATGCAGGACGGGTCCCAGAGACCCGAAGGCTGCCGGTAGTGGAAAAATACCCGGTCGGCACGGGTCGCAGAGACTTGAAGGCCGACACCGCGGTAGTGGAACACAGTCGATGCACGGGTCCCAGAGACCAAGGCCGACACCGCGTAGTGGAAAAATACATTTGAATGCTGGACGGGTCGCAGAGACCGGGATGCCATACAGCGGTAGTGGGAATATACAGTTGAATGCAGGACGGTCTCAGAGACCAAGGCCGAGCACGCGGTAGAAGTGAAATACTTTCAATGCAGGACGAAAGTCCCAGAGACCCGGGCCGTGTCGCGAAGTTGAAAATACATTCGATGCTGGACGGTCGCAGAGACCCAAATGCCGATACAGCGGTAGTGGAAATATACAGTCGATGCAGGACGGGTCTCAGAGACCCGAAGGCCGATATCACGGTAGTGGAAATATACAGTCGAAAGTAGACGGGTCGCGAGACTCCAAGGTCGACAACGCTGTAGTGGAAATACATGTCGAATGCAGCACGGGTCCCAGAGACCCAAGGCCGACTCCGCGGTAGTGGAAAATACATTTGAATGGAGGACGGGTCCCAGACACCCAAGGCCGATAGCGGTAGAAGTGAAATACTTTCGATGCAGACGGGTCCCAGAGACCCGAAGGCCGGTGTCGCGGTAGTCGAAAAATACATTTGAATGCTGGACGGGTCGTAGAGACCCGAATGGCTACAGCGGTAGTGGAAATATACAGTCGAATGCAGGACGGGTCTCACCCGAAGGCCGTGTCGCGGTAGTTGAAAAATACATTCGATGCGAGACGGGTCCAAGAGACCGAAGGCCGATACCGCGGTAGAAGTGAAACACTTTAAATGCAGGACAGGTCCCAGAGACCAAGGCCGGTGTCGCGGTAGTGGAAAAATACATTTGAATGAGGACGGGTCCAGGGAACAGGCCAATGTCGCTGTAGTGGAAAATTACATTCAATGCGAGTCGGGTCCAAGTGACCCAAGACCGATACCGCGGTAGTGGAAACATACATTTGAATGGAGGACGGGTCCCAGGGACCCAGACGCCAATGTCGCTGTAGGAAAAATTACATTCAATGCAGGTCGGGTCCAAGAGACCAAGACCGATACCACGTGTAGTGGCATACATTTGAATGGAGGACGGGTCCCAGGGACCCAGACGCCAATGTCGCTGTAGTGGAAAATTACAAACAATATGTAGTTGGGGTCCAAGAGACCCAAGGCCGATACTGCGGTAGAGAAGGAAATACTGATGCAGGACGGGTCCCAGAGACCAAGGCCGTGTCGCGGTAGTTGTTACATTTGATCGCGAGACGGGTCCTGAGACCAAGGTCGGGTGGCGTTGCCAGAAGTTGAAAAACACATTCGAATGCTGGGACAATGTGAGACCCGAAGGCTTTATACTGCGGTAGAAGTGAAATACTTTAATGCAGGATGGGTCCCAAAGACCTGGAAGGCCGGCGTCATGTAGTTGCAAAATACATTTGAATGGAGGATTGGTCCAGACCCAGACGCCAATGTCGCTGTAGTGAAAAAATTACATTCAATGCGAGTCGGGTCCAAGAGACTCGAAGACCGATACTGTAGAGGGAAAAATACATTTGAATGAAGGACGGGTCCCAGAGACCCGGCTGGTCAAGTCGCGTAGTTGCAAATACATTTGAATGGAGGACGGGTCCCAGAGACCCGAAGGCCGGTGTCGCGTAGTTGAAAATACATTTGAATGCAGGACGGGTCTCAGAGACTCAAGGCCGATACCGCGGTGTGGAAATATACAGTCGATCGCGAGACGGGTCGCAGAGACCCGAAGGCCGACACCGCGGTAGTGGAAATACACAGTCGACTGCAGCACGGGTCCCAGAGACCTCGAAGGCCGACTCGCGTAGCTGAAAAAAATACATTCGAATGAAGGACGGGTCTCAGAGACCCAGACGCCAATGTCGCTTGTATCTGGAAAATTACATTCAATGCGAGTCGGGTCCAAGAGACCCGACCGACACCAGGCGGTAGGGAAAATACATTTGAATGAAGGACGGGTCCCAGAGACCAAGGCTTCTGATACCGCGGTAGAAGTGAAATACTTTCGATGCAGGACGGTCTCAGAGACCAAGGCCGATAACAAGTGTAGGGAAATATACAGTCGAATGCGAGACGGGTCGCAGATACCAAGGCCGACACCGCGGTAGTGAAACACAGTTTGATGCAGCACGGGTCCCAGAGACCAAGGCTTCACTCGCGGTAGTGGAAAAAATACATTTGAATGAAGGATCGGTCCAGAGACCCAGACGCCATGTCGCTGTACTGGAAAAAATTACATTCAATGAAAATGGGTCCAAGAGACCTTAACACCGACACCGCTGTAGTGGAAAAATACATTTGAATGAAGGACGGGTCCTAGAGACCCAAGGCCGATACTGCGGTAGAAGTGAAATACTGGATGCAGGACGGGTCCCAGAGACCCGAAGGCCGGTGTCGCGGTAGTTGAAAAATACATTTGAATTAGACGGTCCCAGAGACCCGAAGGCCGGTAAGGCGTAGTTGAAAATACATTCGAATGTGCTGGATGGGTCGCAGAGACCAAGGCCGATACGCGGTAGAAGTGAAATATTTTTGAATGCAGGACGGGTCCTAGAGATTCAAGGCCGGTGTCGCGGTAGTTGAAAAATACATTTGAACTGCGAGACGGGTCCAGAGACCAAGGCCGGTAAGCGGTAGTTGGAAAATACATTTGAATGCTGGACGGGTCCAGAGACCCGAGGGCCATACCGCGGTAGAAGTGAAATACTCGAATGCAGACGGGTCCTAAAGACTCCAAGGCTGCAAGCCAAGGTAGTTGCAAAATACATTTGAAATGGAGGACGGTCCCAGAGACCCAGATGCCAGTGTCACGGTAGTGGGAAAATACATTCGAATGCAGACGGGTCCCAGAGACCCAATGACGGTGTCATGTAGAAGTGAAAATACTTGAATACAGGACGGGTCCCAGACCCGAAGGTCGGTGTCGCGGTAGTGGAAAAGTACATTTGACTGCAGGACGGGTCCCAGAGACCCGAAGGCCTGTAGCGGTAGTCCAACAAACTGTTGAATGCTCGACGGGTCCCAGAGACCTAAGGCCAGGTCCGAATCAGTGAATGAAACAAGCGTTGGTCCCCTTGACCCGAAGGCCAATGCAAAAAAAGTCATATAAACTGCATTTGGCTGGGCTTTACCTGATGGACAATCCTCCTTTAAACCAGCTTCATTCCAAGTCTGAGAGAAACATCACATATCCATGGTGTCACACAGTCAATATTGGACCATTCTGATGTAGGTTTTTAAAATTAAAGGCTAAAATGTCCAAGTAAATCTACAGTATATTTGACATCTTTTTCAGGCTGTTAAAGCCATATTTTACTCTTTTTCAGGCAACTGTAGAACGGAATCCTCCTGTTAAACCAGCTTCATTCCAAGTCTGAACACATCATATATCCATGGTGTCACACAGGCAATATCGACCATTCTGATGTAGGATTTTAAAATTAAAGGCTAAAATGTCCAAGTAAATCTACAGTATATTTGACATCTTTTTCAGGCTGTTAAAGCCATATTTTACTCTTTTTCAGGCAACTGTAGAACGGAATCCTCCTGTTAAACCAGCTTCATTCCAAGTCTGGGTAACACATCATATATCCATGGTGTCACACAGGCAATATCGGACCATTCTGATGTAGGATTTTAAAATTAAAGGCTAAAATGTCCAAGTAAATCTACAGTATATTTGACATCTTTTTCAGGCTGTTAAAGCCATATTTTACTCTTTTTCAGGCAACTGTAGAACGGAATCCTCCTGTTAAACCAGCTTCATTCCAAGTCTGAGAGACATCACATATCCATGGTGTCACACAGTCAATATTGGACCATTCTGATGTAGGATTTTAAAATTAAAGGCTAAAATGTCCAAGTAAATCTACAGTATATTTGACATCTTTTTCAGGCTGTTAAAGCCATATTTTACTCTTTTTCAGGCAACTGTAGAACGGAATCCTCCTGTTAAACCAGCTTCATTCCAAGTCTGAGAGAAACATCACATATCCATGGTGTCACACAGTCAATATTGGACCATTCTGATGTAGGATTTTAAAATTAAAGGCTAAAATGTCCAAGTAAATCTACAGTATATTTGACATCTTTTTCAGGCTGTTAAAGCCATATTTTACTCTTTTTCAGGCAACTGTAGAACGGAATCCTCCTGTTAAACCAGCTTCATTCCAAGTCTGAGTAAACATCACATATCCATGGTGTCACACAGTCAATATCGGACCATTCTGATGTAGGATTTTAAAATTAAAGGCTAAAATGTCCAAGTAAATCTACAGTATATTTGACATCTTTTTCAGGCTGTTAAAGCCATATTTTACTCTTTTTCAGGCAACTGTAGAACGGAATCCTCCTGTTAAACCAGCTTCATTCCAAGTCTGAGAGAAACATCACATATCCATGGTGTCACACAGTCAATATTGGACCATTCTGATGTAGGATTTTAAAATTAAAGGCTAAAATGTCCAAGTAAATCTACAGTATATTTGACATCTTTTTCAGGCTGTTAAAGCCATATTTTACTCTTTTTCAGGCAACTGTAGAACGGAATCCTCCTGTTAAACCAGCTTCATTCCAAGTCTGAGAGAAACATCACATATCCATGGTGTCACACAGTCAATATCGGACCATTCTGATGTAGGATTTTAAAATTAAAGGCTAAAATGTCCAAGTAAATCTACAGTATATTTGACATCTTTTTCAGGCTGTTAAAGCCATATTTTACTCTTTTTCAGGCAACTGTAGAACGGAATCCTCCTGTTAAACCAGCTTCATTCCAAGTCTGAGAGAAACATCACATATCCATGGTGTCACACAGTCAATATTGGACCATTCTGATGTAGGATTTTAAAATTAAAGGCTAAAATGTCCAAGTAAATCTACAGTATATTTGACATCTTTTTCAGGCTGTTAAAGCCATATTTTACTCTTTTTCAGGCAACTGTAGAACGGAATCCTCCTGTTAAACCAGCTTCATTCCAAGTCTGGGAAACATCACATATCCATGGTGTCACACAGTCAATATCGGACCATTCTGATGTAGGATTTTAAAATTAAAGGCTAAAATGTCCAAGTAAATCTACAGTATATTTGACATCTTTTTCAGGCTGTTAAAGCCATATTTTACTCTTTTTCAGGCAACTGTAGAACGGAATCCTCCTGTTAAACCAGCTTCATTCCAAGTCTGGGTAACACATCATATATCCATGGTGTCACACAGGCAATATCGGACCATTCTGATGTAGGATTTTAAAATTAAAGGCTAAAATGTCCAAGTAAATCTACAGTATATTTGACATCTTTTTCAGGCTGTTAAAGCCATATTTTACTCTTTTTCAGGCAACTGTAGAACGGAATCCTCCTGTTAAACCAGCTTCATTCCAAGTCTGAGAGAAACATCACATATCCATGGTGTCACACAGTCAATATCGGACCATTCTGATGTAGGATTTTAAAATTAAAGGCTAAAATGTCCAAGTAAATCTACAGTATATTTGACATCTTTTTCAGGCTGTTAAAGCCATATTTTACTCTTTTTCAGGCAACTGTAGAACGGAATCCTCCTGTTAAACCAGCTTCATTCCAAGTCTGAGAGAAACATCACATATCCATGGTGTCACACAGTCAATATTGGACCATTCTGATGTAGGATTTTAAAATTAAAGGCTAAAATGTCCAAGTAAATCTACAGTATATTTGACATCTTTTTCAGGCTGTTAAAGCCATATTTTACTCTTTTTCAGGCAACTGTAGAACGGAATCCTCCTGTTAAACCAGCTTCATTCCAAGTCTGGAGAAACATCACATATCCATGGTGTCACACAGTCAATATCGGACCATTCTGATGTAGGATTTTAAAATTAAAGGCTAAAATGTCCAAGTAAATCTACAGTATATTTGACATCTTTTTCAGGCTGTTAAAGCCATATTTTACTCTTTTTCAGGCAACTGTAGAACGGAATCCTCCTGTTAAACCAGCTTCATTCCAAGTCTGAGAGAAACATCACATATCCATGGTGTCACACAGTCAATATCGGACCATTCTGATGTAGGATTTTAAAATTAAAGGCTAAAATGTCCAAGTAAATCTACAGTATATTTGACATCTTTTTCAGGCTGTTAAAGCCATATTTTACTCTTTTTCAGGCAACTGTAGAACGGAATCCTCCTGTTAAACCAGCTTCATTCCAAGTCTGGGAAACATCACATATCCATGGTGTCACACAGTCAATATCGGACCATTCTGATGTAGGATTTTAAAATTAAAGGCTAAAATGTCCAAGTAAATCTACAGTATATTTGACATCTTTTTCAGGCTGTTAAAGCCATATTTTACTCTTTTTCAGGCAACTGTAGAACGGAATCCTCCTGTTAAACCAGCTTCATTCCAAGTCTGAGAGAAACATCACATATCCATGGTGTCACACAGTCAATATCGGACCATTCTGATGTAGGATTTTAAAATTAAAGGCTAAAATGTCCAAGTAAATCTACAGTATATTTGACATCTTTTTCAGGCTGTTAAAGCCATATTTTACTCTTTTTCAGGCAACTGTAGAACGGAATCCTCCTGTTAAACCAGCTTCATTCCAAGTCTGAGAGAAACATCACATATCCATGGTGTCACACAGTCAATATCGGACCATTCTGATGTAGGATTTTAAAATTAAAGGCTAAAATGTCCAAGTAAATCTACAGTATATTTGACATCTTTTTCAGGCTGTTAAAGCCATATTTTACTCTTTTTCAGGCAACTGTAGAACGGAATCCTCCTGTTAAACCAGCTTCATTCCAAGTCTGAGAGAAACATCACATATCCATGGTGTCACACAGTCAATATCGGACCATTCTGATGTAGGATTTTAAAATTAAAGGCTAAAATGTCCAAGTAAATCTACAGTATATTTGACATCTTTTTCAGGCTGTTAAAGCCATATTTTACTCTTTTTCAGGCAACTGTAGAACGGAATCCTCCTGTTAAACCAGCTTCATTCCAAGTCTGAGAGAAACATCACATATCCATGGTGTCACACAGTCAATATCGGACCATTCTGATGTAGGATTTTAAAATTAAAGGCTAAAATGTCCAAGTAAATCTACAGTATATTTGACATCTTTTTCAGGCTGTTAAAGCCATATTTTACTCTTTTTCAGGCAACTGTAGAACGGAATCCTCCTGTTAAACCAGCTTCATTCCAAGTCTGGGAAACATCACATATCCATGGTGTCACACAGTCAATATCGGACCATTCTGATGTAGGATTTTAAAATTAAAGGCTAAAATGTCCAAGTAAATCTACAGTATATTTGACATCTTTTTCAGGCTGTTAAAGCCATATTTTACTCTTTTTCAGGCAACTGTAGAACGGAATCCTCCTGTTAAACCAGCTTCATTCCAAGTCTGAGAGAAACATCACATATCCATGGTGTCACACAGTCAATATCGGACCATTCTGATGTAGGATTTTAAAATTAAAGGCTAAAATGTCCAAGTAAATCTACAGTATATTTGACATCTTTTTCAGGCTGTTAAAGCCATATTTTACTCTTTTTCAGGCAACTGTAGAACGGAATCCTCCTGTTAAACCAGCTTCATTCCAAGTCTGAGAGAAACATCACATATCCATGGTGTCACACAGTCAATATTGGACCATTCTGATGTAGGATTTTAAAATTAAAGGCTAAAATGTCCAAGTAAATCTACAGTATATTTGACATCTTTTTCAGGCTGTTAAAGCCATATTTTACTCTTTTTCAGGCAACTGTAGAACGGAATCCTCCTGTTAAACCAGCTTCATTCCAAGTCTGAGAGAAACATCACATATCCATGGTGTCACACAGTCAATATCGGACCATTCTGATGTAGGATTTTAAAATTAAAGGCTAAAATGTCCAAGTAAATCTACAGTATATTTGACATCTTTTTCAGGCTGTTAAAGCCATATTTTACTCTTTTTCAGGCAACTGTAGAACGGAATCCTCCTGTTAAACCAGCTTCATTCCAAGTCTGAGAGAAACATCACATATCCATGGTGTCACACAGTCAATATCGGACCATTCTGATGTAGGATTTTAAAATTAAAGGCTAAAATGTCCAAGTAAATCTACAGTATATTTGACATCTTTTTCAGGCTGTTAAAGCCATATTTTACTCTTTTTCAGGCAACTGTAGAACGGAATCCTCCTGTTAAACCAGCTTCATTCCAAGTCTGAGAGAAACATCACATATCCATGGTGTCACACAGTCAATATCGGACCATTCTGATGTAGGATTTTAAAATTAAAGGCTAAAATGTCCAAGTAAATCTACAGTATATTTGACATCTTTTTCAGGCTGTTAAAGCCATATTTTACTCTTTTTCAGGCAACTGTAGAACGGAATCCTCCTGTTAAACCAGCTTCATTCCAAGTCTGAGAAACATCACATATCCATGGTGTCACACAGTCAATATCGGACCATTCTGATGTAGGATTTTAAAATTAAAGGCTAAAATGTCCAAGTAAATCTACAGTATATTTGACATCTTTTTCAGGCTGTTAAAGCCATATTTTACTCTTTTTCAGGCAACTGTAGAACGGAATCCTCCTGTTAAACCAGCTTCATTCCAAGTCTGGGAGAAACATCACATATCCATGGTGTCACACAGTCAATATCGGACCATTCTGATGTAGGATTTTAAAATTAAAGGCTAAAATGTCCAAGTAAATCTACAGTATATTTGACATCTTTTTCAGGCTGTTAAAGCCATATTTTACTCTTTTTCAGGCAACTGTAGAACGGAATCCTCCTGTTAAACCAGCTTCATTCCAAGTCTGAGAGAAACATCACATATCCATGGTGTCACACAGTCAATATCGGACCATTCTGATGTAGGATTTTAAAATTAAAGGCTAAAATGTCCAAGTAAATCTACAGTATATTTGACATCTTTTTCAGGCTGTTAAAGCCATATTTTACTCTTTTTCAGGCAACTGTAGAACGGAATCCTCCTGTTAAACCAGCTTCATTCCAAGTCTGGGAAACATCACATATCCATGGTGTCACACAGTCAATATCGGACCATTCTGATGTAGGATTTTAAAATTAAAGGCTAAAATGTCCAAGTAAATCTACAGTATATTTGACATCTTTTTCAGGCTGTTAAAGCCATATTTTACTCTTTTTCAGGCAACTGTAGAACGGAATCCTCCTGTTAAACCAGCTTCATTCCAAGTCTGAGAGAAACATCACATATCCATGGTGTCACACAGTCAATATCGGACCATTCTGATGTAGGATTTTAAAATTAAAGGCTAAAATGTCCAAGTAAATCTACAGTATATTTGACATCTTTTTCAGGCTGTTAAAGCCATATTTTACTCTTTTTCAGGCAACTGTAGAACGGAATCCTCCTGTTAAACCAGCTTCATTCCAAGTCTGAGAGAAACATCACATATCCATGGTGTCACACAGTCAATATCGGACCATTCTGATGTAGGATTTTAAAATTAAAGGCTAAAATGTCCAAGTAAATCTACAGTATATTTGACATCTTTTTCAGGCTGTTAAAGCCATATTTTACTCTTTTTCAGGCAACTGTAGAACGGAATCCTCCTGTTAAACCAGCTTCATTCCAAGTCTGAGAGAAACATCACATATCCATGGTGTCACACAGTCAATATCGGACCATTCTGATGTAGGATTTTAAAATTAAAGGCTAAAATGTCCAAGTAAATCTACAGTATATTTGACATCTTTTTCAGGCTGTTAAAGCCATATTTTACTCTTTTTCAGGCAACTGTAGAACGGAATCCTCCTGTTAAACCAGCTTCATTCCAAGTCTGGGAAACATCACATATCCATGGTGTCACACAGTCAATATCGGACCATTCTGATGTAGGATTTTAAAATTAAAGGCTAAAATGTCCAAGTAAATCTACAGTATATTTGACATCTTTTTCAGGCTGTTAAAGCCATATTTTACTCTTTTTCAGGCAACTGTAGAACGGAATCCTCCTGTTAAACCAGCTTCATTCCAAGTCTGAGAGAAACATCACATATCCATGGTGTCACACAGTCAATATCGGACCATTCTGATGTAGGATTTTAAAATTAAAGGCTAAAATGTCCAAGTAAATCTACAGTATATTTGACATCTTTTTCAGGCTGTTAAAGCCATATTTTACTCTTTTTCAGGCAACTGTAGAACGGAATCCTCCTGTTAAACCAGCTTCATTCCAAGTCTGGGAAACATCACATATCCATGGTGTCACACAGTCAATATCGGACCATTCTGATGTAGGATTTTAAAATTAAAGGCTAAAATGTCCAAGTAAATCTACAGTATATTTGACATCTTTTTCAGGCTGTTAAAGCCATATTTTACTCTTTTTCAGGCAACTGTAGAACGGAATCCTCCTGTTAAACCAGCTTCATTCCAAGTCTGAGAGAAACATCACATATCCATGGTGTCACACAGTCAATATCGGACCATTCTGATGTAGGATTTTAAAATTAAAGGCTAAAATGTCCAAGTAAATCTACAGTATATTTGACATCTTTTTCAGGCTGTTAAAGCCATATTTTACTCTTTTTCAGGCAACTGTAGAACGGAATCCTCCTGTTAAACCAGCTTCATTCCAAGTCTGAGAGAAACATCACATATCCATGGTGTCACACAGTCAATATCGGACCATTCTGATGTAGGATTTTAAAATTAAAGGCTAAAATGTCCAAGTAAATCTACAGTATATTTGACATCTTTTTCAGGCTGTTAAAGCCATATTTTACTCTTTTTCAGGCAACTGTAGAACGGAATCCTCCTGTTAAACCAGCTTCATTCCAAGTCTGAGAGAAACATCACATATCCATGGTGTCACACAGTCAATATCGGACCATTCTGATGTAGGATTTTAAAATTAAAGGCTAAAATGTCCAAGTAAATCTACAGTATATTTGACATCTTTTTCAGGCTGTTAAAGCCATATTTTACTCTTTTTCAGGCAACTGTAGAACGGAATCCTCCTGTTAAACCAGCTTCATTCCAAGTCTGGAGAAACATCACATATCCATGGTGTCACACAGTCAATATCGGACCATTCTGATGTAGGATTTTAAAATTAAAGGCTAAAATGTCCAAGTAAATCTACAGTATATTTGACATCTTTTTCAGGCTGTTAAAGCCATATTTTACTCTTTTTCAGGCAACTGTAGAACGGAATCCTCCTGTTAAACCAGCTTCATTCCAAGTCTGAGAGAAACATCACATATCCATGGTGTCACACAGTCAATATCGGACCATTCTGATGTAGGATTTTAAAATTAAAGGCTAAAATGTCCAAGTAAATCTACAGTATATTTGACATCTTTTTCAGGCTGTTAAAGCCATATTTTACTCTTTTTCAGGCAACTGTAGAACGGAATCCTCCTGTTAAACCAGCTTCATTCCAAGTCTGGGAAACATCACATATCCATGGTGTCACACAGTCAATATCGGACCATTCTGATGTAGGATTTTAAAATTAAAGGCTAAAATGTCCAAGTAAATCTACAGTATATTTGACATCTTTTTCAGGCTGTTAAAGCCATATTTTACTCTTTTTCAGGCAACTGTAGAACGGAATCCTCCTGTTAAACCAGCTTCATTCCAAGTCTGAGAGAAACATCACATATCCATGGTGTCACACAGTCAATATCGGACCATTCTGATGTAGGATTTTAAAATTAAAGGCTAAAATGTCCAAGTAAATCTACAGTATATTTGACATCTTTTTCAGGCTGTTAAAGCCATATTTTACTCTTTTTCAGGCAACTGTAGAACGGAATCCTCCTGTTAAACCAGCTTCATTCCAAGTCTGAGAGAAACATCACATATCCATGGTGTCACACAGTCAATATCGGACCATTCTGATGTAGGATTTTAAAATTAAAGGCTAAAATGTCCAAGTAAATCTACAGTATATTTGACATCTTTTTCAGGCTGTTAAAGCCATATTTTACTCTTTTTCAGGCAACTGTAGAACGGAATCCTCCTGTTAAACCAGCTTCATTCCAAGTCTGAGAGAAACATCACATATCCATGGTGTCACACAGTCAATATCGGACCATTCTGATGTAGGATTTTAAAATTAAAGGCTAAAATGTCCAAGTAAATCTACAGTATATTTGACATCTTTTTCAGGCTGTTAAAGCCATATTTTACTCTTTTTCAGGCAACTGTAGAACGGAATCCTCCTGTTAAACCAGCTTCATTCCAAGTCTGAGAAAACATCATATCCATGGTGTCACACAGTCAATATCGGACCATTCTGATGTAGGATTTTAAAATTAAAGGCTAAAATGTCCAAGTAAATCTACAGTATATTTGACATCTTTTTCAGGCTGTTAAAGCCATATTTTACTCTTTTTCAGGCAACTGTAGAACGGAATCCTCCTGTTAAACCAGCTTCATTCCAAGTCTGAGAGAAACATCACATATCCATGGTGTCACACAGTCAATATCGGACCATTCTGATGTAGGATTTTAAAATTAAAGGCTAAAATGTCCAAGTAAATCTACAGTATATTTGACATCTTTTTCAGGCTGTTAAAGCCATATTTTACTCTTTTTCAGGCAACTGTAGAACGGAATCCTCCTGTTAAACCAGCTTCATTCCAAGTCTGAGAGAAACATCACATATCCATGGTGTCACACAGTCAATATCGGACCATTCTGATGTAGGATTTTAAAATTAAAGGCTAAAATGTCCAAGTAAATCTACAGTATATTTGACATCTTTTTCAGGCTGTTAAAGCCATATTTTACTCTTTTTCAGGCAACTGTAGAACGGAATCCTCCTGTTAAACCAGCTTCATTCCAAGTCTGAGAGAAACATCACATATCCATGGTGTCACACAGTCAATATCGGACCATTCTGATGTAGGATTTTAAAATTAAAGGCTAAAATGTCCAAGTAAATCTACAGTATATTTGACATCTTTTTCAGGCTGTTAAAGCCATATTTTACTCTTTTTCAGGCAACTGTAGAACGGAATCCTCCTGTTAAACCAGCTTCATTCCAAGTCTGAGAGAAACATCACATATCCATGGTGTCACACAGTCAATATCGGACCATTCTGATGTAGGATTTTAAAATTAAAGGCTAAAATGTCCAAGTAAATCTACAGTATATTTGACATCTTTTTCAGGCTGTTAAAGCCATATTTTACTCTTTTTCAGGCAACTGTAGAACGGAATCCTCCTGTTAAACCAGCTTCATTCCAAGTCTGAGAGAAACATCACATATCCATGGTGTCACACAGTCAATATCGGACCATTCTGATGTAGGATTTTAAAATTAAAGGCTAAAATGTCCAAGTAAATCTACAGTATATTTGACATCTTTTTCAGGCTGTTAAAGCCATATTTTACTCTTTTTCAGGCAACTGTAGAACGGAATCCTCCTGTTAAACCAGCTTCATTCCAAGTCTGAGAAACATCACATATCCATGGTGTCACACAGTCAATATCGGACCATTCTGATGTAGGATTTTAAAATTAAAGGCTAAAATGTCCAAGTAAATCTACAGTATATTTGACATCTTTTTCAGGCTGTTAAAGCCATATTTTACTCTTTTTCAGGCAACTGTAGAACGGAATCCTCCTGTTAAACCAGCTTCATTCCAAGTCTGAGAGAAACATCACATATCCATGGTGTCACACAGTCAATATCGGACCATTCTGATGTAGGATTTTAAAATTAAAGGCTAAAATGTCCAAGTAAATCTACAGTATATTTGACATCTTTTTCAGGCTGTTAAAGCCATATTTTACTCTTTTTCAGGCAACTGTAGAACGGAATCCTCCTGTTAAACCAGCTTCATTCCAAGTCTGGGAAACATCACATATCCATGGTGTCACACAGTCAATATCGGACCATTCTGATGTAGGATTTTAAAATTAAAGGCTAAAATGTCCAAGTAAATCTACAGTATATTTGACATCTTTTTCAGGCTGTTAAAGCCATATTTTACTCTTTTTCAGGCAACTGTAGAACGGAATCCTCCTGTTAAACCAGCTTCATTCCAAGTCTGAGAGAAACATCACATATCCATGGTGTCACACAGTCAATATCGGACCATTCTGATGTAGGATTTTAAAATTAAAGGCTAAAATGTCCAAGTAAATCTACAGTATATTTGACATCTTTTTCAGGCTGTTAAAGCCATATTTTACTCTTTTTCAGGCAACTGTAGAACGGAATCCTCCTGTTAAACCAGCTTCATTCCAAGTCTGGGAAACATCACATATCCATGGTGTCACACAGTCAATATCGGACCATTCTGATGTAGGATTTTAAAATTAAAGGCTAAAATGTCCAAGTAAATCTACAGTATATTTGACATCTTTTTCAGGCTGTTAAAGCCATATTTTACTCTTTTTCAGGCAACTGTAGAACGGAATCCTCCTGTTAAACCAGCTTCATTCCAAGTCTGAGAGAAACATCACATATCCATGGTGTCACACAGTCAATATCGGACCATTCTGATGTAGGATTTTAAAATTAAAGGCTAAAATGTCCAAGTAAATCTACAGTATATTTGACATCTTTTTCAGGCTGTTAAAGCCATATTTTACTCTTTTTCAGGCAACTGTAGAACGGAATCCTCCTGTTAAACCAGCTTCATTCCAAGTCTGAGAGAAACATCACATATCCATGGTGTCACACAGTCAATATCGGACCATTCTGATGTAGGATTTTAAAATTAAAGGCTAAAATGTCCAAGTAAATCTACAGTATATTTGACATCTTTTTCAGGCTGTTAAAGCCATATTTTACTCTTTTTCAGGCAACTGTAGAACGGAATCCTCCTGTTAAACCAGCTTCATTCCAAGTCTGAGAGAAACATCACATATCCATGGTGTCACACAGTCAATATCGGACCATTCTGATGTAGGATTTTAAAATTAAAGGCTAAAATGTCCAAGTAAATCTACAGTATATTTGACATCTTTTTCAGGCTGTTAAAGCCATATTTTACTCTTTTTCAGGCAACTGTAGAACGGAATCCTCCTGTTAAACCAGCTTCATTCCAAGTCTGGGAAACATCACATATCCATGGTGTCACACAGTCAATATCGGACCATTCTGATGTAGGATTTTAAAATTAAAGGCTAAAATGTCCAAGTAAATCTACAGTATATTTGACATCTTTTTCAGGCTGTTAAAGCCATATTTTACTCTTTTTCAGGCAACTGTAGAACGGAATCCTCCTGTTAAACCAGCTTCATTCCAAGTCTGAGAGAAACATCACATATCCATGGTGTCACACAGTCAATATCGGACCATTCTGATGTAGGATTTTAAAATTAAAGGCTAAAATGTCCAAGTAAATCTACAGTATATTTGACATCTTTTTCAGGCTGTTAAAGCCATATTTTACTCTTTTTCAGGCAACTGTAGAACGGAATCCTCCTGTTAAACCAGCTTCATTCCAAGTCTGAGAGAAACATCACATATCCATGGTGTCACACAGTCAATATCGGACCATTCTGATGTAGGATTTTAAAATTAAAGGCTAAAATGTCCAAGTAAATCTACAGTATATTTGACATCTTTTTCAGGCTGTTAAAGCCATATTTTACTCTTTTTCAGGCAACTGTAGAACGGAATCCTCCTGTTAAACCAGCTTCATTCCAAGTCTGAGAGAAACATCACATATCCATGGTGTCACACAGTCAATATCGGACCATTCTGATGTAGGATTTTAAAATTAAAGGCTAAAATGTCCAAGTAAATCTACAGTATATTTGACATCTTTTTCAGGCTGTTAAAGCCATATTTTACTCTTTTTCAGGCAACTGTAGAACGGAATCCTCCTGTTAAACCAGCTTCATTCCAAGTCTGAGAGAAACATCACATATCCATGGTGTCACACAGTCAATATCGGACCATTCTGATGTAGGATTTTAAAATTAAAGGCTAAAATGTCCAAGTAAATCTACAGTATATTTGACATCTTTTTCAGGCTGTTAAAGCCATATTTTACTCTTTTTCAGGCAACTGTAGAACGGAATCCTCCTGTTAAACCAGCTTCATTCCAAGTCTGAGAGAAACATCACATATCCATGGTGTCACACAGTCAATATCGGACCATTCTGATGTAGGATTTTAAAATTAAAGGCTAAAATGTCCAAGTAAATCTACAGTATATTTGACATCTTTTTCAGGCTGTTAAAGCCATATTTTACTCTTTTTCAGGCAACTGTAGAACGGAATCCTCCTGTTAAACCAGCTTCATTCCAAGTCTGAGAGAAACATCACATATCCATGGTGTCACACAGTCAATATTGACCATTCTGATGTAGGATTTTAAAATTAAAGGCTAAAATGTCCAAGTAAATCTACAGTATATTTGACATCTTTTTCAGGCTGTTAAAGCCATATTTTACTCTTTTTCAGGCAACTGTAGAACGGAATCCTCCTGTTAAACCAGCTTCATTCCAAGTCTGAGAGAAACATCACATATCCATGGTGTCACACAGTCAATATCGGACCATTCTGATGTAGGATTTTAAAATTAAAGGCTAAAATGTCCAAGTAAATCTACAGTATATTTGACATCTTTTTCAGGCTGTTAAAGCCATATTTTACTCTTTTTCAGGCAACTGTAGAACGGAATCCTCCTGTTAAACCAGCTTCATTCCAAGTCTGAGAGAAACATCACATATCCATGGTGTCACACAGTCAATATCGGACCATTCTGATGTAGGATTTTAAAATTAAAGGCTAAAATGTCCAAGTAAATCTACAGTATATTTGACATCTTTTTCAGGCTGTTAAAGCCATATTTTACTCTTTTTCAGGCAACTGTAGAACGGAATCCTCCTGTTAAACCAGCTTCATTCCAAGTCTGAGAGAAACATCACATATCCATGGTGTCACACAGTCAATATCGGACCATTCTGATGTAGGATTTTAAAATTAAAGGCTAAAATGTCCAAGTAAATCTACAGTATATTTGACATCTTTTTCAGGCTGTTAAAGCCATATTTTACTCTTTTTCAGGCAACTGTAGAACGGAATCCTCCTGTTAAACCAGCTTCATTCCAAGTCTGAGTAAACATCACATATCCATGGTGTCACACAGTCAATATCGGACCATTCTGATGTAGGATTTTAAAATTAAAGGCTAAAATGTCCAAGTAAATCTACAGTATATTTGACATCTTTTTCAGGCTGTTAAAGCCATATTTTACTCTTTTTCAGGCAACTGTAGAACGGAATCCTCCTGTTAAACCAGCTTCATTCCAAGTCTGAGAGAAACATCACATATCCATGGTGTCACACAGTCAATATTGGACCATTCTGATGTAGGATTTTAAAATTAAAGGCTAAAATGTCCAAGTAAATCTACAGTATATTTGACATCTTTTTCAGGCTGTTAAAGCCATATTTTACTCTTTTTCAGGCAACTGTAGAACGGAATCCTCCTGTTAAACCAGCTTCATTCCAAGTCTGAGTAAACATCACATATCCATGGTGTCACACAGGCAATATCGGACCATTCTGATGTAGGATTTTAAAATTAAAGGCTAAAATGTCCAAGTAAATCTACAGTATATTTGACATCTTTTTCAGGCTGTTAAAGCCATATTTTACTCTTTTTCAGGCAACTGTAGAACGGAATCCTCCTGTTAAACCAGCTTCATTCCAAGTCTGAGAGAAACATCACATATCCATGGTGTCACACAGTCAATATCGGACCATTCTGATGTAGGATTTTAAAATTAAAGGCTAAAATGTCCAAGTAAATCTACAGTATATTTGACATCTTTTTCAGGCTGTTAAAGCCATATTTTACTCTTTTTCAGGCAACTGTAGAACGGAATCCTCCTGTTAAACCAGCTTCATTCCAAGTCTGAGAGAAACATCACATATCCATGGTGTCACACAGTCAATATCGGACCATTCTGATGTAGGATTTTAAAATTAAAGGCTAAAATGTCCAAGTAAATCTACAGTATATTTGACATCTTTTTCAGGCTGTTAAAGCCATATTTTACTCTTTTTCAGGCAACTGTAGAACGGAATCCTCCTGTTAAACCAGCTTCATTCCAAGTCTGGGAAACATCACATATCCATGGTGTCACACAGGCAATATCGGACCATTCTGATGTAGGATTTTAAAATTAAAGGCTAAAATGTCCAAGTAAATCTACAGTATATTTGACATCTTTTTCAGGCTGTTAAAGCCATATTTTACTCTTTTTCAGGCAACTGTAGAACGGAATCCTCCTGTTAAACCAGCTTCATTCCAAGTCTGAGAGAAACATCACATATCCATGGTGTCACACAGTCAATATCGGACCATTCTGATGTAGGATTTTAAAATTAAAGGCTAAAATGTCCAAGTAAATCTACAGTATATTTGACATCTTTTTCAGGCTGTTAAAGCCATATTTTACTCTTTTTCAGGCAACTGTAGAACGGAATCCTCCTGTTAAACCAGCTTCATTCCAAGTCTGAGAGAAACATCACATATCCATGGTGTCACACAGTCAATATCGACCATTCTGATGTAGGATTTTAAAATTAAAGGCTAAAATGTCCAAGTAAATCTACAGTATATTTGACATCTTTTTCAGGCTGTTAAAGCCATATTTTACTCTTTTTCAGGCAACTGTAGAACGGAATCCTCCTGTTAAACCAGCTTCATTCCAAGTCTGAGAGAAACATCACATATCCATGGTGTCACACAGTCAATATTGGACCATTCTGATGTAGGATTTTAAAATTAAAGGCTAAAATGTCCAAGTAAATCTACAGTATATTTGACATCTTTTTCAGGCTGTTAAAGCCATATTTTACTCTTTTTCAGGCAACTGTAGAACGGAATCCTCCTGTTAAACCAGCTTCATTCCAAGTCTGGTAAACATCACATATCCATGGTGTCACACAGGCAATATCGGACCATTCTGATGTAGGATTTTAAAATTAAAGGCTAAAATGTCCAAGTAAATCTACAGTATATTTGACATCTTTTCAGGCTGTTAAAGCCATATTTTACTCTTTTTCAGGCAACTGTAGAACGGAATCCTCCTGTTAAACCAGCTTCATTCCAAGTCTGAGAGAAACATCACATATCCATGGTGTCACACAGTCAATATCGACCATTCTGATGTAGGATTTTAAAATTAAAGGCTAAAATGTCCAAGTAAATCTACAGTATATTTGACATCTTTTTCAGG
>JABXJD010000667.1:0-7500 GCA_013375575.1 Percina caprodes
TATGTTAAAATACAGGGGCATAAGTATACACCCCTATGTTAAAATACAGGGGCATAAGTATACACCCCCTATGTTAAAATACAGGGGCATTTATACACCCCCTATGTTAAATACAGGGGCATAAGTATACACCCCCTATGTTAAAACAGACAGGCATAGTATACACCCCCTATGTTAAAAATACAAAGTATAAGTATACACCCCTATGTTAAAATACAGGGGCATAACGTTCCCATGCTTCTGTCCATCCTGGTCTTCATCCGTTCCAGATCCCTGCTGAGACCTTCAGTAAGGACCCCACCAGGAAGCAGTATGTGTACCTGCAAGCTGAGTTCCCTGGACATGTGCTGGAGAAGGTGGTCCTGGTGTCCTTCCAGTCTGGGTACATCTTCATCCAGACTGACAAGACCTCTTACACCCCCAACAGTGCGGTTGGTTCAGTCTTGAGTTGCAGGACCGCTTAACTCCTCCAAGTGTCCTCGGTCCAGTCTGACTTCTTTTCTAATAGTTCTATGTCAGAAAACACAAACACGTCAGACAACACGAGGTTAAAGACAATATGTAATGACTTAGAGGTTAAAGACAACATGTAATGACTTAGAGGGTTAAAGACAATATGTAATGACTTAGAGGGTTAAAGACATGTAATGACTTAGAGGGTTAAAGACAACATGTAATGACTTAGAGGGTTAAAGACAATATGTAATGACTTAGAGGGTTAAAGACAACATGTAATGACTTAGAGGGTTAAAGACAATATGTAAAGACTTAGAGGGTTAAAGACAATATGTAAAGACTTAGAGGGTTAAAGACAACATGTAATGACTTAGAGGGTTAAAGACAACATGTAATGACTTAGAGGGTTAAAGACAATATGTAAAGACTTAGAGGGTTAAAGACAATATGTAATGACTTAGAGGGTTAAAGACAATATGTAAAGACTTAGAGGGTTAAAGACAATATGTAATGACTTAGAGGGTTAAAGACAATATGTAATGACTTAGAGGGTTAAAGACAATATGTAATGACTTAGAGGGTTAAAGACAATATGTAAAGACTTACAGGGTTAAAGACAATATGTAATGACTTAGAGGGTTAAAGACAACATGTAATGACTTAGAGGGTTAAAGACAATATGTAATAACTTAGAGGGTTAAAGACAACATGTAATGACTTAGAGGGTTAAAGACAACATGTAATGAGTTATGTGTGTAAAGGTAAATAATACAACAGCTGTAAGACCAGGAAATGACATCATTTGGATTAATAAGAGTATTTATTAAAATCTGAAATCAATTCCAAGGAAAAAATAGATGAAAACTAATATAAAATGATTAAACTAACTCAATTAGAATTCATTATTACAATTAAATTATGAATTTATTATTTATGTATTAATGAGATTTTTGGTCATGGGGCCCGACATCCCCCCCGGTGAATTACAGTTTGATTCTCTTTGAATTGTTATTATCGTTGATGTTATCCCCCAAACCTCCTCCTGTCCCTGCCAGTCCTCTACCGGGTGTTCGCGTTGACCCCGCATGGAGCCCATGGAGGGACGCCGAGACCGTGGCTTCTGTCGCCATCGAGATCGTGGTATCGTATTTCATCTTTGACATAACAGATTGTTATGAATAATAATAATAATAACAATATTATTAATAATATAAATAATATTAATATTAATAACATTAATATCAATAATAATATTATAATTATAAAAATAGTATTATTATTATTAATAATATTATTAATACTATTTTTTAATAATATTAATAATAATATTAATAATAATATTAATATTATTATTAATATTAATAATGTTAATATTAATGCCCACGTTGATCCTTCCAGACCCCGGAGGACATCGTTCTACCCATTGAAGAAGTTGTGCTGGAGTCCGGGATCCACTCTGGATCGTACAAACTCCCTGAGATCGTCAGGTTAGTCTTTCATCTTCTTTCAGTCAATTCAATTCATTTTTGTTCATAGTATCAATTCATAGCAAGTGTTATCTCGAGACACTTTAAAGATAGAGCAGGTCTAGACCACTCTATAATTTACAGATAGAGCAAGTCTAGACCACTCTATAATCTACAGATAGAGCAGGTCTAGACCACTCTATAATCTACAGATAGAGCAGGTCTAGACCACTCTATAATTTACAGATAGAGTAGGTCTAGACCAGATAGAGTAGGTCTAGACCACACTCCATAATTTACAAGGAACCAACAGTTCTAGTAGTTTCCTTCAGAGTAAGCAACAGTGGTGAGGAAAAACTCCTTTTAGGCAGAAACCTGGGACAGACCCAGACCCAGACCCAGGCCCAGCCCCAGACCCAGACCCAGACCCAGACCCAGACCCAGGCTCTTGGTAGGCGGTGTCTGACGACCGGTTGGGGTTAGAATGAAGAGTGGCAATAACAGTCACAAAAAATAGTAGTTTGTAGTACTTTGTAGTAGTTCATGGCATAGCAGGACACTGTGGGCGTTACAAGGCCCAGCAGGACGTAGCAGGATGAACACGGCATCACAGGACGTGTAGCGGGACCATGGCGACAGCTGCTACCATGATTTTGGAGCCTCCCTGATCCGAGGGAACATGCTGGGGGGTAAAGAACATAAGGACTCCGGGGAATGACTCCCCAGAGCTAGGTTAGTAACTAGGTTAGTAACTAGGTTAGTAACTAGGTTAGTAACTAGGTTAGTAACTAGGTTAGTAACAAGCATTTCTGGGACATGGATGCACACAAATGGAAAGATAGAAAGATAGAAAGATAGAAAGATAGAAAGATAGAAAGATAGAAAGATAGAGGAGAGAGGAGCCCAGTGTGTCAAAGGAAGTCCCCCAGCTGTCTAAAACTATTACAGCATAACTAGGAGAGACGGGGTAAAGAGAGGAGAGACGGGGTAAAGAGAGGAGAGACGGGGTAAAGAGAGGAGAGACAGGTGGGCCGGGTTAGGGGGACGCTGCGACTCCTCACTCCCTAACTACATTCAATTCAATTTTATTTATATAGCGCTAAATCACAACAACAGTTATCTCTTTGCGCTTTTCATAGATGAGCAGGTCTAGACCAGTGCTCAGTGCATCATGGGAAGTCCCCCAGCAGTCTAGGCCTCTAGCGCCGTAACTAAGGGATGGTTCAGGACTCTCCTGAGCCAGCCCTAACTATGAGTTTCATTAAAGAGGAAAGTCTTAAGCCTACTCTTAAATGTGGAGATGGTGTCTGCCTCCTGAACCCAAACAGGAACCTGGTTCCACAGGAGAGGAGCCTGATAGCTGAAGGCTCTGGTCCCTGGACCCAGACTGGAACCTGGTTCCACAGGAGAGGAGCCTGATAGCTGAACGCTCTGGCTCCCGTTCTACTTTTAGAGACACTAGGAACCACCAGTAACCCTGCATTCTGGGAGCGCAGTGCTCTGGTGGGGATAGGGTGTCTCCTTGTGTGTATCTATGAATCTGTGTGTATCTGTGAATCTGTGTGTATCTGTGAATCTGTGTGTGTGTGTGTGTGTGTGTGTGTGTGTGTGTGTGTGTAGTTTTGGACTATGGAAAGTGGTGGTGAAGTTCCTCAGCAACCCACAGCACACCAACAAGAGTTATTCAGCAGTGTTCGAGGTCAAAGAATATGGTGAATTATTATTATTATTATTATTATTATTATTATCATTATTATTATCATTATTATTATTATTATTATTATTATTATTATTATTATTATTATTATTATCATTATTATTATTATCATTATTATTATTATTATTATTATTATTATTATTATTATTATTATTATTATTATTATTATCATCACAGTAACGTGTTCCCAATGTTTCAGTGCTGCCCAGCTTTGAAGTTAAACTGGTTCCTGAGAGCCTTCCCACGTGACAGTCCAGAGTTCACCGTCAGCATCAAGGCTGAGTATGTGGGGGCAGGTGGAGGGGGGGGGGAGGGGGGGTATAGCTCCTTTGGTCTGTTTCTTGTTCTGGTCCAACGTGTCCCCGTCCCTGTGGACCCAGGTATCTGTTCGGTGAAAAGGTGGAAGGGACGGCCTTCGCGGTGTTTGGGGTCCTGCGACAAGGAGAAAGAGGAGTCTCCCGCCTCTGCAGAGGGTTCAGGTGCAGTGGGACCAGTCCTGATCTAGATCATTCTGGGTCTAATTTAATTTTATTTAATTTATTAATTCAGGACAATGCACATTGATGATTCTGATCCTGATCTTGATTCTGATACTGATCCTGATTATGATCCTGATGTTGATTCTGGTCCTGATTCTGATTCTGATTCTGAATCTGAATCTGATCCTTATTCTGATTCTGATTCTGATCCTGATTCCGCTTCTGACTCTGATTCTAATTTTGATTCTGATCCTGATTCTGATCCTGATTCTGCTCCTGATTCTGATTCTGCTCCTGATTCTGATCCTGATCCTGATTCTGATTCCGCTTCTGATTCTGATCATGCTTCTGATCCTGATCCAGATTCTGATTCTGCTTCTGATTCTGATTCTGATTCTGATCCTGATTCTGAATCTGATCCTGATCCTGATCCTGATTCTGATTCTGATTCTGAATCTGATCCTGATTCTGATCCTTATCCTGATTCTGCTTCTGATTCTGATTCTGATTCTGATTTTGATCCTGATTCTGATTCCGCTTCTGATTCTGAATCTGAATCTGATCCTGATTCTGATTCTGATTTTGAATCATATCCTGATTCTGATTCTGATTTTGATTCTGATCCTGATCCTGATCCTGATCCTGATCCTGATTCTGATTTTGATTCTAATCCCAATTCTGATTCTGATCCTGATTCTGAATGCATTCTCCTGTTGGGTCCCATCAGATACAGGCCGGGAATGGACAGAAGAAGGACCAGATCATCACCCTGAAGAAGGACAACATCATCACCCTGAAGAGGGAACACATCCTCCAGACGTACCCGACCATAGAGGACCTGGTGGGGAGCTCCCTATACGTAGCAGTAGGGGTGCTGACAGAGAACGGTAACAAAGACACTAGATATATATATATATTCAGTATACAAATATATATATATATATATATATATATATATATATATATATATATATATATATATAATATTAATTAAAGCTGCAAGCAGCCTTGGACGGGCCCTCGCTAACCTGCGCGCGTCGGGGTTACTGGCGGACGCCGCTCCTTGCGACCGCATTCAACTCAGTCAACGCAGTCACTCAAACACTGAAAGTCGTCACCAAGAAAAGGAACTCCTGCTGAGTTCTATAACACCTCACACAAGATTCTACGTCATACGGTTCATTATCTGTGAAAGGGGGCGTGGCCGCATCATGGGGGCGGCGGGTCAAACATCACCAATTAAAAAGGAACTTTCTGCTGAGTTCATTGACACCTTACACAAGACTGTACCTTAAACGGTTCAAATGTTATAAAAGTGGACGTGGCTTACGCATAGGGGGCGGGCCAAACCATGACCAATAAAGAAGGAAGTCTCTGCTGAGTTCATTGATACCTCACACAAGACTATACCTTAAACAGTTCAAATGTTATGAAAGGGGCGTGACCTGGTTATGTGGGCGTGGTCACATTATAGGGGCCGCCTCAGTATCACATGTAGACCACACATTCTAAGTTTCATGTAAATCGGATGATGTTTGTCATATAAGGCATATTTCCTGTTGCCAGATGGTGGCGCTGTCTCCAAAAGTCCATATTGGCCTGTAGGTGTCCTCAGGCCTGGACTCTTGGTGATTGGGGGACATTTCAAGCAGATACGACAACGTACACTGTAGTTACAGCCACTTTCTCCTTCATCGCTAAACACTCAAAATGGCCGCCATGCCACGCCCACACCGTTTGACGAAAAGTTTTTCTTTTAATAACTTTTCATCTTCAACATCTTAAGATGACACACACCAAGTTTGAAGTTGATCAGATGAAAGCTCTAGGAGGAGTTTGTTAAAGTATAGCACCTTGTCTTTTAGGGCTACTTCCTGTTGCCACTAGGGGGCGCTGTGACTTTGAGCCAATAGCGGCGTGTAGATGTCGTCAGGGGCGGACTCTGATGAATCCTGACAAGTTTCGAACCAATCGGACACTGTACGCTCGAGTTACACCCACTTCCTGTTTTGATGGCGAATCGCACAAAATGGCCGCCATGCCACGCCCACACCGTATGACGAAAAGTTTTTCTTTTAATAACTTTTCATCGTTAACATGTTAAGATGACACACACCAAGTTGGAAGCTGATTGGATGAAAGCTCTAGGAGGAGTTCGTTAAAGTACGACACGTGGAAATGGCCAAAATCGCACTAATTTCGAACATTCAATCCAAAATGGCGGACTTCCTGTTGGGTTTAGGGGGGGGCTACAATGGAGTTTTATGTCCGTCCCCCCATGCTACACATGTGGACCAGGTTTCGGCCGTGACTGTTATCTTCCTGAATGTTTGCAGGTAGAATCTACTGACACTCCTGATGAAAAGTCATCCAAAGAATTCTGAAAAAAATGTGCAAGTTATAAGGTAGCAACGTCCTGTCAGGGTTCTGGAGAGAGGAAGTCGCATATCTGGCCAAGATTTATTCTGATTACCACCAGACATGACACAGTTGTTCCGCGTAGCGGACTGAGCATCCATGCCAAATTACGAGTCAATACGCCATTAGATGGCGCCGTTAGAATTCTTTTTATTTCTTTTTATATACTTTATTCTTCCTGTAGGCGGCTATTGAAACAGGAAGTTATGTATCTGGCCAAGATTTATTCCGATTGCCACCAAATATAACAGCTGTTCCACATAGCAACATGAGCATTCATGCCAAATCTTTAGTGAATCGGACATTACATGGGGCTGTTAGAAGTATTTTTATTAATTAGCCACATTGCAATATATCTAGCATTAATCCCATCTGCATGACATGTTGCATTTTGAATAAAATGCTTTAATTGTAACTTTATTTCTTTCACAACAAACACCTATCTGACTGAATAGTTAGTTTATTAAATGGAGATAAAATGTTGGAGAGCCTTTAATGACACTGGGTGTTACTGCATGACAATGTGTGACTCAGCTGCCCCCATGAAATCACTATGCTGCAGCACCATAGCTGGAGAATGTTCTCTCAATGAGCTTCATGAGCTAGTCACCTGAAATGCCCCCCCCCCCCCAGGTGGGCCTGGTCAGGGTTCATTAGTGGACTTTCTTATTAATGGAGTTGGACCATCAGAAGTCAGGTTGATACACAGCCGACAGCCTATTGGACGACTGGTAGAATTCATATTATGGCAAGAACCAATCAGCTAAGAGAAGAGAAACGAGCGGCCATCATTACTTTAAGAAATGAAGTCAGTCGGTCTGAAAATTACCAAAACTCTGAATGTCTCCAAATGGCTCGAAACGTTTCAGGATGACATGTTCAGTTATTTCTACTTTGTTGTTAAGAACATAATTCCACATGTTCATCATAGTTTTGATGCCTTCAGTGATAATCTACAATGTAA
>JABXJD010000667.1:12500-25000 GCA_013375575.1 Percina caprodes
ACAACATATACAACATGTACAACATGTACAACATATACAACATGTACAACATGTACAACATGTACAACATATACAACATATACAATATATACAACATGTACAACATGTACAACATGTACAACATGTACAACATATACAACATGTACAACATATACAACATATACAACATGTACAACATATACAATATATACATCATATACAACATATAGAATATATACATCATATACAACATGTACATCATATACAACATGTACAACACATACAACATATACAACATGTACAACATGTACAACATATACAACATGTACAACATGTACAACATATACAACATGTACAACATGTACAACATGTACAACATGTACAACATATACAACATGTACAACATATACAACATATACAACATGTACAACATATACAACATATAAAACATATACATTATATACAACATATACAACATATACAACATATGCAACATGTGCAACATATACAACATATACAATATATACAACATATATAACATATACAACATATACAACATATACAACATGTACAACATATACAACATGTACAACATATACAACATATACAACATGTACAACATATACAACATGTACAACATATACAACATATACAACATGTAAACATATACAACATGTACAACATATACAACATATACAACATGTAAAACATGTACAACATATACAACATGTACAACATATACAACATGTACAACATATACAACATGTACAACATATACAACATATACAACATGTACAACATATACAACATATACAACATGTACAACATATACAACATACATATACAACATATACAACATGTACAACATATACAACATATACATCATATACAACATATAGAATATATACATCATATACAACATGTACATCATATACAACATGTACAACACATACAACATATACAACATGTACAATATATACAACATGTACAACATGTACAACATATACAACATGTACAACATGTACAACATGTACAACATGTACAACATATACAACATGTACAACATATACAACATATACAACATGTACAACATATACAACATATAAAACATATACATTATATACAACATATACAACATATACAACATATGCAACATGTGCAACATATACAACATATACAACATATACAACATATATAACATATACAACATATACAACATATACAACATGTACAACATATACAACATGTACAACATATACAACATATACAACATGTACAACATATACAACATGTACAACATATACAACATATACAACATGTACAACATATACAACATATACAACATATACAACATGTAAAACATATACAACATATACAACATGTACAACATGTACAACATGTAAAACATATACAACATATACAACATATACAACATATACAACATGTACAACATGTACAACATGTAAAACATATACAACATATACAACATATACAACATGTACAACATATACAACATGTACAACATGTAAAACATATACAACATATACAACATGTACAACATATACAACATGTACAACATATACAACATATACAACATGTACAACATATACAACATATACAACATATACAACATGTACAACATGTACAACATATACAACATATACAACATGTACAACATATACAACATATACATGTACAACATATACAACATATACAACATGTACAACATATACAACATATACAACATGTACAACATATACAACATGTACAACATGTACAACATGTACAACATATACAACATATACAACATATACAACATGTACAACATATACAACATATACAACTTGTACATCATATACAACATATACATTATATACATTGTATACATCGTATACATGTACATTGTATACAACATATAAATCTTATGTAACATGCACATTGTATTCAACATATACATTATATATATATATATATATATATATATTCGCAACCTTTTTGTATTTTACCCGAACAAATGTTTTTGTCAATTTTTTTCTGCACTTTTTTGCAGTTTTGTTATTTTTTCTACATTTTTGTCACTTTTTTCAAAGTTTTTTGTTCCTTTTATTTTCAAATGCCATAAAATGTATGTTTTATTGTAGACTTTACAGCATTCTACTGTAAAGATCCTATCCAGTTTCAAAATGACACTGTAGAAAATATCTGAGAAATCTCCAGTTATTACTGTAGATTTCCCAGATATTGTTTACAGTATGATATTTAAACCTGGTCCCCAGATCCTGAGCCGAGGCCAGCTGGTGGACCACGGACGTTTCAAGAACAGAGGTCAGCTTCTTATTTCCCTGAATCTCCCCATTACCAAAAACCTGCTGCCGTCGTTCCGCATCGTGGCGTACTACCACACCCAAGGCCAGGAGGTGGTGTCCGACTCGGTGTGGGTGGATGTAAAGGACTCCTGCATGGGCTCGGTGAGACCTTTCAGCCATTTAACATCTACTGATGGTCCTGGTGGTCTTCTTTAGTCTTGTTGTTCTCGTTTTGTATGCTACATGTTGCTATTGAATATATATATTTTTTTTTTGGGAACTCATATTAATGTTAAAACCTTTTCCTGCCACGGGAACCTTTTAAAGATGAGGTCACCATTTGATGTGTTGCCCAGTGACTCAGCTCCCTTTCCCCATGTAGCTGAGACTGGAGCCCTCCACCGTCGCTGCGTCTTATAGGCCCGGCAAGATCTTTGGTCTGAAGGTCTCTGGGGACCCGGGGGCCACAGTGGGACTGGTGGCCGTTGACAAAGGGGTCTTCGTCCTTAACAACAAGCACCGTCTCACCCAGAAAAAGGTAATTTCTTTATTTTATATTCATCATTTAAAAAGAAATATTTGAGAGGAGTTTTAATTTAACCCGTCAGACATTATTTACAGTACTATCGTGGTTGTATTGTGATTTTTTTTTTTTACAGTACTGCTTACACTACTGTGATGTTGTCATGGTGACAAGATTGTAATGTACCTTTACAGCATTCTACAGTAAAATTATATCCAGTAGTGTTACTGTGAAATCTACAGTAATACCTGGAGATTTCAGCCATTATTTACAGTGTACAGTCTTTGAGCCTGTGTGTGTGTGTGTGTGTGTGTGTGTGTGTGTGTGTGTGTGTGTGTGTGTCAAGGTGTGGGATACTGTAGAGAAGTACGACACAGGCTGCACCCCAGGGGGAGGGAAGGATGGTATGGGGGTGTTCTACGATGCGGGGCTGCTGTTTGAGTCCAGCACGGCGTCTGGGACTCCCTACAGACACGGTGACACTACCCCCCCGCGCAAAATAACTTGGAGCTGCATGAAAAAACAATCGGCCTTGAAATGATATATGATGCTGTAAATTTGTGTATTTTAACATGGGGGGGGGGCGCGGAGATTGACTCCCTTAGCCCCCCCCCCATGTTAAAGTCTGTCTGTGTTTCCAGAGCTGAAGTGTCCGGCCCCCAGCAGGAGGAGACGAGCCACTACTATAACAGAAGTCTCAACCAGTCTGGGTAAGAACCCTCAATACTCATTAATGCCCCCCCTCCCCTCATCCTCTTCACCCCCCCACCCACACCCCCCCACACCCCATCAATCACAGTAGCATGCCAATAATTACCGTACGTTACTGTAGTTTTACGTTACATTTCACACAGTGTACTTTAAGATGGAGGATGACATTCCCCCAGTCTGAACCCCCCGATCTGTCTCCTTCCACTGTCCTTGTCCCTGTCATGTCCCAGTGAGTCGCTATCGAGACGCGCTCCAACGGGAGTGCTGTGTGGACGGCATGAGGACCACGCCCCTGTCCTACACCTGTGACCGGCGGGCGGAGTACATCGGGGACGGAGACGCCTGCGTCCAAGCCTTCCTGTTCTGCTGCCGGGAGATGGAGACCCAGCGGGCCGAGAGGAAGGAGGACGACCTCATACTGGCTCGCAGTAAGACACCGCGGGTCCTTTGTGTCCTCCATGTCCTCCTGTCCTCCGTGTCCTATGTGTCTTCCTGTTTGCCGTGTCCTTTGTGTCTTTTGTGTCTTTTTTGTCCTTTGTTTCTGTCGCGTCCTTTGTGTCTTTTGTGTTTGTGTCCTTCGTGTCTTTTGTGCCCTTTGTGTCCTTTGTGTCCTTTGTTTCTTTCGTTGTCCTTTGTGTCCTTTGTGTCCTTTATGTCCTTTGTGTCCTTTATGTCCTTTGTTTCCTTCTTGTCCTTTGTGTCCTTCATTTCCTTCATGTCCATTGTTTTCATCATTTCCTTTGTGTCCTTTGTTTCCGTCATGTCCTTTGTGTCTTTTGTGTTTGTGTCCTTCGTATCCTTCGTGTCTTTTGTGCCCTTTCTGTCCTTTGTGTCCTTCGTTGTCCTTCGTGTCTTTCATGTCTTTTGTGTCCTTTGTGTCCTTTGTGTCCTTTGTGTCCTTTGTTTCCTTTGTGTCCTTCATGTCCTTCGTATCCTTTGTGTCTTTTGTTTCTGTCGTGTCCTTTGTGTCTTTTATGTCCTTCGTTTCCTTCATGTCCATAGTGTCCTTTGTTGTCCTTCATGTCTTTCATGTCTTTTGTGTCTTTTTTTCCTTTGTGTCCTTTCTGTCTTTTGTGTCATTTGTTTCCTTTGTGTCCTTTCTGTCTTTTGTGTCCTTTGTTTCCTTTGTGTCATTTGTGTCCTTCATGTCCTTCCTTCCTTTGTGTCTTTTGTTTCTGTCGTGTCCTTTGTGTCCTTTTATGTCCTTCGTTTCCTTCATGTCCTTTGTGTTCTTTGTGTCCTTCCGTTTCCTTCATGTCCTTTGTGTCCTTTGTGTCCTTTGTGTCCTTCCTTTCAGCTCAGCTGATGATGTCCTGCTGCAGGTCGTTAGAGACTGTAACATGTTAACGACTCTGTCCCTCAGGTGAGAACCTTGAGTACGAGGACAGCGATAACATTGTTTCTCGCTCCAAATTCCCTGAAAGCTGGATGTGGATGGACGTGACTCTGCCGCCGTGTCCTCGGAACACACCCAACTGGTGAGTCAGCAGAATACAGACCTGAGACCTCTATCTATCTATCTATCTATCTATCTATCTATCTATCTATCTATCTATCTATCTATCTATCTATCTATCTATCTATCTATCTATCTATCTATCTATCTATCTATCCATCCATAACAAGAGTTATCTCGAGACACTTTACAGATAGAGTAGGTCTAGACCAGATAGACCAGGTCTAGACCAGATAGAGTAGGTCTACACCACACTCTACAACTTACAAGGACCCAACAGTTCTAGTAGTTCCCTCCAGAGCAATCAACAGTGCCACAGTGGCGAGGAAAAACTTCCTTTTAGGCAGAAACCTGGGACAGACCCAGACCCAGACCCAGACCCAGGCTCTTGGTAGGCGGTGTCTGACGGGCCGGTTGGGGTTAGAATGAAGAGTGGCAATAACAGTCACAAAAAATAGTAGTTTGTAGTAGTTCATGGCATTGCAGGGCACTGTGGGCGGGACAATGCCCAGCAGGACGTAGCAGGACGTAGCAGGACGTAGCAGGACGTAGCAGGACGTAGCAGGATGAACACAGCATCGCAGGACGTGTAGCCGGACCATGGCGACAGCTGCTACCATGATTTTGGAGCCTCCCTGATCAGAGGAAACATGCTGGGGGGTAAAGAACATAAGGACTCCGGGGAATGACTCCCCAGAGCTAGGTTAGTAACTAGGTTAGTAACTAGGTTAGTAACTAGGTTAGTAACAAGCATTTCTGGGACATGGATGCACACAAATGGAAAGATAGAAAGATAGAAAGATAGAAAGATAGAGGAGAGAGGAACTCGGTGTGTCAAAGGAAGTCCCCCAGCTGTCTAAACTATTACAGCATAACTAGGAGAGACGGGGTAAAGAGAGGAGAGACGGGGTAAAGAGAAGAGAGACGGGGTAAAGAGAGGAGAGACGGGGTAAAGAGAAGAGAGACGGGGTAAAGAGAGGAGAGACGGGGTAAAGAGAGGAGAGACAGGGTAAAGAGAAGAGAGACGGGGTAAAGAGAGGAGAGACGGGGTAAAGAGAGGAGAGACGGGGTAAAGAGAGGAGAGACGGGGTAAAGAGAGGAGAGACGGGGTAAAGAGAGGAGAGACGGGGTAAAGAGAGGAGAGACGGGGTAAAGAGAGGAGTCTCGTCGGGATAGAACTCTCCCCAACCGGATCGGGCTGTATGCCTCCCTCTAGTTTTATTATATTATTGATTATATGATAGATAGATCTGACAACTATGACGAGAAGCAGGTAGGCCGGGTTAGGCGGACAATATTCAATTCTATGCTCTAACTATAAGCTTGATCAAAGAGGAAAGTCTCAAGTCTACTCTTAAATGTGGAGACGGTGTCTGCCTCCTGAACCCAAACTGGAACCTGGTTCCACAGGAGAGGAGCCTGATAGCTGAACACTCTGGTACCTGGACCCAGACTGGAACCTGGTTCCACAGGAGAGGAGCCTGATAGCTGAACGCTCTGGCTCCCGTTCTACTTTTAGAGACTCTAGGAACCACCAGTAACCCTGCATTCTGGGAGCGCAGTGCTCTTGCAGGGTTGTAAGGTACTATGAGCTCTTTAAGATAAGATGGTGCCTGACCATGAAGAGCTTTGTAGGTGAGAAGAAGGATTTTAAATTCTATTCTGGATTTTACAGGAAGCCAATGCAGAGAAGGTAAAACAGGAGAGATATGATCTCTTTTCCTGGTTCCTGTCAGAACACGTGCTGCAGCATTCTGGACCAGCTGAAGAGACTTTATGGAGGTCTTCGAGCAGCCTGATAATAAAGAATTGCAGTAATCCAGCCTAGAAGTAACAAATGCATGGACTAGTTTTTCTGCATAATTTTTAGAGGATATTCCTGATTTTTGCAATATTACGTAGGTGAAAAAAGGCGATCCTTGAAATTTGCTTTATGTGGGAATTAAAGGACAAATCCTGATCAAAGATAACTCCAAGATTCCTCACAGTGGTGCTGGAGGCCAGGGTGGTGCTGGAGGCCAGGGTGGTGCTGGAGGCCAGGGTGATGCTAGAGGCCAGGGTGTTGCTGGAGGCCAGGGGGATGCTGGAGGCCAGGGTGGTGCTGGAGGCCAGGGTGATGCTGGAGGCCAGGGTGTTGCTGGAGGCCAGGGGGATGCTGGAGGCCAGGGTGGTGCTGGAGGCCAGGGTGGTGCTGGAGGCCAGGGTGATGCTGGAGGCCAGGGGGATGCTGGAGGCCAGGGTGGTGCTGGAGGCCAGGGTGGTGCTGGAGGCCAGGGTGGTGCTGGAGGCCAGAGTGATGCCATCCAGAGTAACTATCTCTTTGGATAATGCGTCACGGAGGTGCTTGGATCCCAGAGCAATAACTTCAGTTTTATCTGAGTTTAACATTAGAAAATTACAGGTCATCCAGGTTTTAATATCCTGAAGGCACATTTGAAGTTTAGCTAACTGATTAGTTTCATCCGGCTTATCGATAGATATAATTGAGTATCATCTGCATAACAATGAAAGTTTATGGAATGCTTCCTGATAATATTGCCTAAAGGAAGCATATATAAAGTGAACAGGATTGGACCGAGCACAGATCCTTGTGGGACTCCATGACTAACTTTGGCGTGCACAGAGGATTCATCGTTAACATGAACAAACTGAGATCGATCTGATAAATAAGACTTAAACCAGCTTAGAGCAGTCCCTTTAATGCCAATTAAATGTTCCAGTCTCTGTAATAAGACATGGTGCTCAATGGTATCAAATGCAGCACTAAGATCTAATAACACCAGTACAGAGATAAGTCCTTTGTCTGATGCAATTAGGAGGTCATTAGTAATTTTCACAAGTGCTGTCTCTGTACTATGATGAGCTCTAAATCCTGACTGAAAATCCTCAAATAAGCTGTTGCTATGCAGAAAGTCACACAGCTGTTTGGCGACTGCTTTCTCAAGAATCTTAGAGAGAAATGGAAGATTGGATATAGGTCTATAGTTGGCTAAAACATCTGGATCAAGGATGGATATAGGTCTACAGTTGGCTAAAACATCTGGATCAAGGTTGGATATAGGTCTATAGTTGGCTAAAACATCTGGATCAAGGTTGGGCTTTTTCAGAAGAGGTTTAATTGCAGCTACTTTAAAGTGCTGTGGTACATAGCCTGTTAATAAAGACAGATTGGTTATATCTAGTAGAGAAGTGTTGACTAAGGGTAAAACTTCTTTAAGTAGCCTAGTCGGGATGGGGTCTAAGAGGCAGGTTGATGGTTTAGATGAAGCCTAGTCGGGATTGGGTCTAAGAGGCAGGTTGATGGTTTAGATGAAGCCTAGTCGGGATGGGGTCTAAGAGGCAGGTTGATGGTTTAGATGAAGCCTAGTCGGGATGGGGTCTAAGAGGCAGGTTGATGGTTTAGATGAAGCCTAGTTGGGATGGGGTCTAAGAGGCAGGTTGATGGTTTAGATGAAGCCTAGTCGGGATGGGGTCTAAGAGGCAGGTTGATGGTTTAGATGAAGCCTAGTTGGGATGGGGTCTAAGAGGCAGGTTGATGGTTTAGATGAAGTCTAGTCGGGATGGGGTCTAAGAGGCAGGTTGATGGTTTAGATGAAGAAATAATTGAATTAAATTGATAAAGATCAAGTGAAGCAAAGCAGTCTAAACATATATCTGGTTTTCCAGCTGTTTCTGAGGTTCCTGAGTTCAGAGATAAGTCAGTGCCAGTTAAAGGCAGGTCTTGGTGAATTTTGCTTCTAATAGTTATAATTTTATCATTGAAGAATCTCATAAAGTCATTACTACTAAGAGCTCTGGGAATACTTGGCTCAGTAGAGCTGTGACCTTCCGTTAGCCTGGCTACAGTACTAAAAAGAAACCTGGGGTTGTTCCTATTTTCCTCTATTAATGACGAGTAGTACGCTGCTCTGGCATTACGGAGGCCCTTCCTATATGTTTTAAGACTATCTTGCCAGATTAAACAAGAATTTTCCAGTTTGGTGGAACGCCAAATCTTCTCAAGTTTCCGTGATATTTGCTTTAATTTGCAAGTTTCAGTGTTATACCATGGAGCTAACCGTCTTTGTTTTATTATTTTCTTTTTTAGAGGGGCAGCAGAGTCGAGTGTCATTCGCAGCGAGCCTGCTGCACTATCAACAAAATGATCAATTTGGGAGGGACTAATAGCATAGGAGTCCTCCGTTACTTTGTGACTTGGTAATGAATTAAATGCAAATGGAATCACATCCTTAAATTTAGCTCCAGACCATCAGATAGACATCTTGTATAGAAGGTTTTGCCTGATGGCGTGTAGTTCAGCAATATAAACTCAAAAGTTATCAAACAGTGGTCAGATAGAAAGGGATTCTGTGGGAACACCAATAAATGTTCAATTTCAACACCATAGACCAGAACAAGATCGAGGGTGTGGTTAAAACGGTGAGTCGGGTTATGAACACTTTGACAGAAACCAATAGAATCTAAAAGAGAGATAAACGCAGTACTACATTTGACAAAAACTCTGCAAATTCAGACAAGAATTCAGAGTATGGACCCTATAACAAATATCTATCTATCTATCTATCTATCTATCTATCTATCTATCTATCTATCTATCTATCTATCTATCTATCTATCTATCTATCTCTACAGTGACACCACATCATTTACTAGAACTGATTCTCTACAAGACTCCATCACGACGTGGCAGTTCATCGGCATCAGTCTGTCCAGGACCCACGGTGAGAGGACTCGCTGACCCCCGTATCTTAGTGCGTGTCCCCCCCCCCGTATCTTAGTGCATGTGTCCCCCCCCCTATCTTAGTGCATGTGTCCCCCTGTATCTTAGTGCATGTGTCCCCCCCCCTGTATCTTAGTGCGTGTGTCCCCCCCCTGTATCTTAGTGCATGTGTCCCCCCCCCGTATCTTAGTGCATGTGTCCCCCGTATCTTAGTGCATGTGTCCCCCTGGATCTTAGTGCATGTCCCCCGTATCTTAGTGCGTGTGTCCCCCCCACTGTATCTTAGTGCGTGTGTCCCCCCCCTTGTATCTTAGTGCGTGTGTCCCCGTGTCTTAGTGCATGTGTTTCCTCCCTCATGTGTTCATGTGCCCCCCCCCCCATAGGACTGTGCGTGGCCGAGCCTCTGGAGGTGATCGCGAGGAAGGATTTCTTCATCGACCTCCGGCTGCCGTACTCGGCCGTCCGGGGAGAACAGCTGGAGATCAAAGCCATCCTCCACAACTACACCCCCGACCCCATCACCGTGAGTCTGCTAGTCAGAGTCAGGGACACTGGGGTACTCTGTCAGGAGTAGGCTGGGGTAGTAATAATAATAATAATAATAATAATAATAATAACTGCACGCAGTTACAACAGGGTCCAAGCCACCCCGCGCAAGTCGAAAACGAAACCCGAAGCGAAACGGCGGGGGAGGCAGACGTCGGGAAATACGGAGAGGCGCTCGTAACGCTGCGGATTAATAGCACAATGAAACTCTGGGCTTTCTACATCTACCCTGTTAATTTCAAGTAATTCACTTTAGTGGAAGTGGTAATTCCAGACCTTGGCCCATTGGCCACGCCCATTTGAACCAATCAGTATTCCACTGTAAGGACCGCTTCAGGAGTGGCCCTAGATGGTAACTATCAAATTTCGTAAAAATTGGATGAGCGGTTCATGAGATATAAACTTTTTGTATTTGTAGCGCCCCCTAGTGGCCAATGTTCGTGAAAGTCGTTTTATAAGCTTAGAGGTTCATAGCAAAGAATAATCTAAAGTTTGACTTTGACAGCATTTATTTTGGCCGAGATATGGCAAAGTACGTTCACGAGAATTACAGGTTTTTGTATTTGTGGCGCCCCCTAGTGGCCAATGTTTGTGAAAGTTGTTTTATAAGCTTAGAGGTTCATAGCAAAGAATAATCTAAAGTTTGGCTTTTGAAACGGCGGGGGGGGGCAGACGTCGGGATATACAGAGAGGCGCACGTAACGGTACGGATTAATAGCACAATGACCCCAAATAAACTCTGGGCTCCTAGGCTGGATGCAAAAGCTTGATAAAAAGGCCCAAAATGGTCTACGTTGATTATAGCGCCCCCTAATGGCCTATCTTTACCAGATTTGGTACAGAGGCTCCGGGCGGCATGGTAAACAATCATCACAGGTTTGGTATCGATAGCATTTATTGTGGCAGAGATATTGCAATTGCAAATTTCCCGATTTACGGTTTGGGAGTTATAGGGCCAAACGCGTTTTTTCTGCTATAGCGCCACCTAGTGGTGGACATGGGTGACTTTTTGCGTCTGAGGTCTTTGCGCAGTTTAGGACCAGTCCTGAAAATGACGCGTCGCCACCATGTACGGTTTAGGCTGCAGCGGGGGTTTTATGCGGGGAAGAATAAAGGAAAAACCCTAGGAAAACAATAGGGTTCCACAGCCCTGCTGTGTGAACCGCGTATTGCTATGCAATACCGGCGGTGCACGCATCCTCGGGCTTGGACCCCTAATGATAATGTCAGAGTGTGTGTGTGTGTGTGTGTGTGTGTGGGGGTGCCAGGGCTCGACCTGTGCCCTGAGCGGTTAGTGGGGTTCGGTGCAGTGCCTCTGAAACAGCGCCTCTCCAGCTACCAGTCCTCACTCTGTACTTTGGTCTTTACGGGGACTTGAACCAGCGACCTGCCGGTCCTCAACTCTTCAGCACTCCATCAATCTGATGATGATGATGATGATTACAGTACACATCCTCCAAATGTCCTCCGTCTGTCTCCTGTCCAGGTGCGTGTGGACCTGATTGAACAGGAGCACGTTTGCAGTTCAGCCTCCAAACGGCAGCGGTACCGCCAGGTGGTCCACGTGGGGGGGCAGACCACCCGATTGGTGCCCTACATCATCATCCCCATGAAAGAAGGAGAATATAACATCGAGGTCAAAGCAGCTGTTAGAGATGATGATTCTGCGGCGTCTGGGATGACTGATGGGATCAGAAAGAAGCTGCTGGTGGTGGTAAGTGTGTGTGGGGGGTATAATTATGCCCCCTGTATTTTAACATAGGGGGGTGTATACTTATGCCCCCTGTATTTTAACATAGGGGGGTGTATACTTATGCCCCTGTATTTTAACATAGGGGGGTGTATACTTATGCCCCCTGTATTTTAACATAGGGGGGTGTATACTTATGCCCCCTGTATTTTAACATAGGGGGGTGTATACTTATGCCCCTGTGTTTTAACATGGGGGGGGTATACTTATGCCCCTGTATTTTAACATGGGGGGGGGGGGTTTACTTATGCCCCCTGTATTTTAACATAGGGGGTATACTTATGCCCCTGTATTTTAACATAGGGGGGTGTATACTTATGCCCCTGTATTTTAACCTAGGGGGTGTATACTTATGCCCCTGTATTTTAACATGGGGGGGGTTTACTTATGCCCCTGTATTTTAACATAGGGGGTGTATACTTATGCCCCTGTATTTTAACATAAGGGGGTGTATACTTATGCCCCCTGTATTTTAACCTAGGGGGGTGTATACTTATGCCCCCTGTATT
>JABXJD010000667.1:30000-120000 GCA_013375575.1 Percina caprodes
CAGCTCCTCCCATGATACACAGCCCCCCCCATGATACACAGCCCTCCCAACCACATGATACACAGCCCTCCACACCCATGATACAGCTCGTCCCACCCCTATGATACACAGCCCCCATGATACACAGCCCTCCCACCATTATGATACACAGCCCCCAACCCCATGATACAGCCCCCAACCCCCATGATACACAGCCCTCCCCACCCCATGATACACAGCCCTCCCCACCCCATGATACACAGCCCCCCCATGATACACAGCCCCCCCATGATACACAGCCCCCCCACCCCCATGAGACACAGTCCCCCCATGATACACAGCCCCCCCATGATACACAGCCCTCCATGATACACAGCCCCCATGATACACAGTCCCCCCCACACCCCCATGATACACAGCCCACCCCCCCATGATACACAGCCCTCCCACCCCCATGATACACAGCCCCCCCACACCCCCATGATACACAGCCCACCCCCCCATGATACACAGCCCTCCAACCCCTATGATACACAGCCCCCCATGATACACAGCCCCCCCATGATACACAGCTCCTCCCATGATACACAGCCCTCCCAACCACATGATACACAGCCCCTCCACACCCATGATACACAGCTCGTCCCACCCCTATGATACACAGCCCCCATGATACACAGCCCCTCCCACCATTATGATACACAGCCCCCCAACCCCCATGATACACAGCCCCCCAACCCCCATGATACACAGCCCTCCCCACCCCATGATACACAGCCCCCCATGATACACAGCCCTCCCCACCCCATGATACACAGCCCCCCCATGATACACAGCCCCCCCATGATACACAGCCCCCCCACCCCCATGAGACACAGTCCCCCCATGATACACAGCCCCCCCATGATACACAGCCCCCCTCCATGATACACAGCCCCCCCATGATACACAGTCCCCCCATGATACACAGCTCCTCCCATGATACATAGCCCCCCCCATGATACACAGCCCCCCCATGATACACAGCCCTCCCACCCCCATGATACAAAGCCCTCCCACCACATGATACACAGCTCGTCCCACCCCTATGATACACAGCCCCCCATGATACACAGCCCCTCCCACCATTATGATACACAGCCCCCCCACCCCATGATACACAGCCCCCCCACCCCCATGATACACAGCCCCCCCACACCCATGATACACAGTCCCCCATGATACACAGCTCGTCCCACCCCTATGATACACAGCCCCCCCCCATGATACACAGCCCCTCCCACCATTATGATACACAGCCCTCCCCACCCCATGATACACAGCCCCCCCACCACCATGATACACAGCCCTCCCCCCTCCATGATACACAGCCCCCCTCCATGATACACAGCCCCCCATGATACACAGCCCCCCTCCATGATACACAGCCCCCATGATACACAGCCCCCACCCCCATGATACACAGCCCTCTATGATACACAGCCCCCATGATACACAGCCCCCCATGATACACAGCCCCCATGATACACAGCCCCCCATGATACACAGTCCCCCCATGATACACAGCCCCCTCCATGATACACAGCCCCCATGATACACAGCCCCCCATGATACACAGTCCCCCATGATACACAGTCCCCCATGATACACAGCCCTCCATGATACACAGCCCCCATGATACACAGCCCTCCATGATACACAGCCCCCATGATACACAGCCCTCCATGATACACAGCCCCTGATGATACACAGCCCCCCATGATACACAGCCCCCCATGATACACAGCCCCCCATGATACACAGTCCCCCATGATACACAGCCCCCCATGATACACAGTCCCCCCATGATACACAGCCCCCCCCCATGATACACAGCCCCCATGATACACAGTCCCCCCATGACACAGTCCCCCATGATACACAGTCCCCCCCTACCACCAGGATAAAGTTGATTAAAAACATATTTTGGAAATTGATCTTAGAGTCCATGTTGCAGGTTTAATTTTTTAACGAGTTCGTGCAGTTTGCTTGTTGGTAATAAATAAATAATAAATAATAAATAATAAATAATAAATAAATATCTGAACTGTTATCGGTTGTATTTGATGGTTTTGGATATCGCAAAACTGAATATAATAACATGACGTGACATTAGGGAGATAGCAGCGCAGCTTGCGTTGTATGTGCCGCTGGTCTGGCCTGATCCGGCTTCTGGTCTTTAATATTAACAGTCTATGGTCTGGACTGAGTCCAGGTGACTTCATTATGTTCATTATAATATTGGAGGGAAAGTGAAACACAGCTTAGACGGGGTGTTGTTCGGCTTTTCACAAGTTTAGACAGCTAGCTAACGCTACGCCGCCGGACGTTAGCGCAACAGCGTTAGCCTAGCCTAGCCTAACCTGCTAGGTAAATATTACAATTGCCTTTGGTGTTGCCTAGATACGCCTCCATGTTGTCAACATAATACCTGCAGCGTTAGTGCACATTTTATACCTTATTTGTATTGAATGAAATAGTAAGCTTCGCTCCTATGAGATGGGGGTTTGTTACGTTACACACAAAGCTAACTGGCTATAGTTAGCCTGTATATGCTAGCGGATATAGCTAACGTTGCGTAGCCAGCCAGCAACTTCGGCAGTAGAGTTTCGGTAAGCTAACCACGACAGCGTTGTCGCCACAATCAGCCTGCAGTGATGTTTGAAAGGGAGACACGCAGACCGGTTCTCCTCCCGGAGATCCTGGACATCATTTTCATTTATGACGTTAACGTTCACTCGGTGCTGTTCACTGATATTAAAAAGTAAAGTCATTGTATGCACTGCTGCGTTGCTAAATGAAGGAGATAGATGAAGGAGATAGATGAAGGAGATAGATGAAGGAGGTAGATGAAGGAGGTAGATGAAGGAGGTAGATGATGGAGATAGATGAAGGAGATAGATGATGGAGATAGATGAAGGAGATAGATGAAGGAGATAAATGAAGGAGATAAATGAAGGAGATAGATGAAGGAGATAGATGAAGGAGATAGATGAAAGAGATAGATGATGGAGATAGATGAAGGAGATAGATGATGGAGATAGATGAAGGAGATAGATGAAAGAGATAGATGAAAGAGATAGATGAAGGAGATAAATGAAGGAGATAGATGAAGGAGATAGATGATGGAGATAGATGAAGGAGATAGATGATGGAGATAGATGAAGGAGAGAGATGAAGGAGAGAGATGAAGGAGATAGATGAAGGAGATAGATGAAGGAGATAAATGAAGGAGATAGATGGAGATAGATGAAGGAGATAGATGAAGGAGATAGATGAAGGAGATAGATGAAGGAGATAAATGAAGGAGATAAATGAAGGAGATAGATGATGGAGATAGATGAAGGAGATAGATGGAGATAGATGAAGGAGATAAATGAAGGAGATAGATCGAGATAGATGAAGGAGATAGATGAAGGAGATAGATGAAGGAGATAGATGAAGACTTCCTAAAATCTTGGTAATTCCTCATTTGCCCTCTCACATCTGGCAGGTTGGTAATTATACAGCTGCTGGCCTTTCCTCCTCTTCCTCCTCTTCCTCCTCTTCCTCCTCCCAGTCAGTCCCGTAGTTCTAGTGCTCGGCTGAGACTTCGCTCCCCATTGTGACGTCATCGCTGAATTGACTTAATAAACCCGCGAATATCAAAAATGACCAAAAACTGTAATTTAACACTATTTTTATGAATGATAAACATATCTTGAGTGCTTTTTGTACCCAATAATCAACAGTGGTGGTTAACCTGCAACATGGGCTTTAAGTTCAAAGAAAAGAGGAAAATCCACCTTTAAGGACACTAATTATCTTTATGAATTTACAGTAACTTCCTGTAACGATTGTTAACTTCCTGTAAATTCTTTTTACAGTAAAGGGACTGTACTTCTTTTTACAGTATTTTATGTATTCATTGGAAAATACACAACAATTACACACAACATAAGATACAAATTAAAAAATACAGTAGTTTACTGTACTATTTACAGTACTATAGTGGATATATTGTGATTTCTACAGTAATACATAGACTACTGTGTTTTCTACAGTAATACTCAGACTACTGTGATTTGTACAGTAATACTCAGACTACTGTGATTTCTACAGTAATACCTAGACTACTATGATTTCTACAGTAATACTCCGATTACTGTGATTTCTACAGTAATACTCAGACTACTGTGATTTCTACAGTAATACCTATGGCGTTTTTCCACTGCGTGGTATCTACTCGACTCGACTCTACTCGCCTTTTTTGGTTTTCCATTATGAAAAAAAGTCCCTGGGACCTGCTACCAGGTACTTTATGTAGTACTACATGAAGTCCCTGGGACCTGCTACCAGGGACTTCATGTAGTACTACATGAAGTCCCTGGGACCTGCTACCAGGTACTTTATGTAGTACTACATGAAGTCCCTGGGACCTGCTACCAGGTACTTTATGTAGTACTACATGAAGTCCCTGGGACCTGCTACCAGGTACTTTATGTAGTACTACATGAAGTCCTTGGGACCTGCTACCAGGTACTTCATGTAGTACTACATGAAGTCCATGGGACCTGCTACCAGGTACTTTATGTAGTACTACATGAAGTCCCTGGGACCTGCTACCAGGGACTTTATGTAGTACTACATGAAGTCCCTGGGACCTGCTACCAGGTACCTTTTTTAGTACTACCTCAGTCGAGGTTCCAAGTGAACTGAGGTGATACCAAAAGGTGACGTGAAAACCTGCAGACTACTGATTGGTCGGAGGACCGTCACTTATGACTGCAGACTGCTGATTGGTCAGAGGACCGTCACTTATGACTGCAGACTGCTGATTGGTCAGAGGACCGTCACTTATGACTGCAGACTGCTGATTGGTCAGAGGACCGTCACTTATGACTGCAGACTGCTGATTGGTCGGAGGACCGTCACTTATGACTGCAGACTGCTGATTGGTCGGAGGACCGTCACTTATGACTGCAGACTGCTGATTGGTCGGCGGACCGTCACTTATGACTGCAGACTGCTGATTGGTCGGAGGACCGTCACTTATGACTGCAGACTGCTGATTGGTCAGAGGACCATCTCTTATGACTGCAGACTGCTGATTGGTCGGAGGACCGTCACTTATGACTGCAGACTGCTGATTGGTCAGAGGACCGTCACTTATGACTGCAGACTGCTGATTGGTCGGCGGACCGTCACTTATGACTGCAGACTGCTGATTGGTCGGCGGACCGTCACTTATGACTGCAGACTGCTGATTGGTCGGCGGACCGTCACTTATGACTGCAGACTGCTGATTGGTCGGAGGACCGTCACTTATGACTGCAGACTTCTGATTGGTCGGAGGACCGTCACTTATGACTGCAGACTGCTGATTGGTCGGAGGACCGTCTCTTATGACTGCAGACTACTGATTGGTCGGAGGACCGTCTCTTATGACTGCAGACTACTGATTGGTCGGAGGACCGTCACTTATGACTGCAGACTACTGATTGGTCGGAGGACCGCTCTTATGACTGCAGACTACTGATTGGTCGGAGGACCGCCTCTTATGACTGCAGACTACTGATTGGTCGGAGGACCGTCTCTTATGACTGCAGACTACTGATTGGTCGGAGGACCGTCTCTTATGACTGCAGACTACTGATTGGTCGGAGGACCGTCTCTTATGACTGCAGACTACTGATTGGTCGGAGGACCGTCACTTATGACTGCAGACTACTGATTGGTCGGAGGACCTTCACTTATGACTGCAGACTGCTGATTGGTCGGAGGACCGTCACTTATGACTGCAGACTGCTGATTGGTCGGAGGACCGTCACTTATGACTGCAGACTGCTGATTGGTCGGAGGACCGTCACTTATGACTGCAGACTGCTGATTGGTCGGAGGACCGTCACTTATGACTGCAGACTGCTGATTGGTCGGAGGACCGTCACTTATGACTGCAGACTGCTGATTGGTCGGAGGACCGTCTCTTATGACTGCAGACTGCTGATTGGTCGGAGGACCGTCTCTTATGACTGCAGACTGCTGATTGGTCGGAGGACCGTCACTTATGACTGCAGACTGCTGATTGGTCGGAGGACCGTCACTTATGACTGCAGACTGCTGATTGGTCGGAGGACCGTCTCTTATGACTGCAGACTGCTGATTGGTCGGAGGACCGTCACTTATGACTGCAGACTGCTGATTGGTCGGCGGACCGTCACTTATGACTGCAGACTGCTGATTGGTCGGCGGACCGTCACTTATGACTGCAGACTGCTGATTGGTCGGAGGACCGTCACTTATGACTGCAGACTTCTGATTGGTCGGAGGACCGTCACTTATGACTGCAGACTGCTGATTGGTCGGAGGACCGTCTCTTATGACTGCAGACTACTGATTTGTCGGAGGACCGTCTCTTATGACTGCAGACTACTGATTGGTCGGAGGACCGTCACTTATGACTGCAGACTACTGATTGGTCGGAGGACCGTCTCTTATGACTGCAGACTACTGATTGGTCGGAGGACCGTCTCTTATGACTGCAGACTACTGATTGGTCGGAGGACCGTCTCTTATGACTGCAGACTACTGATTGGTCGGAGGACCGTCTCTTATGACTGCAGACTACTGATTGGTCGGAGGACCGTCTCTTATGACTGCAGACTACTGATTGGTCGGAGGACCGTCACTTATGACTGCAGACTACTGATTGGTCGGAGGACCTTCACTTATGACTGCAGACTGCTGATTGGTCGGAGGACCGTCACTTATGACTGCAGACTGCTGATTGGTCGGAGGACCGTCACTTATGACTGCAGACTGCTGATTGGTCGGAGGACCGTCACTTATGACTGCAGACTGCTGATTGGTCGGAGGACCGTCACTTATGACTGCAGACTGCTGATTGGTCGGAGGACCGTCACTTATGACTGCAGACTGCTGATTGGTCGGAGGACCGTCTCTTATGACTGCAGACTGCTGATTGGTCGGAGGACCGTCTCTTATGACTGCAGACTGCTGATTGGTCGGAGGACCGTCACTTATGACTGCAGACTGCTGATTGGTCGGAGGACCGTCACTTATGACTGCAGACTGCTGATTGGTCGGAGGACCGTCACTTATGACTGCGTTTTAGCAAACAAGAGTGCGGAGTGTGTCCGGAACAACCGCGCCATTTAAAAAAAATAAAATAAAAAAAATAATGATAATAATCCAGCCAGACACCGACAGATTATCTACTCTCTGCACTATTCTCACTTTTCAATATTAAGGGTTATTAGGGGTTATTAGGGGCTATTAGGGGCTATTATTTTGCATGTCGTTTCCAATATTGCACACTGTTACTTTAAAAAAAACAAGACAATATATCAAAGAAAAGATTTTATTTAGCTATTCAAGTAGCATCAAACCCTCCCGTACATCCTGGTCTTCTTCCTCTGCACCCTGTGACAGTGTCCCCCGGCTCTGCTGGCCCAGATGCATCCCGGTCATCGTCATAAGTCTCTCCGTGAATCTCATAAACATTTTACACAGCAGGTCAGAACCAGAGATTTCACCCGTCGGACATCGAACAGACGTCTGCGGCGTGAAGGATCTGAAACACACACAGTACACAGCAGACGTGTGTTGGTGTGTAATCATGGTTGCTAAAGTTCATGTATTTTATATAGCGTAAGGTAAATACTGACTGTGACCCTGAACACATGCAGATGTTAGCTAACGTTACAGGAAACTTAACTTACCCTTTTGTGTCGTCATGGCGACGTCTGAACTCCGGAGGATTTCCCAAACTCCTGTTTTTTTTCAGCAGTGATTTTTGTTGCTTCCTTCAGCTTTTTTTGAAACAATTTTTCTTCTGACCGAGAATCAAAACAAACACCTCCAACGTGCTGTTGTGAGTCGCGTTGAAAATTACATCATGGCAGTTACCGGCTGCGTAGCTATGGTAACCAGCCACGCTGAGGCGTTACTCAATCTGCAATGGACAACGGACGCAGAGCGCGTCGAGTAGAGGCGAGTAGAGTAGAGTAGAGTAGAGTAGAGCCGAGTAGAGGCGAGTAGAGTAGAGTAGAGTAGAGTAGAGAGAGTAGAGGCGAGTAGAGTAGAGTAGAGTAGAGTAGAGTAGAGTAGAGCCGAGTAGAGCCGAGCCGAGCCAAGCCGAGCCGAGTAGAGTAGAGTAGAGTAGAGCAGAGCCGAGCCGAGCCGAGCCGAGTAGAGCCGAGTAGAGCCGAGCCGAGCAGGGCAGAGTAGAGTAGAGCCGAGTAGAGCCGAGTAGAGCCGAGTAGAGTAGAGTAGAGTAGAGTAGAGTCGAGCTGTTACCATCAGTGGAAAAACGCCACTAGGCTACTGTGATGTTGTCATGGCGACCAGGTTGTGATATAACTTATCATATCCAGTAGTGTTACAGTGCAGTAGATCCTAACTATGTACCTAAACCCTCGCTACCCCCCCCTCCCATCCTGCCGTCTCCGAGGCTGACGGCCTACGTTGCCAAGGTGTTCTCCATGGCTGACGAGCTGGTTGCCGTGCAACAAGACCACATCTGTGAAGCCGTCAAGTTCCTGATTCTCAACGCGCAGCAGCCTGACGGCCTGTTCAGGGAGGTGGGAAAGGTGTACCAGAGAGAGATGCTGGTACGTATGGCATCTACCCTCAGAGGGGTCCTCAGGGGGTCCTCAGGGGGTCCTCAGGGTGTCTTCATGTCCTCATGGTGTCCTCATGTTTTCTTCATGTTGCCCTCATGTTGCCCTCATGTTGTCCTCATGTTGCCCTCATGTTGTCCTCATGTTGTCCTCATGTTGCCCTCATGTTGTCTTCATGTTGTCCTCATGTTGTCCTCATGTTGTCCTCATGTTGTCTTCATGTTGCCCTCATGTTGTCCTCATGTTGTCTTCATGTTGTCTTCATGTTGCCCTCATGTTGCCCTCATGTTGTCCTCATGTTGCCCTCATGTTGTCCTCATGTTGTCTTCATGTTGTCCTCATTTTGTCCTCATGTTGTCCTCATGTTGTCCTCATGTTGTCCTCATGTTGTCTTCATGTTGCCCTCATGTTGTCCTCATGTTGTCTTCATGTTGTCTTCATGTTACCCTCATGTTGTCCTCATGTTGTCTTCATGTTGTCTTCATGTTGTCCTCATATTGTCCTCATGTTGTCTTCATGTTGCCCTCATGTTGTCCTCATGTTGCCCTCATGTTGCACTCATGTTGCCCTCATGTTGCCCTCATATCGTCCTCATGTTGTCTTCATGTTGCCCTCATATCGTCCTCATGTTGTCTTCATGTCGTCCTCATGTTGCTCACATATTGTCTTCATGTTGCCCCAATGTTGTCCTCATGTCGTCCTCCTGTTGCCCTCATGTTGTCCTCATGTTGTCCTCATGTTGTCTTCATGTTGCCCTCATGTTGTCATGTCATCCTCATAATGTCCTCATGTTGCCCTCAAGTTGTCTTCATGTTGTCCTCATGTTGTCTTCATGTTGCCCTCATGTTGTCCTCATGTCATCCTCATGTTGTCCTCATGTTGCCCTCATGTTGTCCTCATGTTGTCCTCATGTTGTCTTCATGTTGTTCTCATGTTGTCCTCATGTTGTCCTCATTTTGCCCTCACGTCCTCATGTCACCCACATGTTGCCCTCATATCGTCCTCATGTTGTCCTCATGTTGTCTTCATGTTGCCCTCATGGTGTCCTCATGTTGTCTTCATGTTGCCCTCATGTCTTTATGTCGTCCTCATGTTGTCCTCATGTTGCCCTCATGTTGTCCTCATGTTGTCCTTATGTCACCCTCATGTTGCCCCCATATCGTCCTCATGTTGTCTTCATGTTGCCCTCATGGTGTCCTCATGTTGTCCTCATATTGTCCTCATATTGTCCTCATGTGTGTGTGTGTGTGTGTGTGTGTGTGTGTGTGTGTGTGTGTAGGGTGATGTAACAGGTGATGATTCTGATGCCTCCATGACGGCCTTCTGCCTCATCGCCATGCAGGAGTCTCGCTCACGATGCGCTGCCACTGTTAACGTGAGTACTACTGTTAATGTGAGTACTACTGTTAATGTGAGTACTACTGTTAATGTGAGTACTTCTGTTAATGTGAGTACTACTGTTAACGTGAGTTCTACTGTTAACGTGAGTACTACTGCTAATGTGAGTACTACGGTTAATGTGAGTACTACGGTTAATGTGAGTACTACTGTTAACGTGAGTACTACTGTTAACGTGAGTACTACTGTTAATGTGAGTACTACGGTTAATGTGAGTACTACTGTTAATGTGAGTACTACTGTTAATGTGAGTACTACGGTTAATGTGAGTACTACTGTTAATGTGAGTACTTCTGTTAATGTGAGTACTACTGTTAATGTGAGTACTTCTGTTAATGTGAGTACTACTGTTAACGTGAGTTCTACTGTTAACGTGAGTACTACTGTTAATGTGAGTACTACGGTTAATGTGAGTACTACGGTTAACGTGAGTACTACTGTTAACGTGAGTACTACTGTTAACGTGAGTACTACTGTTAACGTGAGTACTACGGTTAATGTGAGTACTACTGTTAATGTGAGTACTACTGTTAATGTGAGTACTACGGTTAATGTGAGTACTACTGTTAATCTGAGTACTACTGTTAATGTGAGTACTACTGTTAATGTGAGTACTACTGTTAATGTGAGTACTACTGTTAACGTGAGTACTACTGTTAATGTGAGTACTACTGTTAACGTGAGTACTACGGTTAATGTGAGTACTACTGTTAATGTGAGTACTTCTGTTAATGTGAGTACTACTGTTAATGTGAGTACTACTATTAATGTGAGTACTACTGTTAATGTGAGTACTACTGTGAGTACTACTGTTAATGTGAGCACTTCTCTTAATGTGAGTACTACTGTTAATGTGAGTACAACTATTAATGTGAGTACTACTGTTAATGTGAGTACTACTGTGAGTACTACTGTTAATGTGAGCACTTCTATTAATGTGAATACTACTGTTCATGTGAGTACTACTTCTGTTAATGAGAGTACTACTGTTAATTTGAGTACTTCTATTAATGTGACTACTACTGTTAATGTGAGTACTACTTCTGTTAATGTGAGTACTACTTCTGTTAATGTGAGTACTACTTCTGTTAATGTGAGTACTTCTGTGATTGTTGACGTGTCAAAGCGAGGTCCAGTCTCAGCTGTGAGCGAAGGTTAAAAGGTTAAAAGGTTAAAAGGTTAAATGTGTGGCATGCGTGTACAGAAGGGGAGGTCTAGAATCTGATCCGACCCACGTGACGGCCTTTCTGTTCCTCCTGTCCAGAGTCTGCCGGGCAGTGTAGACAAAGCAGTGGCCTATCTGGAGAGGCGTCTGCCCAACCTCACCAACCCGTATGCTGTTGCCATGACATCATATGCTCTGGCCAATGAAGGCAGACTGAACAAGGCAGACCTCCTCAAGTTTGCTTCCCAAGGTGACGCACCCTAGAAGTCTAGACAAACCCTTGAAATGTAGACCTACCCTAGAAATGTAGACGCACCCTAGAAGTCTAGACGCACCCTAGAAATGTAGACGCACCCTAGAAGTCTAGACGCACCCTAGAAATGTAGACGCACCCTAGAAATGTAGACGCACCCTAGAAATGTAGACGGACCCTAGAAATCTAGACGCACCCTAGAAAAGTAGACGCACCCTAGAAGTCTAGACGCACCATAGAAGTCTAGACGCACCCTAGAAATGTAGACGCACCCTAGAAATGTAGACGCACCCTAGAAATGTAGACGGACCCTAGAAATCTAGACGGACCCTAGAAATGTAGACGCACCCTAGAAATCTAGACGGACCCTAGAAATATAGACGCACCGTCGAAATCTAGACGTACCCAAGAAATGTAGACGCACCCTGGAAATGTAGACGCACCCTAGAAATCTAGACGGACCCTAGAAATGAAGACGCACCCTAGAAATGTAGATGCACGCTAGAAATCTAGACGGACCCTAGAAATGTAGACGCACCCTAGAAATGTAGTCGCACCCTGGAAATGTAGACGCACCCTAGAAATGTAGACGCACCCTAGAAGTCTAGACGCACCCTAGAGATGAAGACGCACCCTAGAAATGTAGACACATCCTAGAAGTCTAGACGCAGCCTAGAAATGTAGATGCACCCTAGAAATGTAGACGCACCCTAGAAATGTAGACGCACCTTAGAAATGTAGATGCACCCTAGAAGTCTAGATGCACCCTAGAAATGTAGACGCACCCTAGAAGTCTAGATGCACCCTAGAAGTCTAGACGCACCCTAGAAATGAAGACGCACCCTAGAAATGTAGACGCATCCTAGAAGTCTAGACGCACCCTAGAAATGTAGATGCACCCTAGAAATGTAGACGCACCCTAGAAGTCTAGACGCACCCTAGAAATGTAGACGCACCCTAGAAATGTAGACGCACCCTAGAAGTCTAGACGCACCCTAGAAATGTAGACGCACCCTAGAAGTCTAGATGCACCCTAGAAGTCTAGAAGCACACTAGAAAGGTAGACGCACCCTAGAAATGTAGACGCACCCTAGAAATGTAGACGCACCTTAGAAGTCTAGACGCACCCTAGAAATGTAGACGCACCCTAGAAATGTAGACGCACCCTAGAAGTCTAGACGCACCCTAGAAATGTAGACACACCCTAGAAGTCTAGACGCACACAAGAAAGGTAGACGCACCCTAGAAATGTAGATGCACCCTAGAAATGTAGACGCACCTTAGAAGTCTAGACACACCCTAGAAATGTAGACGCACCCTAGAAATGTGGACGCACCCTAGAAATGTAGACGCACCCTAGAAATGTAGACGCACCCTAGAAAGGTAGACGCACCCTAGAAATGTAGACAAACCCTAGAAATGTAGACGCATCCTAGAAATGTAGACGCACCCTAGAAATGTAGACGCACCCTAGAAATGTAGACGCACCCTAGAAATGTAGACGCACCCTAGAAGTCTAGACGCACCCTAGAAATGTAGACGCACCCTAGAAGTCTAGACGCACACAAGAAAGGTAGACGCACCCTAGAAATGTAGATGCACCCTAGAAATGTAGACGGACCCTAGAAATGTAGACGCACCCTAGAAATGTAGTCGCACCCTGGAAATGTAGACGCACCCTAGAAATGTAGACGCACCCTAGAAGTCTAGACGCACCCTAGAGATGAAGACGCACCCTAGAAATGTAGACGCATCCTAGAAGTCTAGACGCAGCCTAGAAATGTAGATGCACCCTAGAAATGTAGACGCACCCTAGAAATGTAGACGGACCCTAGAAATGTAGACGCACCCTAGAAATGTAGTCGCACCCTGGAAATGTAGACGCACCCTAGAAATGTAGACGCACCCTAGAAGTCTAGACGCACCCTAGAGATGAAGACGCACCCTAGAAATGTAGACGCATCCTAGAAGTCTAGACGCAGCCTAGAAATGTAGATGCACCCTAGAAATGTAGACGCACCCTAGAAATGTAGACGCACCTTAGAAATGTAGATGCACCCTAGAAGTCTAGATGCACCCTAGAAATGTAGACGCACCCTAGAAGTCTAGATGCACCCTAGAAGTCTAGACGCACCCTAGAAATGAAGACGCACCCTAGAAATGTAGACGCATCCTAGAAGTCTAGACGCACCCTAGAAATGTAGATGCACCCTAGAAATGTAGACGCACCCTAGAAGTCTAGACGCACCCTAGAAATGTAGACGCACCCTAGAAATGTAGACGCACCCTAGAAGTCTAGACGCACCCTAGAAGTCTAGACGCACCCTAGAAATGTAGACGCACCCTAGAAGTCTAGACGCACCCTAGAAGTCTAGACGCACACTAGAAAGGTAGACGCACCCTAGAAATGTAGACGCACCCTAGAAATGTAGACGCACCTTAGAAGTCTAGACGCACCCTAGAAATGTAGACGCACCCTAGAAATGTAGACGCACCCTAGAAGTCTAGACGCACCCTAGAAATGTAGACGCACCCTAGAAGTCTAGACGCACACAAGAAAGGTAGACGCACCCTAGAAATGTAGATGCACCCTAGAAATGTAGACGCACCTTAGAAGTCTAGACACACCCTAGAAATGTAGACGCACCCTAGAAATGTGGACGCACCCTAGAAATGTAGACGCACCCTAGAAATGTAGACGCACCCTAGAAAGGTAGACGCACCCTAGAAATGTAGACAAACCCTAGAAATGTGGACGCACCCTAGAAATGTAGACGCACCCTAGAAATGTAGACAAACCCTAGAAATGTAGACAAACCCTAGAAATGTAGACGCACCCTAGAAATGTAGACGCACCTTAGAAGTCTAGACGCACCCTAGAAATGTAGACGCACCCTAGAAATGTAGACGCACCCTAGAAGTCTAGACGCACCCTAGAAATGTAGACGCACCCTAGAAGTCTAGACGCACACAAGAAAGGTAGACGCACCCTAGAAATGTAGATGCACCCTAGAAATGTAGACGCACCTTAGAAGTCTAGACACACCCTAGAAATGTAGACGCACCCTAGAAATGTGGACGCACCCTAGAAATGTAGATGCACCCTAGAAATGTAGACGCACCCTAGAAAGGTAGACGCACCCTAGAAATGTAGACAAACCCTAGAAATGTGGACGCACCCTAGAAATGTAGACGCACCCTAGAAATGTAGACGCACCCTAGAAATGTAGACAAACCCTAGAAATGTAGACGCATCCTAGAAATGTAGACGTACCCTAGAAATGTAGACGCACCCTAGAAATGTAGACGCACCCTAGAAGACTAGACACACCCTAGAAATGAAGACGCACCCTAGAAGTCTAGACGCACCCTAGAAATGTAGATGCACCCTAGAAATGTAGACGCACCCTAGAAGTCTAGACGCACACTAGAAAGGTAGACGCACCCTAGAAATGTAGACGCACCCTAGAAATGTAGACGCACTCTAGAAATGTAGACGCACCCTAGAAGTCTAGACGCACCCTAGAAATGTAGACGCACCCTAGAAGTCTAGACGCACCCTAGAAGTCTAGACGCACACTAGAAATGTAGACGCACCCTAGAAATGTAGATGCAACTTAGAAGTCTAGACAAACCCTAGAAATGTAGACGCATCCTAGAAATGTAGACGCACCCTAAAAATGTGGACGCACCCTAGAAATGTAGACGCACCCTAGAAATGTAGACGCACCCTAGAAAGGTAGACGCATCCTAGAAATGTAGACGCACCCTAGAAATGTAGACAAACCCTAGAAATGTAGACGCACCCTAGAAATGTAGACGCACCCTAGAAATGTAGACAAACCCTAGAAATGTAGACAAACCCTAGAAATGTAGACGCACCCTAGAAATGTAGACGCATCCTAGAAATGTAGACGCACCCTAGAAATGTAGACGCACCCTAGAAATGTAGACGCATCCTAGAAATGTAGACGCACCCTAGAAATGTAGACAAACCCTAGAAATGTAGACGCACCCTAGAAATGTAGATGCACCCAAGAAATGTAGACGTACCCTAGAAATGTAGACCTACCCTAGAAATGTAGACGCACCCTAGAAATGTAGACACACTCTAGAAGTCTAGACGCACCCTTACATAACGATTATTATTAATAAAGTTATAAATCAGTTGATTTACAGGGATATGAAGATATTTGTTTGTTTCTTCCTCAGACTTGTCCCACTGGGAGTCACGTAAGGGACCCGTCTACACGCTGGAGGCCACAGCTTATGCTCTCCTAGCTCTGGTCAAGGCAGAGGTGAGCGTGACCCACCTGAGTACTTATTAATTAATTTATTAATCAGGACTCTGACAAAAAACATACAACTGAGTCCATAATATTTCACTGAAAAGGTAAAAGGGTTTGCAAATGTAGACGCACCCTAGAAATGTAGACAAACCCTAGAAATGTAGATGCACCCTTGAAATGTAGACGCACCCTAGAAATGTAGACGCACCCTAGAAATGTAGACGCACCCTAGAAATGTAGACAAACCCTAGAAATGTAGACGCACCCTAGAAATGTAGACAAACCCTAGAAATGTAGATGCACCCTTGAAATGTAGACGCACCCTAGAAATGTAGACGCACCCTAGAAATGTAGACGCACCCTAGAAATGTAGACAAACCCTAGAAATGTAGATGCACCCTAGAAATGTAGACAAACCCTAGAAATGTAGATGCACCCTTGAAATGTAGACGCACCCTAGAAATGTAGATGCACCCTAGAAATGTAGACACACCCTAGAAATGTAGAAACACCCTAGAAATGTAGACGCACCCTAGAAATGTATACAAACCCTAGAAATGTAGAAGCACCCGAGAAATGTAGACGCACCCTAGAAATCTAGACAAACCCTAGAAATGTAGACGCACCCTAGAAATGTAGACGCACCCTAGAAATGTAGACGCACCCTAGACATGTAGACAAACCCTAGAAATGTAGACGCACCCTAGAAATGTAGACAAACCCTTGAAATGTAGACGCACCATAGAAATGTAGATGCACCCTAGAAATGTAGACACACCCTAGAAATGTAGACACACCCTAGAAATGTCGACAAACCCTAGAAATGTAGACAAACTCTAGAAATGTAGAAGCACCCGAGAAATGTAGACACACCCTAGAAATGTAGACAAACCCTAGAAATGTAGACGCACCCTAGAAATGTAGACGCACCCTAGAAATGTAGACGCACCCTAGAAATGCAGACGCACCCTAGAAATGTAGACGCACACTAGAAATGTAGACGCACCCCAGAAATGTAGACGCACCCTAGAAATGTAGACGCACCCTAGAAATGTAGACGCACTCTAGAAATGTAGACGTACTCTAGAAATGTAGACGCACCCTAGAAATGTAGACGCACCCTAGAAGTCTAGACGCACCCTAGAAAGGTAGATGCACCCTAGAAATGTAGACTCACTCTAGAAATATAGAGCTACCCTAGAAATGTAGACGCACCCTAGAAATGTAGATGCACCCTAGAAATGTAGACGTACTCTAGAAATGTAGACGCACCCTAGAAATGTAGACGCACCCTAGAAATGTAGACGCACCCTAGACATGTAGACAAACCCTAGAAATGTAGACGCACCCTAGAAATGTAGACAAACCCTTGAAATGTAGACGCACCATAGAAATGTAGATGCACCCTAGAAATGTAGACACACCCTAGAAATGTAGACACACCCTAGAAATGTCGACAAACCCTAGAAATGTAGACAAACTCTAGAAATGTAGAAGCACCCGAGAAATGTAGACGCACCCTAGAAATGTAGACAAACCCTAGAAATGTAGACGCACCCTAGAAATGTAGACGCACCCTAGAAATGCAGACGCACCCTAGAAATGTAGACGCACACTAGAAATGTAGACGCACCCCAGAAATGTAGACGCACCCTAGAAATGTAGACGCACCCTAGAAATGTAGACGCACTCTAGAAATGTAGACGTACTCTAGAAATGTAGACGCACCCTAGAAATGTAGACGCACCCTAGAAGTCTAGACGCACCCTAGAAAGGTAGATGCACCCTAGAAATGTAGACGCACTCTAGAAATATAGAGCTACCCTAGAAATGTAGACGCACCCTAGAAATGTAGATGCACCCTAGAAATGTAGACGTACTCTAGAAATGTAGACGCACCCTAGAAATGTAGACGCATCCTAGAAATGTAGACACATCCTAGAAATGTAGACGCATCCTAGAAATGTAGACGCACCCTAGGAATGTAGACGCACCCTAGAAATGTAGACGCACCCTAGAAATGTAGACGCACCCTAGAAATGTAGATGCACCCTAGAAATGTAGACAAACCCTAGAAATGTAGACGCACCCTAGAAATGTAGATGCACCCTAGAAATGTAGACAAACCCTAGAAATGTAGACGCACCCTAGAAATGTAGACAAACCCTAGAAATGTAGACGCACCCTAGAAATGTAGACGCACCCTAGAAATGTAGACGCACCCTAGAAATGTAGACGCACCCTAGAAATGTAGACGCACCCTAGGAATGTAGACGCACCCAAGAAATGTAGACGCCTCCTTGAAATGTAGACTCACCCTAGAAATGTAGACTCACCCTAGGAATGTAGACGCACCCTAGAAATGTAGACGCACCCTAGAAATGTAGACGCATCCTAGAAATGTAGACAAACCCTAGAAATGTAGACGCACCCTAGAAATGTAGACGCACCCTAGAAATTTAGACGCACCCTAGCAATGTAGATGCACTCCAGAAATGTAGACGCACCCTAGAAATTTAGACGCACCCTAGGAATGTAGACGCACTCCAGAAATGTAGACGCACCTTAGAAATGTAGACGCATCCTAGAAATGTAGACGCACCCTAGAAATGTAGACGCACCCTAGAAATGTAGACGCACCCTAGAAATGTAGACGCATCACCATCATCATCAGATTTCCTCTGATATTCACCATAAAGCATTTTTCATCAATATCAATTAATTCAGATAAAAACATATGGATGGAAACAGAGACTTGTCTTGTGTTGATGAATAATGACCTTGTGTTGATGAATAATGACCTTGTGTTAATGAATAATGACCTTGTGTTGATGAATAACTTGTGTTGATGAATAATGACCTTGTGTTGAAGGCATTTGAGGAGGCCAGACCTGTCGTGAGATGGTTCAACGCCCAGCAGAAAGTGGGAGGAGGCTACGGATCCACTCAGGTACCCAGACCTCTCTCTCTGGACCACAGGGAACATTCACAGTAACGTTCTGTAGCAGTTGGACCGGTACTGGTGGTCCTTTTACAGTAAAGGGACCGTACATTCACAGTAACGTACTGTAACCACGGACCGGTACTGGGGGTCCTTTTACAGTAAAGGGACCGTACATTCACAGTAACGTACTGTAACCACGGACCGGTACTGGGGGTCCTTTTACAGTAAAGGGACCGTACATTCACAGTAACGTACTGTAACCACGGACCGTACTGGGGGTCCTTTTACAGTAAAGGGACCGTACATTCACAGTAACGTACTGTAACCACGGACCGGTACTGGGGGTCCTTTTACAGTAAAGGGACCGTACATTCACAGTAACGTACTGGAGCAATGGGACTGGTACTGGGGGTCCTTCTACAGTAAAGGGACCGTACATTCACAGTAACGTACTGGAGCAATGGGACTGGTACTGGGGGTCCTTCTACAGTAAAGGGACCGTACATTCACAGTATTTTATGTATTCAATGGAAAATACAAAACTATTTGAAAGCAACAAAAGCTGAATTTACCCCATCCTCTCTGTCTCTCTCTCTGCCTCCCTCCCCCCCTCTTTCTCCCCCCCCACTCTCTCTCCCCTCCCTCCCCATCTCTCTCTTTCCCTCTCCCCCCTCTCCTTCCCCCCCTCCCTTTCTCCCTCTCGCCCCTCTTCCTCCCTCTCCCCCTCTCTCCCCCTCCTCCCCCTCCCTCTCTCCCTCTCCCCTCTCTCCCTCTCTCCAGGCCACTATCATAGTGTACCAGGCTATAGCGGAGTACTGGGCTCGTGCTAAAGAACCTCAGTACGATCTGGAGGTGGACATCCTCCTGCCGGGCAGGTCCCAACCGGAAAAGTACAGTTTCAACAAGGACAACCACTACGCCACCAGGTCGTCTAAAGTGAGAAAACACACACACACACACACACACACACACACACACACACACACACATATGCACACACACACACGTATATGCACACACACACACCATCATTCCTGATGTTTCTTCTGCTGATTCCTGACTCTGTCTGTCATTCTGTCTGTCTGTCTGCTGTCTGTCCCACAGATGAACCAGATAAACCAGAATGTGACGGTAACTGCCAAGGGCACAGGGGAAGCAACGGTGAAAGTAAGTACAACTTATTATTATTATTATTATTATTATTATTATTATTATTATTATTATTATTAATATTATTATTGAGTTTTATCCTCAGTTGATTTTTGTTCCTCTCTGGGAACCATCACCTTATGGTGGTGGAAAGATTTGTGTCCCTATGAACCTGAGGTTCCTCTCTGAGAACCATCACCTTATGGTGGTGGAGAGGTTTGTTTCCCTACGAACCTGAGGTTCCTCTCTGAGAACCATCACCTTATGGTGGTGGAGAGGTTTGTGTCCCTACGAACCTGAGGTTCCCCTCTGGGAACCATCACCTTATGGTGGTGGAGAGGTTTGTGTCCCTACGAACCTGAGGTTCCCCTCTGGGAACCATCACCTTATGGTGGTGGAGAGGTTTGTGTCCCTACGAACCTGAGGTTCCTCTCTGAGAACCATCACCTTATGGTGGTGGAGAGGTTTGTGTCCCTATGAACCTGAGGTTCCTCTCCGGGAACCATCACCTTATGGTGGTGGAGAGGTTTGTGTCCCTATGAAGCTGAGGTTCCTCTCCGGGAACCATCACCTTATGGTGGTGGAGAGGTTTGTTTCCCTACGAACCTGAGGTTCCTCTCCGAGAACCATCACCTTATGGTGGTGGAGAGGTTTGTGTCCCTACGAACCTGAGGTTCCCCTCTGGGAACCATCACCTTATGGTGGTGGAGAGGTTTGTGTCCCTACGAACCTGAGGTTCCCCTCTGGGAACCATCACCTTATGGTGGTGGAGAGGTTTGTGTCCCTACAAACCTGAGGTTCCTCTCTGAGAAGTATCACCTTATGGTGGTGGAGAGGTTTGTGTCCCTATGAACCTGAGGTTCCTCTCCGGGAACCATCACCTTATGGTGGTGGAGAGGTTTGTGTCCCTATGAAGCTGAGGTTCCTCTCCGGGAACCATCACCTTATGGTGGTGGAGAGATTTGTGTCCCTATGAACTTGAGGTTCCTCTCTGGGAACCATCACCTTATGGTGGTGGAGAGGTTTGTTTCCCTACGAACCTGAGGTTCCTCTCTGGGAACCATCACCTTATGGTGGTGGAGAGGTTTGTGTCCCTACGAACCTGAGGTTCCTCTCTGAGAACCATCACCTTATGGTGGTGGAGAGGATTGTTTCCCTACGAACCTGAGGTTCCTCTCTGAGAACCATCACCTTATGGTGGTGGAGAGGTTTGTGTCCCTACAAACCTGAGGTTCCTCTCTGAGAAGTATCACCTTATGGTGGTGGAGAGGTTTGTGTCCCTATGAACCTGAGGTTCCTCTCCGGGAACCATCACCTTATGGTGGTGGAGAGGTTTGTGTCCCTATGAAGCTGAGGTTCCTCTCCGGGAACCATCACCTTATGGTGGTGGAGAGATTTGTGTCCCTATGAACTTGAGGTTCCTCTCTGGGAACCATCACCTTATGGTGGTGGAGAGGTTTGTTTCCCTACGAACCTGAGGTTCCTCTCTGGGAACCATCACCTTATGGTGGTGGAGAGGTTTGTGTCCCTACGAACCTGAGGTTCCTCTCTGAGAACCATCACCTTATGGTGGTGGAGAGGATTGTTTCCCTACGAACCTGAGGTTCCTCTCTGAGAACCATCACCTTATGGTGGTGGAGAGGATTGTTTCCCTACGAACCTGAGGTTCCTCTCTGGGAACCATCACCTTATGGTGGTGGAGAGGTTTGTGTCCCTACGAACCTGAGGTTCCTCTCTGGGAACCATCACCTTATGGTGGTGGAGAGGTTTGTGTCCCTACGAACCTGAGGTTCCCCTCTGGGAACCATCACCTTATGGTGGTGGAGAGGTTTGTGTCCCTACGAACCTGAGGTTCCTCTCTGAGAACTATCACCTTATGGTGGTGGAGAGGTTTGTGTCCCTATGAACCTGAGGTTCCTCTCCGGGAACCATCACCTTATGGTGGTGGAGAGGTTTGTGTCCCTATGAAGCTGAGGTTCCTCTCCGGGAACCATCACCTTATGGTGGTGGAGAGATTTGTGTCCCTACGAACCTGAGGTTCCTCTCCGGGAACCATCACCTTATGGTGGTGGAGAGATTTGTGTCCCTATGAACTTGAGGTTCCTCTCTGAGAACCATCACCTTATGGTGGTGGAGAGGATTGTTTCCCTACGAACCTGAGGTTCCTCTCTGGGAACCATCACCTTATGGTGGTGGAGAGGTTTGTGTCCCTACGAACCTGAGGTTCCTCTCTGAGAACCATCACCTTATGGTGGTGGAGAGGATTGTTTCCCTACGAACCTGAGGTTCCTCTCTGAGAACCATCACCTTATGGTGGTGGAGAGGATTGTTTCCCTACGAACCTGAGGTTCCTCTCTGGGAACCATCACCTTATGGTGGTGGAGAGGTTTGTGTCCCTACGAACCTGAGGTTCCTCTCTGGGAACCATCACCTTATGGTGGTGGAGAGGTTTGTGTCCCTACGAACCTGAGGTTCCCCTCTGGGAACCATCACCTTATGGTGGTGGAGAGGTTTGTGTCCCTACAAACCTGAGGTTCCTCTCTGAGAACTATCACCTTATGGTGGTGGAGAGGTTTGTGTCCCTATGAACCTGAGGTTCCTCTCCGGGAACCATCACCTTATGGTGGTGGAGAGGTTTGTGTCCCTATGAAGCTGAGGTTCCTCTCCGGGAACCATCACCTTATGGTGGTGGAGAGATTTGTGTCCCTACGAACCTGAGGTTCCTCTCTGGGAACCATCACCTTATGGTGGTGGAGAGGATTGTTTCCCTACGAACCTGAGGTTCCTCTCTGAGAACCATCACCTTATGGTGGTGGAGAGGATTGTTTCCCTACGAACCTGAGGTTCCTCTCTGGGAACCATCACCTTATGGTGGTGGAGAGGTTTGTGTCCCTACGAACCTGAGGTTCCTCTCTGGGAACCATCACCTTATGGTGGTGGAGAGGTTTGTGTCCCTACGAACCTGAGGTTCCCCTCTGGGAACCATCACCTTATGGTGGTGGAGAGGTTTGTGTCCCTACGAACCTGAGGTTCCCCTCTGGGGACCATCACCTTATGGTGGTGGAGAGGTTTGTGTCCCTATGAACCTGAGGTTCCTCTCTGAGAACCATCACCTTATGGTGGTGGAGAGATTTGTGTCCCTATGAACCTGAGGTTCCTCTCTGGGAACCATCACCTTATGGTGGTGGAGAGGTTTGTGTCCCTATGAAGCTGAGGTTCCTCTCCGGGAACCATCACCTTATGGTGGTGGAGAGATTTGTGTCCCTATGAACCTGAGGTTCCTCTCTGAGAACCATCACCTTATGGTGGTGGAGAGGTTTGTTTCCCTACGAACCTGAGGTTCCTCTCTGGGAACTATCACCTTATGGTGGTGGAGAGGTTTGTGTCCCTACGAACCTGAGGTTCCCCTCTGGGAACCATCACCTTATGGTGGTGGTGAGGTTTGTGTCCCTATGAACCTGAGGTTCCTCTCTGGGAACCATAACCTTATGGTGGTGGAGAGGTTTGTGTCCCTACGAACCTGAGGTTCCTCTCCGGGAACCATCACCTTATGGTGGTGGAGAGGTTTGTGTCCCTACGAACCTGAGGTTCCCCTCCGGGAACCATCACCTTATGGTGGTGGAGAGATTTGTGTCCCTACGAACCTGAGGTTCCCCTCTGGGAACCATCACCTTATGGTGGTGGAGAGGTTTGTGTCCCTACGAACCTGAGGTTCCCCTCTGGGAACCATCACCTTATGGTGGTGGAGAGGTTTGTGTCCCTACGAACCTGAGGTTCCTCTCCAGGAACCATCACCTTATGGTGGTGGAGAGGTTTGTGTCCCTACGAACCTGAGGTTCCTCTCCAGGAACCATCACCTTATGGTGGTGGAGAGGTTTGTGTCCCTATGAACCTGAGGTTGGATGATTATTGATTTCTTTTTTCAACCACAGATTTTTTTCATCTTATATTTTTAAGACAGATGTGTATGAGTTCAGCGTGTGTGTGTGTGTGTGTGTGTGTGTGTGTGTGTGTGTGTGTGTGTGTGTGTGTGTGTGACAGATGGTGTCTCTGTATTACGCCCTGCCCAGAGAACAGGTCAGCGACTGCCAGAGGTTCAACCTGTCCGTGCAGCTGCTCCCAGGTAATTGCCACTTACAGTATGATCCTGATACATTTACATCAAAGGGTTCCAGAGTGACGTATTACTACGTTATAAAGTATCTGAACATTATTTTGCTCTTGCAGTGAAAATGGCTGATGATAAGAAAACATACAAGCTGAAAATAGAGTTTTTGTGAGTATAATCAAGAAGTTACGAGTGTTCACATAGTTTTAACATCTTAAAGTACTTTAACTTCCTTTATATTCTGTTATTATCATCAGTTCAAAGGACAAAGACAGTAATGCAACCATGTCTGTCCTGGACATCGGCTTACCCACCGGCTTCACCGTCAACACCGCCGACCTGGACATAGTAAGAGCATACTAATACACACCCTGCATACTAATACACACCCTGCATACTACTACCCACCGGCTTCACCGTCAACACTGACGACCTGGGCTTAGTAAGAGCATACTAATACACAACCCTGCATACTAATACACATCCTGCATACTAATACCCACCGGCTTCACCGTCAACACCGTCGACCTGGACTTAGTAAGAGCATACTAATACACAACCCTGCATACTAATACACACCCTGCATACTAATACCCACCGGCTTCACCGTCAACACTGCCGACCTGGACTAAGTAAGAGCATACAAGTACATATCACACATACTAATGCACACCCTGCATACTAATACCCACCGGCTTCACCGTCAACACCGCCGACCTGGACTTAGTAAGAGCATACTAATACACAACCCTGCATACTAATACACACCCTGCATACTACTACCCACCGGCTTCACCGTCAACACCGTCGACCTGGACATAGTAAGAGCATACTAATACACAACCCTGCATACTAATACACACCCTGCATACTAATACACACCCAGCTTCACCGTCCACATAGCCGACCTGGACATAGTAAGAGCATACAAGTACACATCACGCATACTAATACCCACCTGCTTCACCGTCAACATAGCGGACCTGGACTTAGTAAGAGCATACAAGTACACACCCTGCATACTAATACACACCCTGCATACTAATACCCACCGGCTTCACCGTCAACACCGCCGACATGGACATAGTAAGAGCATACAAGTACACACCCTGCATACTAATACACACCCTGCATACTAATACCTACCGGCTTCACCGTCAACACCGCCGACCTGGACATAGTAAGAGCATACAAGTACACACCCTGCATACTAATACACACCCTGCATACTAATACTCATCATGACATTTCATTACACACACAAACATACAATTAACAATACAAATCATAAATAAATCATACAGTTAACGCAATTAATACAAGAAAATAAAACAAAAGCACTATACCCAACTAATTTATATTAAATGTTTAATTCCTTTGATATAAATATGTCTTAAGTGATTTTTTAAAACCATATTTAGAGTTGTGTTTAATAGTTGTTGGGAGAGAGTTCCATTCACACACACACACACACACACACACACACACACACACACACACACACACACACACACACAGAGTTCCATTCACACACACACACACACACACACACACACACACACACACACACACACACACACAGAGTTCCATTCACACACACACACACACACACACACACACACACACACACTCAGAGTTCCATTCACTCACACACACACACACACACACACACACACACACACACACACACACACACACACACAGAGTTCCATTCACACACACACACACACACACACACACACACACAGAGTTCCATTCACACATTGCTCTATACCTAACTGAACGTTGAATTGATTTAGTTTTTACTTTGGGTAAAATAAAGCTCCCTCCTACTGCATAGTACTAGTAATAGTACTCCTACTGCATGCCTCGTTGGATAGTGATGTGTAGTAGTACTAAAGGATAGTTTTCTCTCTAGGTATAATAAATAGTAATAGTACTCCTACTGCATGCCTCGTTGGATAGTGATGTGTAGCAGTACTAAAGGATAGTTTTCTCTCTAGGTATAATAAATAGTAATAGTACTCCTACTGCATGCCTCGTTGGATAGTGATGTGTAGTAGTACTAAAGGATAGTTTTGTGTATAAAGTAAAAGGTGTTTTATTTGTTATAACATTATATAAGAAAACCATTAGCGAATACACAAATCTATTCTTAACTTTAAGCCATGAGAGTTGTTCATGCATTTTATCAACATTTGATCTAAACCCCCCAGAGAGCCACACGTGCAGCTCTATTCTGAATCACTTGTAATTTTTTCATATTATTTGCGGACGTGCTGGACCAACCACTGAGCAGTAATCCAGATGTGAAAAAAACAAAGCCTGAAGGACTAGTTTAACTGTTAGTGGTGTGAAGATGTTTGCACACCTTTTAATAACTGACGAGGTGTTGCCCATTTTAGAAGTTCAGAAGTTACCAACTTCTGAACATGTTTGTCCCAACTCAGTCTATCGTCAATCATCACACCCAAACATTTTGCCTCTTCTCTTTGCTCTACAGAAATTTGCTCAATATTAAGTTCAAGTTTTGGTTTGGATCGTAAAGAAAAATGAGTTCCAACTACTAAACTAGTAGTTTTAGATCCATTAAGAATGAGTTTATTACTCCTGATCCAGTCCACCACTAACTGTAGCTCTCTCTGTAGGTCAGTATTTAGATCACCAATATCAGTTCCTGACATATATATAGTAGAATCATCTGCAAACATTGAGATGTTCGCTTTATCTAAAACAGATGGTAAATCATTAGTGAAGATTGTGTAGAGGAGTGGCCCAAGACAACTTCCCTGAGGCACTCCATGTTCCACAAGCCTCACTTTAGAAAAACTTCCATTAAAGTAAACTAATTGTCTCCTGTCAGTCAAATAACTTTCCATCCATAATAATGCTCTTTGTGAAAAACCATAATATTACAATTTTTTTAACAGTAAGTTATGGTCAATTATATCAAATGCTGCTGTAAAATCAAGCATTACAACACCTATTATTTTCCTCTCGTCTATATCCTTAAACCAGTCATCAACCATCTGAGTCAGGGCAGTAGCTGTTGAGTGTTTTCCTCTGTATGCACGCTGAAAAACTGTAATTAAATTATTACTTAAAAATAAAACTGAATCTGTTCATAAACAATTCTTTCCATTATTTTACCGAGAATTGGTAATAAGCTTATTGGTCTACTGTTTGATCCAGAGAAAGGCATTTTCTTATTCTTTGGTATTGGCACAACTTTACATATTTTCCATGCTTGCAAACATATATTTTCCATGAAACAGCGATTAATTATGTGAGCAATAATAGGAGCAATGAGTGAAACTATTGGCTTAATCAATTTATATTCGAGATAGTCCACACCAAGGTGGTTTGTTTTTACAATTCATCAGAAGTAATTCAACTTTTAAGACACTGACACTCTTAAATTTAAAGCTACATATTTTACCCTCCATGATCTTATTTATCAATGTTTTTGACAAGTCCGTGTTATGTAGCTGTGTAGTATTTTTAAGATTATTTACTTTATTTATGAAGTAATCATTGAGATAATTTGCTATATCACTTGGTTTAGTAAGAAAATCACCTTCATTTTCTAAATAAGCCGGAGTTAATTTATCATTTCCTCTTAATATATTATTCAATGTATTCCATAACTGTTTACTGTCATGTTTTATTTCTGTAATTTTCTTATTATAGTACAATTTCTTCTTCTTCCTATTTAAGTTAGTTACACAATTTCTAAGTTTACAATATATTTGCCAGTCCGAATTGAAAGTAGATATGATTGCTGCTTGTTTAGCTAAATCTCTTTCTTTCATAAGATCTTTTAATTCTTCATCTAACCACGGGTGTGTGTGTGTGTGTGTGTGGGGGTGTTGACATTTCGAACAGTAAACTTTTTAATTGGTGCATGATTTTCTACAATTGTCATTAAAATTTGATCAAAAAATGCTTTCTCTGGATCCTTTTGTAAAAATACCTCTGACCAATTAGCATTTCTGACATCATCTTCATATTTCAATTGATTAAATCTTCTAAAAGACCTTTTCATTATTACTTTTGGACCAATTTAGGAATTTTTGTTTTCCTTACAATTGCAATAAGGTTATGATCACTGCAACCAACTGGCACCGATAAACAGTTTGAGCAAAATTCTGGTCTATTTAGAAACATGTGGTCAATACAGGAAGCCGATCGAGTACCATCCCTTTTTATACATATTCTAGTCGGTTTATTAATTACCTGATAATCCACATGCCGTCGCTGTGCTCATTAATTTAATTTTCCTAGGGCAGTCAGAGGAATTCCAGTCTATGTTGAAATCACCCATTAAATAAGTCTCAAGATTCATAGTACTAACATGATCCAGCATTTCACATATTTTGTCCAAACACTCACTATTAGCATTTGGAGGTCTATAACAGCATCCAATGAGTATCGGCTTAAGATGTTTCAGGCTAACTTTTAGCCAGATTACTTCAATACTAGAATACATTAAGTCTTGCATCACTTTGACGGGTATATGACGTTGAATATAAATAGCAACTCCTCCTCCATATGAATTCCTATCATTCCTAAACATGTTGTATCCATCAATCATCAAAGTTGCATCATCAAATGTAGAGTCTAAATGGGTTTCAGACACTGCCAATATGTGCAAGTTATTTGGTTGCAGTAAACCTGATACATCACTCAATTTATTCCTGAGACTGCGTATATTAATATGGGCAATTTTAAGACCTTTCTTTGGTAGTTTATGTAACATACCAAAAATCAATATCTTCCTTTAAATTCATACTGTTAGATTCTATATCGGAGTAACAAAATTTACAAAGAACAACTAAATTAATCCACATATATACATTCATACACATACATTCAAACAGAATTTTTTTTTATTGCCACTCTAATTGTCAAAGTTGCAATAGTAAATAAGTAAGCTGAACTCCTTAAATTCAATTTCCTTAATATAATTCTATAACTCTCAGATTCCAACTCTAAATATATTGCTGATTCTTTATCTGGTACTTATGCTAACAAATTAGGCAAAATATCTACCATCCTTCCTGGCAAATCAATTAAATAAATCAACGTAATATACAAGGCAATGGAATCAGTAATTGTACAATGTAATATATTCTCCCATTTATGTCCATATACTAATTCCCAACTCCGAGCTTTATATCAGGCCAGTTCTTGACTCAGTTCATCATACCTGTATCCGGTGTACTTATTTCTGGTGCCAGTCCCTTCAGATACCTAATTGCCAGTCAGTGTCGGTCCAATCACTTGGTTGTAGTAGAGTTCTCCTGATTTATTATCTTGGAAGTATTTAGTCTCTCCGTTAAATGTTATGATCAGTGTAGCAGGATGAATCAGTCCATGTTTTATTCCTGCCTGATATACTTTCATTCTCAATTCTTAGAACTTCTCTTGGACACTTCCGCTGTTAAATCCGGAAAGATTTTAACCTTCATCCCTCTAAAATGGAGGACTTTTTCTCGCTTTGCTATTTGTAATATCGCCTCTTTGGCCAAATACCTCTGCATCCTGATGATCATCGGTCTCGAGCCGTGTTTGGTGGCAGGCCCCCCCCCCCACTCTGTGCGCAATTTCCACTTCGGGTTTACGAGGCAGATTTTTATCTTTAAATACCTCATTGAAGAAGGACTCCATGAATTCCGTGAGTCTTCCTTTTTCCAAATCCTTGTCGAGGCCAAATACTCGGAGGTTAAATCTTCGGCTGTGACTCTCCAGCTTCTCAGATTTGTCTCTCAGCTCTTTGTTTTCTTCCTGGAGAGCTTCACACATGCGCTCCATTTCATTCATTCTGTCGCGCATGCCGGACCAACTCCACATCTGCCAGTTTATCTTTGCACTCCTTCAGTCCGAGTTGTAGTGCATCAAACTGAGGCTGTAATTTATTCATTGCCTGGTTTATTTCTTTCTTTATTATTACGCGGATCAAGGCAGCTAATTCAGCTTCATTCACCTGCACAGCGTCACATCCATTTGGCTCTGATCTGACCCTCTCCAGCTGGGACAGGTGAGCTGACCGTCTCCAGCTGGAACAGGTGAGCTGATCCTCTCCAGCTGGAACAGGTGAGCTGATCCTCTCCAGCTGGAACAGGTGAGCTGATCCTCTCCAGCTGGAACAGGTGAGCTGACCGTCTCCAGCTGGAACAGGTGAGCTGATCCTCTCCAGCTGGGACAGGTGAGCTGACCCTCTCCAGCTGGAACAGGTGAGCTGACCCTCTCCAGCTGGAACAGGTGAGCTGACCCTCTCCAGCTGGAACAGGTGAGCTGACCCTCTCCAGCTGGAACAGGTGAGCTGATCCTCTCCAGCTGGAACAGGTGAGCTGACCCTCTCCAGCTGGAACAGGTGAGCTGACCCTCTCCAGCTGGGACAGGTGAGCTGACCCTCTCCAGCTGGGACAGGTGAGCTGACCCTCTCCAGCTGGAACAGGTGAGCTGACCCTCTCCAGCTGGAACAGGTGAGCTGACCCTCTCCAGCTGGGACAGGTGAGCTGACCCTCTCCAGCTGGAACAGGTGAGGTAACTTGCGACACTTTTTTTCTCGGCATTCAGTGATTCTTCCTTTACTTGCTAGACTGATTTTCATTTACATCAGCAGTTCTTAGTCATGAGGATACTTTAAACCTGGAGTTTATTTGTGGAGTTCAGTGTCCTCGATGTTCAACACGCTCCCTCTCAGCAACCGGACATGACGTGCATACTAATACACACCCTGCATACAAATACACACCATGCCAAATACACACCATGCATACAAATACACGCCCTGTATACAAATACACACCATGCATACAAATACACACCATGCACACACATCCATTTACAGTTCAGTCACTGTTTATGGTTGAAAGTTATCTGACTGTGCGTGCGTGTGTGTGTGTGTCTGTGTCTGTGTGTGTGTGTGTGTGTGTGTGTGTATGTGTGTGTGTGTCTGTCTGTGTGTGTGTGTGTCTGTGTGTGTGTCTGTCTGTGTGTGTGTGTGTATGTGTGTGTATGTGTGTGTGTGTGTGTGTGTCTGTGTGTGTGTGTGTCTGTGTGTGTCTGTGTGTGTGTGTGTGTGTGTGTGTGTGTGTGTGTGTGTGTGTGTGTGTGTGTGTATGTGTGTGTGTGTGTGTGTGTGTGTCTGTGTGTGTGTCTGTCTGTGTGTGTGTGTGTGTGTGTGTGTGTGTGTGTGTGTCTGTCTGTGTGTGTGTGTGTGTATGTGTGTGTCTGTCTGTGTGTGTGTGTGTGTGTGTGTGTGTGTGTGTGTGTGTGTGTGTGTGTGTGTGTGTGTGTGTCTGTGTGTGTGTCTGTCTGTGTGTGTGTGTGTGTGTGTGTGTGTGTGTGTCTGTCTGTGTGTGTGTGTGTGTGTGTGTGTATGTGTGTGTATGTGTGTGTGTGTCTGTGTCTGTGTGTGTGTGTGTGTGTGTGTGTGTCTGTGTCTGTCTGTGTGTGTGTGTGTGTCTGTGTGTGTCTGTCTGTCTGTGTGTGTGTGTGTGTGTGTGTGTGTGTGTGTGTGTGTGTGTGTGTGTGTGTGTGTGTGTGTGTGTGTGTGTGTGTGTGTGTAGCTGTCTAAAGGACGAGCCCGTTACATTGCCAGATATGAGATGAACACCGTCCTATCAGAGAGAGGCTCCCTCATCATCTACCTGGATAAGGTCAGACACTTATTATTAGATTATTATTATTATTATTATTATTATTATTATTATTATTATTATTATTATTATTATTATTATTATTATTATTATTATTATTATTATTATTATTATTATTATTATTATTATTATTATTATTATTAGTCCATTTAATTAATCCCTGCTTTGGTCCTGACCCTGGACCCTTTCAGTATCTCTCTCTCTCTCTCTCTATATATATATATATATACTGAATATATATATATATATATAGACTGAAAACTAAAGGGGACAGAGCGTTTGCTGTCAGGGCCCCGAGGCTCTGGAACAGCCTGCCTGAGGAAATCAGGTCAGCTGAGTCAGTGAACTCTTTTAAGTCCCTTCTTAAAACATACTTTTATAGGAGAGCCTTTCCCGATCTTATTTGACTTTATTTTATCACTTTTATTTTATTGCATTTTAGGAATTTTATATTTAGCTGTATTTTAGTCTTTAAATGTTTTTCGTGGTTTTATCTTTTTGTATTATTGTCTCTTTACACTTGTTAAAGCACTTTGTAACTTGTTTTGAAAAGTGCTCTACAAATAAAGATTATTATTATTATTATTATTATTATTATATATATATATATATATATATATATATATATATATATATATATAAAATTGAATTGAATTATCTGTATGTGCCCTGTGTCCGCAGGTCCTAACAGCCGGATCGAGGAGATCTCGCCGGATCCATCAGGAGCTGGGCTTCACCCAGCCGGCTGCTGTGTCCCTCTATGAATACTACGACCGTGAGTCTCAGACACACTGGAACCTCAAAACTACAGTAATACCTGGAGGGTTCCCAGATAATATTCCAGATAGTATTCCAGATAGTATTCCAGATAGTATTCCAGATAGTATTCCAGATATAATTCCAAATATTATTCCAGATATTATTCCAGATATAATTCCAAATATTATTCCAGATATTATTCCAGATATTATTCCAGATAGTATCCCAGATAGTATTCCAGATATAATTCCAAATATTATTCCAGATATTATTCCAGATATTATTCCAGATATTATTCCAGATATAATTCCAAATATTATTCCAGATATTATTCCAGATATTATTCCAGATAGTATCCCAGATAGTATTCCAGATATAATTCCAAATATTATTCCAGATATTATTCCAGATAGTATTCCAGATAGTATTCCAGATAGTATTCCAGTTATTGTTTCAGATATTATTCCAGATAGTATTCCAGATAGTATTCCAGTTATTATTCCAGATATTATTCCAGATAGTATTCCAGATATTATTCCAGATAGTATTGCAGATATTATTCCAGATAGTATTCCAGATAGTATTGCAGTTATTATTCAGATATTATTCCAGATATTATTCCAGATAGTATTCCAGATATTATTCCAGATAGTATTCCAGATAGTATTCTAGATATAATCCCTGATAGTATTCCAGTTATAATCCCAGATATTATTCCAGATATTATTCCAGATAGTATTCCAGATAGTATTCCAGATATTGTTCCTGATATTATTCCAGATATTATTCCAGATATTATTCCAGTGTGATGCCTCCATGTTGATAACACAGGATCATTATTCCAGTCTGAGGAACCTGAGTGTTCATGTTCTGCGTCTGTTCCCTGCAGAGAGACGCTGTGTCCGGTTCTACCACCCGGAGAGGAGCGACGGGAAGCTGCTGCGTGTCTGTGGAAGTGATGCGTGCAGATGTGCAGAAGGTGACCCGGGTGATGGGAGACCTGCTCTGTCTGTAGATTATAGAGCGGTCTAGACCTGCTCTGTCTGTAGATTATAGAGCGGTCTAGACCTGCTCTATCTGTAGATTATAGAGCGGTCTAGACCTGCTCTATCTGTAGATTATAGAGCGGTCTAGACCTGCTCTATCTGTAGATTATAGAGCGGTCTAGACCTGCTCTATCTGTAAATTATAGAGCGGTCTAGACCTGCTCTATCTGTAGATTATAGAGCGGTCTAGACCTGCTCTATCTGTAGATTATAGAGTGGTCTAGACCTGCTCTATGTGTAGATTATAGAGCGGTCTAGACCTGCTCTATCTGTAGATTATAGAGCGGTCTAGACCTGCTCTATCTGTAAATTATAGAGCGGTCTAGACCTGCTCTATCTGTAGATTATAGAGCGGTCTAGACCTGCTCTATCTGTAGATTATAGAGTGGTCTAGACCTGCTCTATGTGTAAATTATAGAGCGGTCTAGACCTGCTCTATCTGTAGATTATAGAGCGGTCTAGACCTGCTCTATCTGTAGATTATAGAGTGGTCTAGACCTGCTCTATGTGTAGATTATAGAGCGGTATAGACCTGCTCTATCTGTAGATTACAGAGCGGTATAGACCTGCTCTATCTGTAAATTACCTAGTATTTGTATTGTGTATTCAATTCAATTCAATTTTATTTATAGTATCAATTCATAACAAGAGTTATCTCGAGACCCTTTACAGATAGAGTAGGTCTAGACCAGATAAAGCAGGTCTAGACCAGATAGAGTAGGTCTAGACTACACTCCAGAATTTACAAGGACCCAACAGTTCTAGTAGTTCCTTCCAGAGCAAGCAACAGTGGGACAGTGGCGAGGAAAAACTTCCTTTTAGGCAGAAACCTCGGACAGACCCAGACCCAGACCCAGACCCAGACCCAGACCCAGACCCAGGCTCTTTGTAGGCAGTGTCTGACGACCAGTTGGGGTTAGAATGAAGAGTGGCAATAACAGTCACAGAAAAAATAGCAGTTTGTAGTAGTTCATGGCATAGCAGGGCACTGTGCGGCATTACAAGGCCCAGCAGGATGTAGCAGGACGTAGCAGGACGTAGCAGGATGAACACAGCATCGCAGGACGTGTAGCAGGACCATGGCGACAGCTGCTACCATGATTTTGGAGCCTCCCTGATCCGAGGAAACATGCTGGGGGGTAAAGAACATAAGGACTCCGGGGAATGACTCCCCAGAGGTAGGTTAGTAACTAGGTTAGTTACTAGGTTAGTAACTAGGTTAGTAACTAGGTTAGTAACAAGCATTTCTGGGACATGGATGCACACAAATGGAAAGATAGAAAGATAGAAAGATAGAAAGATAGAAAGATAGAAAGATAGAAAGATAGAAAGATAGAGGAGAGAGGAACTCAGTGTGTCAAAGGAAGTCGCCCAGCTGTCTAAAACTAGTACAGCATAACTAGGAGAGACGGGGTAAAGAGAGGAGAGACGGGGTAAAGAGAGGAGAGACGGGGTAAAGAGAGGAGAGACGGGGTAAAGAGAGGAGAGACGGGGTAAAGAGAGGAGAGGCTGGGTAAAGAGAGGAGAGACGGGGTAAAGAGAGGAGAGGCTGGGTAAAGAGAGGAGAGACAAGGTAAAGAGAGGAGAGACGGGGTAAAGAGAGGAGAGACGGGGTAAAGAGGCAAGGCAAGGCAGCTTTATTTATAGAGCACATTTCAGCAACAGGGCAATTCAAAGTGCTTTACACAAAATCAGTTAAAAAGACAGTTAAAAGAAAATAAAACCGATAAAACACAGAAGAAACAGTTCAAAATAAAAACAGATAAAACACAAGAATAAAAGTTACAGTGCAGCATATAAAAGATTAAACAGTAAAGAAATGAGCATCATTTAAAGGAAGGCAACATCAAAAAGAAAGGTCTTCAGCCTTGATTTAAAAGAACTGAGAGTAGCAGCGGACCTGCAGGTTTCTGGGAGTTTATTCCAGAAACTGAAAGCTGCTTCCCCCTGTTTAGTTCTGACTCTAGGAACAGACAGTAGACCTGTCCCAGATGACCTTAGAGGTCTGGGGGGGTTATAGTGTACTAGCAGATCAGAAATGTATTTTGGCCCTAAACCGTTTAGTGATTTATAAACTAGCAAAAGAACTTTGAAATCAATTCTTTGAGGCACAGGAAGCCAGTGTAAGGACTTCAGAACTGGAGGGATGTGATCCAGTCTCTTGGTCTTAGTGAGGACTGGAGTGATGTGATCCAGTCTCTTGGTCTTAGTGAGGACCCGAGCAGCAGCGTTCTGAATCAGCTGCAGCTGTCTGATTGATTTTTTAGGGAGACCTGTAAAGACCCCGTTACAGTAGTCAAGTCTACTGAAGATGAAAGCATGGACAAGTTTTTCCAAATCCTGTTGACACATAAGTCCTTTAACCCTTGATATATTCTTACGGTGATAATAGGCTGACACTGTAATTGTCTTGATATGGCTGTTAAAGTTCAGGTCAGAGTCCATGACTACACCAAGATTTCTGGCTTTGTCTGTTGTTTTTAACATTGTTGTTTGAAGCTGAGCGCAGACTTTTAATCGTTCCTCTTTTGCTCCAAAAACAACCACCTCAGTTTTTCCCTCATTTAATTTCAAAAAGTTCTGGCACATCCAGCCGTTAATTTGTTCGATGCACTTAGTCAGTTTTTGTATTGGACTATAGTCCCCTGACGATAAGGTTTTCGATAATCTGAGCCAGTGGAAGCATGTAGATGTTAAACAGAAGAGGCCCCAGAATGGAGCCTTGGGGAACTCCACAGATCATATTTGTACGCTCAGATGTATAATTACCTATTGACACAAAGTAATCCCTATTCTGTAAGTAGGATTCAAACCAGTTTAGTACTGGGCCAGAAAGGCCAACCCAGTTTTCCAATCGGTCTAGTAATATGTCGTGGTCGACCGTATCAAATGCAGCACTGAGATCAAGTAATACTAAGACTGAAATTTTGCCATTATCTGTGTTAAGGTGGATGTCATTAAAGACCGGAGGTTTTCAGATGTTGTATAATGTCCTCCAGGTTTTTATGGTTGATCGCATGAAATTCTGTCATATTGGAGCTAGTTCTGCTTGAACACTGTGACAACACATATCCTGGACTTGATATGGAGGCACTGACTGTCTAATCTTCTGAATTTTGTCTTTGAAGAAGGAGGCAAAGTCATTGCAGGCCTTGGTAGATAAAAGTCCAGATGCTACTGGTACTGGAGGGTTTGTTAAACTAAGTCCAGATGCTACTGGTACTGGAGGGTTTGTTAACCTAAGTCCAGATGCTACTGGTCCTGGAGGGTTTGTTAACCTAAGTCCAGATGCTACTGGTCCTGGAGGGTTTGTTAACCTATCGACAGTAGCAAACAAAGCACGTGAATTATTATTGTTTCTAGAGATAATATCAGAGAAGAAGGACCGCCTTGCATTCCTCAGTTCCAAATTATAAATGCGAAGTCTCTCTTTATAGGTGTTATAATGGACCAGGAGATTTGTTTTTCGCCACCTTCGTTCAGCTTTTCGACACTCTCTTTTTTCTGTTCTCACCAGTGGGACATTTCTCCATGGAGACCTTTTCTTACAAGAGACAACTTTGACCTTAGTGGGAGCAATGGCATCAATAACATTTGTAATTTTACAGTTGAAATGATCTACAAGCTCAGTGACTGAGAGCCCAGGGGGGGCGGGTGTGGAGGAGAAAAGCTGAGTAAATGTTTCACTGGTGTTTTCAGTGATAAACCGTTTTCTGATTATCTTTGTTTGGACACTTTTGGGCCCAGAGATAGAGCCGTTAAAGAAAACACAGGAATGATCAGACAGAGCAACGTCAGTCACCACAACCTTGGAAATGTTCAGACCCTTGGAGACAATCAAGTCCAGAGTGTGCCCCTTATTGTGCGTGGGCTCTGTCACATGCTGAGTCAGTCCATAGATCTCAAAAACACAACCCAGTTCTTTGGTCCTGGGGGGTCAACATGAATGTTAAAATCACCCACAATGATTACACAATCAAAGTTAATGCAGATTATAGACAGCAGTTCAGTGAAGTCATCAATAAAGGTTGCACAATATTTAGGTGGCCTGTAGATATTTAGAAATATCCTTGTCCTTGTCCTTGTCCTTGACGGAGGGAGTAGATGTGTAGTGCAGAGAGTAAAGTAGGTTAGAGGTGAACAGCTTTACTCCTGGCTTGTAAAGGAAAAGTCCATCTGCTTTAAAAAGATGTCTGCGCTCCCAGAAAATGTTAAAATTGTCAATGAACTGCAGAGAATGGACGATACATTCAGTTGCCAACAGTCGGCTGAATCTCTCAGCTCCTCTTCTCACTGGCGGGATGGATGGATGGATGGATGGATGGATGGATGGATGGATGGATGGATGGATAGATAGATAGATAGATAGATAGATAGATAGATAGATAGATAGATAGATAGATAGATAGATAGATAGATAGATGACCACTGATAAGGACGTCTGCTTTTAGGGAGCTGACTTGGTTTAGCAGATCCATAAAGTCCAGTTTCTGCAATTCAGACTGTTGCTTTACAACATCATGCGACCCTATATGTAGTATAATGTTCTTCACAGTTGGGTGTTCTGCCATGATATCTGGGATTCTTTGGATCAAGTCAGACACCGTGTCTTTGGGAAAACAGAGTATTTTGGTGTTTTTACTGTTTTTTAAATCTTTTACAGCAGAGTCACCCACAATCAGGGTTTGAGGCCCAGTTGTTGTTAGCTTTTTACTTTTTGAAATGCTCTTGGTCCTTACCCTGCTGTGTGGCGATGAGACGCAATCCCGGTCATCAGATGGCTGTCCAGCGTCCAGCAGCAGAGGAGCAAATCTGTTATCTAGTTGCACACCAAGTTGTTGGGGGGGCATTTTGTTGCTTATTTTCCCTTTTGCAGCTGTCCACGGCTGTGTCCGACTAGGTACAGGGGTTAAAGAGGCGCTCTGCTGGGATGATAATGCAGGCCAGCCGGTCATATCACAGATCTCAGGGCGCTGTGCCCTGCCCGTTAGTCGTCCTCCCATTTCCCAGGAAAATGATTTACTCTTAGGCTTCGCACCAGCCGAGTTCCAGGGAGGACTACCACTTGTTGATTTACCCGTTCCACTGCCCTCCTGTTTCTTTGTAGTCTTCTTGGTGCTAATTAGCCGTGTGTTAGCATGCTTTTGTCCATTGTTTTGGGTCCATGGTAAAGTGGTGTCATTTCCACGAGATCTGTTCACTTCCACGTTCACTTCTAATAGGTGAACCTTGGTTTCCAGAAGTGCAATCTTCTGAAGGAGTTTGTAGTAGTCATCCATGGAGAAAGGAGGCATCTTGCTGCTAATTAGCTTTAGCTGCAGTCACTGTAGGACAGGCTTGAGCTATTGGTAGGCCACGCTCACGCAGAAAAATGCTAAAATATGGCAATAGCCTGCTATGTCTACCAAAAATGTATAGTCCAGTGATTTATAGGTGTCCAAGAGCCGCTGCTCATAGTTTCTCTCAGAGGAAAAGCAAGATTATCAGCAAAAATATGCAAGCAGAGGCAGGAGCAAGCAGCAAAGCGTCTGCACTGTAAGAAGCAGGAAGTAAAAGAGAGACGCCGGATCAGGATGCAGTACGCAGAACATATTTACGTGGTACTTAGTATTTGTACTGTGTATTCCAGAGAGATGCAGTATGCAGAACATATTTACGTGGTACTTAGTATTTGTACTGTGTATTCCAGAGAGCTGCAGTATGCAGAACATATTTACGTGGTACTTAGTATTTGTACTGTGTATTCCAGAGAGATGCAGTATGCAGAACATATTTACGTGGTACTTAGTATTTGTACTGTGTATTCCAGAGAGATGCAGTATGCAGAACATATTTACGTGGTACTTAGTATTTGTACTGTGTATTCCAGAGAGCTGCAGTATGCAGAACATATTTACGTGGTACTTAGTATTTGTACTGTGTATTCCAGAGAGATGCAGTACGCAGAACATGTTCACGTGGTACTTAGTATTTGTACTGTGTATTCCAGAGAGATGCAGTATGCAGAACATATTTACGTGGTACTTAGTATTTGTACTGTGTATTCCAGAGAGATGCAGTACGCAGAACATGTTTACGTGGTACTTAGTATTTGTACTGTGTATTCCAGAGAGATGCAGTATGCAGAACATATTTACGTGGTACTTAGTATTTGTACTGTGTCTTCCAGAGAGCTGCAGTACGCAGAACATATTTACGTGGTACTTAGTATTTGTACTGTGTATTCCAGAGAGATGCAGTATGCAGAACATGTTTACGTGGTACTTAGTATTTGTACTGTGTATTCCAGAGAGATGCAGTATGCAGAACATATTTACGTGGTACTTAGTATTTGTACTGTGTATTCCAGAGAGATGCAGTATGCAGAAGATGTTTACGTGGTACTTAGTATTTGTACTGTGTATTCCAGAGAGATGCAGTATGCAGAACATATTTACGTGGTACTTAGTATTTGTACTGTGTATTCCAGAGAGATGCAGTATGCAGAACATATTTACATGGTACTTAGTATTTGTACTGTGTATTCCAGAGAGATGCAGTATGCAGAACATATTTACGTGGTACTTAGTATTTGTACTGTGTATTCCAGAGAGATGCAGTATGCAGAACATATTTACGTGGTACTTAGTATTTGTACTGTGTATTCCAGAGAGATGCAGTATGCAGAACATATTTACGTGGTACTTAGTATTTGTACTGTGTATTCCAGAGAGATGCAGTACGCAGAACATATTTACGTGGTACTTAGTATTTGTACTGTGTATTCCAGAGAGCTGCAGTACGCAGAACATATTTACGTGGTACTTAGTATTTGTACTGTGTATTCCAGAGAGCTGCAGTACGCAGAACATATTTACGTGGTACTTAGTATTTGTACTGTGTATTCCAGAGAGATGCAGTACGCAGAACATATTTACGTGGTACTTAGTATTTGTACTGTGTATTCCAGAGAGATGCAGTATGCAGAACATATTTACATGGTACTTAGTATTTGTACTGTGTATTCCAGAGAGATGCAGTATGCAGAACATATTTACGTGGTACTTAGTATTTGTACTGTGTATTCCAGAGAGATGCAGTATGCAGAACATATTTACGTGGTACTTAGTATTTGTACTGTGTATTCCAGAGAGATGCAGTATGCAGAACATATTTACGTGGTACTTAGTATTTGTACTGTGTATTCCAGAGAGATGCAGTACGTAGAACATATTTACGTGGTACTTAGTATTTGTACTGTGTATTCCAGAGAGCTGCAGTACGCAGAACATATTTACGTGGTACTTAGTATTTGTACTGTGTATTCCAGAGAGCTGCAGTATGCAGAACATATTTACGTGGTACTTAGTATTTGTACTGTGTATTCCAGAGAGATGCAGTATGCAGAACATATTTACGTGGTACTTAGTATTTGTACTGTGTATTCCAGAGAGATGCAGTATGCAGAACATATTTACGTGGTACTTAGTATTTGTACTGTGTATTCCAGAGAGATGCAGTACGTAGAACATATTTACGTGGTACTTAGTATTTGTACTGTGTATTCCAGAGAGCTGCAGTACGCAGAACATATTTACGTGGTACTTAGTATTTGTACTGTGTATTCCAGAGAGCTGCAGTACGCAGAACATATTTACGTGGTACTTAGTATTTGTACTGTGTATTCCAGAGAGATGCAGTATGCAGAACATGTTTACGTGGTACTTAGTATTTGTACTGTGTATTCCAGAGAGATGCAGTATGCAGAACATATTTACGTGGTACTTAGTATTTGTACTGTGTATTCCAGAGAGATGCAGTATGCAGAACATGTTTACGTGGTACTTAGTATTTGTACTGTGTATTCCAGAGAGATGCAGTATGCAGAACATATTTACGTGGTACTTAGTATTTGTACTGTGTATTCCAGAGAGATGCAGTATGCAGAACATATTTACGTGGTACTTAGTATTTGTACTGTGTATTCCAGAGAGATGCAGTATGCAGAACATATTTATGTGGTACTTAGTATTTGTACTGTGTATTCCAGAGAGATGCAGTATGCAGAACATGTTTACGTGGTACTTAGTATTTGTACTGTGTATTCCAGAGAGATGCAGTATGCAGAACATGTTTACGTGGTACTTAGTATTTGTACTGTGTATTCCAGAGAGATGCAGTATGCAGAACATGTTTACGTGGTACTTAGTATTTGTACTGTGTATTCCAGAGAGATGCAGTACGTAGAACATATTTACGTGGTACTTAGTATTTGTACTGTGTATTCCAGAGAGCTGCAGTACGCAGAACATATTTACGTGGTACTTAGTATTTGTACTGTGTATTCCAGAGAGCTGCAGTATGCAGAACATGTTTACGTGGTACTTAGTATTTGTACTGTGTATTCCAGAGAGATGCAGTATGCAGAACAATGAGAAAATCTCCGATGAGCAGCGGACAGCTAAGGTGTGTGAGAGCACCCAGACCAGCATCATAGACTTTGGTAAGACAGTGGGACTGGATCGGATTCATGAAGTACTCATATCCCAGAATACTGTTGTGTGTTAGTGTGAGTGAGCTAACATCCTGCTAACAGCCTGCTAACAGCATGCTAACATCCTGCTAACATCCTGCTAACAACCTGCTAACAACCTGCTAACATCCTGGTAACAGCCTGCTAACAGCCTACTAACAATCTGCTAACAGCATGCTAACATCCTGCTAACAACCTGCTAACAACCTGCTAACATTCTGGTAACAGCATGCTAACATCCTGCTAACATCCTGCTAACAGCCTGGTAACAGCCTGCTAACAGCCTACTAACAATCTGCTAACATCCTGCTAACATCCTGCTAACATCCTGCTAACAGCCTGGTAACAGCCTGCTAACAGCCTACTAACAATCTGCTAACAGCATGCTAACATCCTGCTAACATCCTGCTAACAGCCTGGTAACAGCCTGCTAACAGCCTACTAACAATCTGCTAACAGCATGCTAACAGCCTGCTAACATCCTGCTAACAACCTGCTGACAGCCTGGTAACAGCCTGCCTACATCCTGCTAACATCCTGCTAATATCATGCTAACATCCTGCTAACATCATGCTAACATCCTGGTAACAGCCTGCTAACAGCCTACTAACAATCTGCTAACAGCATGCTAACAGCCTGCTAACATCCTGCTAACAACCTGCTAACAGCCTGGTAACAGCCTGCTTACATCCTGCTAACATCCTGCTAATATCATGCTAACATCCTGCTAACATCATGCTAACATTCTGGTAACAACCTGCTAACAACCTGCTAACAGCCTGCTAACATCCTGCTAACATCATGCTAACAATCTGCTAACAGCCTGCTAACATCCTGCTAACATCCTGCTAACATCATGCTAACAATCTGCTAACAGCCTGCTAACATCCTGCTGTCTGTCCTCAGTGTACAAAGTGAGACTGCAGAGTTTTCAAGAAGATTTTTCCATTGACGTTTACAAAGGGACGGTACTGGAGGTCATCAAAGAAGGTATTTATCTCATGTTGTCCTCATGGTGCCCTCATGTTGTCTTCATGTTGTCTTCATGTTGTCATCATGTTGTCCTCATGTTGTCCTCATGTTGTCCTCATGTTGTCCTCATGGTGCCCTCATGTTGTCTTCATGGTGCCCTCACGTTGTCCTCATGTTGTCTTCATGTTGTCTTCATGGTGCCCTCATGTTGTCCTCATGTTGTCCTCATGGTGCCCTCATGTTGTCCTCATGTTGTCCTCATGGTGCCCTCATGTTGTCTTCATGGTGCCCTCACGTTGTCCTCATGTTGTCTTCATGTTGTCTTCATGGTGCCCTCATGTTGTCTTCATGTTGTCTTCATGTTGTCATCATGTTGTCCTCATGTTGTCCTCATGTTGTCTTCATGTTGTCCTCATGTTGCCCTCATGTTGTCTTCATGTTGTCTTCATGTTGTCCTCATGTTGTCTTCATGTTGTCATCATGTTGTCCTCATGTTGTCCTCATGTTGTCTTCATGTTGCCCTCATGTTGTCTTCATGTTGTCTTCATGTTGTCCTCATGTTGTCTTCATGTTGTCTTCATGTTGTCCTCATGTTGTCTTCATGTTGTCTTCATGTTGTCCTCATGTTGTCTTCATGTTGTCCTCATGTTGTCCTCATGTTGTCCTCATGTTGTCTTCATGTTGTCTTCATGTTGTCCTCATGTTGTCCTCATGTTGTCTTCATGTTGTCTTCATGTTGTCTTCATGATTATCTATCACAGACTGGAATATGTCAATATTCACACACATACAGTATCATTAGACGTATGAATCTAACTCTGGGCCAGCAGAAGTATTTCTCTAAGTATTTCACTGGGAATATGAGAATACAACAGTAGTATTTCTCTAAGTATTTCACGGGGACTATGAGAATACAAGAGTAGTATTTCTCTAAGTATTTCACGGGGAATATGAGAATACAACAGTAGTATTTCTCTAAGTATTTCCCCGGGAATATGAAAAAACACCAGTAGTATTCCTCTAAGTATTTCACTGGGAATATGAGAATACAACAGTAGTATTTCTCTAAGTATTTCACGGGGAATATGAGAAAACACCAGTAGTATTCCTCTAAGTATTTCACTGGGAATAAGAGAAAATTGTAGTATTTCGTAGTACTAGCTGGGCATTGAACCCTCTTCTTTGCCTGCAGGGAGTCTGGATGTGGGTCCTCTGAATAAAGAGCGCTCGTTCGTCCGTTACTTCTACTGCCGGGGTGCGTTGCCCCTGGAGACGGGTAAAAACTACCTGATCATGGGCACGTCCAAAGACATCTACGGAGACAACAAGGGGACGTAAGTCTCCGCTCTGTGTCCCTGTGTTTTCTGTCAGGAACTCAAAGCTTTATTGACACTGGAAGACATGAACGTACGATTCATTTTTCTTCACTTTCTGCAACCCAAACGCTTTTGTCACTTTTTTCAATGTTTTTTTCATCATTTTTTAATGAAATAGATGTGTAAATTATAAATACCAACACATTTAACGTAAAATTTACAGTAATTTACCGTAACGACAAGTTTCTGTGCCAGTTTTTATTCTGTGTGGTTGTTTTTCGGACACTTTTGCAGCTTTTCTTGTAGTTTTTTTCATTTTCTGCAACCGTTTTATTTGCCCCGACGCTTTTGCCGATGTTTTTGTCCATTTTTCTGCACTTTATTTAGGGTTTTGTTATTTTTTTCTACATTTTTTGTCACTTTCAACGTTTTTTTGTTGTTCATTTTTTCCCGAATGCTATAAAATGTATTAATTTATTAAAATGTAATAATTTATTAAGATGTATTATTCATACCTACATTCAATGAAAGTAGTGAACTGATCACGTCACTTCGTTGTGAATAGTGTCGTATGGAACCATCTACGTGATGTTTTGATAATTCTGAAGAAAGAAACCATATTCCTGTGAGAATATATTAATATGTTAATAATAATAATAATGTCCTCAGGTTCCAGTACCTGCTTGGAGAGAGAACCTGGATCGAGTACTGGCCCACGGATGAGGAGTGTCAAACAGAGGAACACAGAAAGACCTGCCTGGGCATGGAGGACATGGTCTCCCTGTACCGGGACTTCGGCTGTCAGCTCTAGAGGAAGACACCGAACCCTGATGGTCTAGTTTTAATGTTCCTAGTGTGTAGAACCGTCCTGCTGCGGGATGGTCGCCATCACACTGGACAGTAACACTAATATAGCACAGCTGCCATTATTATTATATCTGTGCATCATTTGTCATTTGGGCATTTTACTAATTCATGTGTAATTATATATATTATATATTATATATACAGTTTAATATCTCTGGTATCTCTCTCTCTGATCTCAGCTGATGCTAACCGCAAAGGTTATCTTATCTTAATTTTACATATGATAGGGAATCTATCCATCTATCTATCTATCTAAATAATATCTGTGATATCTCCAGTAATATTACTGTAGATGTCACAGTAATACTACTGTATATATTTTACAGTAGAATGCGTTGACGGGTTCCTGTTCATCAAATCTTAAATAAATAACTTAAACATTTCCTTGTTGTCTTCAGTTAATCATATTTTACACTGTGGGTGATTCTGTAAATACTGCTTATCTTCGCCACTTATTGACATACTATACTATGTCTTTTTATAACTTTTTAAAATACTATACTATGACTTTTTAATCACTTTTTGACATACTATACTATGTCTTTTTATAACTTTTTGACATACTATACTATGTCTTTTTTTCACTTTTTGACATACTATACTATGTCTTTTTTTCACTTTTTAACATACTATACTATGACTTTTTATAGATTTGTGACATACTACAACCCTACAAGAGCACTGCGCTCCCAGGATGCAGGGTTACTGGTGGTTCCTAGAGTCTCTAAAAGTAGAACGGGAGCCAGAGCGTTCAGCTATCAGGCTCCTCTGTTGTGGAACCAGGTTCCAGTCTGGGTTCAGGGACCAGAGCGTTCAGCTATCAGGCTCCTCTCCTGTGGAACCAGGTTCCAGTCTGGGTCCAGGGACCAGAGCGTTCAGCTATCAGGCTCCTCTCCTGTGGAACCAGGTTCCAGTCTGGGTCCAGGGACCAGAGCGTTCAGCTATCAGGCTCCTCTCCTGTGGAACCAGGTTCCAGTCTGGGTCCAGGGACCAGAGCGTTCAGCTATCAGGCTCCTCTCCTGTGGAACCAGGTTCCAGTTTGGGTTCAGGAGGCAGACACCATCTCCACATTTAAGAGTAGACTGAAGACTTTCCTCTTTGATAAAGCTTATAGTTGGACTGGCTCAGGAGAGTCCTGAACCATCATTAGTTAGGCCGCTATAGGCAAAGAGATAACTGTTGTTGTGATTAAGAACTATATAAATACAATTGAATTATCTCTCTCTCTCTCTCTCTCTCTCTCTCTCTCATATCGACCTCCTCTAGACAGAGGGATGGATCCGGTTGGAGAGAGTTCTAGCCCGACCAGGCTCTTCTCTTTACCCCGTCTCTCCTCTCTTTACCCCGTCTCTCCTCTCTTTACCCCGTCTCTCCTCTCTTTACCCCGTCTCTCCTCTCTTTACCCCGTCTCTCCTCTCTTTACCCCGTCTCTCTTCTCTTTACCCCGTCTCTCCTCTCTTTACCCCGTCTCTCCTCTCTTTACCCCCTCTCCTCTCTTTACCCCGTCTCTCCTCTCTTTACCCCGTCTCTCCTAGTTATGCTGTAATAGTTTAAGACAGCTGGGCGACTTCCTTTGACACACCGAGTTCCTCTCTCCTCTATCTTTCTATCTTTCTATCTTTCTATCTTTCTATCTTTCTATCTTTCTATCTTTCTATCTTTCTATCTTTTTATCTTTCTATCTTTCCATTTGTGTGCATCCATGTCCCAGAAATGCTTGTTACTAACCTAGCTACTAACCTAGTTACTAACCTAGTTACTAACCTAGTTACTAACCTAGTTACTAACCTAGTTACTAACCTAGTTACTAACCTAGTTACTAACCTAGCTCTGGGGAGTCATTCCCCGGAGTCCTTATGTTCTTTACCCCCCAGCATGTTTCCTCAGATCAGGGAGGCTCCAAAATCATGGTAGCAGCTGTAGCCATGGTCCCGCTACACGTCCTGTGATGCCGTGTTCATCCTGCTACGTCCTGCTACGTCCTGCTGGGCCTTGTAATGCCGCACAGTGTCCTGCTATGCCATGAACTACTACAAAGAACTACTATTTTTCTATTTTTGTTATTGCCACTCTTCGTTCTAACCCCAACCGGCCCGTCAGACACCGCCTACCAAGAGTCTGGGTCTGGGGCTGGGTCTGGGTCTGTCCGAGGTTTCTGCCTAAAAGGAAGTTTTTCCTCGCCACTGTCGCACTGTTGCTTGCTCTGAAGGAAACTACTAGAAATGTTGTGTCCTTGTAAATTCTGGAGTGTGGTCTAGACCTGCTCTATCTGGTCTAGACCTGCTCTATCTGGTCTAGACCTGCTCTATCTGGTCTAGACCTGCTCTATCTGTAAAGTATCTCGAGATAACGTTTGTTATGAATTGATACTATAAATAAAATTGAATTGAAAATTGAATTACTATACTATGACTTTTTATTATTTTTTGAAAATACTATACTATGTCATTTTATCACTTTTTGACATACTATACTATGATTTTTTATCACTTTTTGACATACTATACTATGTTTTTATATTATTTTTAGACATACTATACTATGTCTTTTTATCACTTTTTGACATACTATACTATGTCTTTTTATCACTTTTTGACATACTATACTATGTCTTTTTATCACTTTTGACATACTATACTATGTCTTTTTATCACTTTTTGACTTACTATACTGTCTTTTTATCGATTTTTGACATACTATACTATGTCTTTATATCACTTTTGACATACTATACTGTCTTTTTATTATTTTTGACATACTATACTATGACTTTTTATACTTTTTGACATACTATACTATGTCTTTTTATTACTTTTTGACATACTATATTATGACTTTTTATACTTTTTGACATACTATACTATGACTTTTTAATCACTTTTGACATACTATACTATGACTTTTTATCACTTTTTGACATACTATACTATGTCTTTTTATCACTTTTGACTGACTATACTGTCTTTTTATCGATTTTGACATACTATACTATGACTTTTTAATCACTTTTGACATACTATACTATGTCTTTTTATCACTTTTGGACTTACTATACTATGTCTTTTTATCACTTTTGACTTACTATACTGTCTTTTTATCGATTTTTGACATACTATACTATGTATATTATTTTTAGACATACTATACTGTCTTTTTATCACTTTTTGACATACTATACTGTCTTTTTATTATTTTTAGACATACTATACTATGACATTTTATACTTTTGACATACTATACTATGACTTTTTATCACTTTTTGACATACTATACTATGTCTTTTTATTATTTTTAGACATACTATACTATGACTTTTTACTTTTGACATACTATACTGTCTTTTTATCACTTTTGACATACTATACTATGTCTTTTTATCACTTTTGACATACTATACTATGTCTTTTTATTATTTTTAGACATACTATACTATGATTTTTATACTTTTGACATACTATACTGTCTTTTTATTATTTTTAGACATACTATACTATGTCTTTTAATCATTTTTGACATACTATACTATGATTTTTATAACTTTTTGACATACTATACTATGACTTTTTATCACTTTTTGACATACTATACTATGACTTTTTATCACTTTTTCACCTACTATACTGTCTTTTTATCAATTTTTGACATACTATACTATGTCTATTACTTTTAGACATACTATACTGTCTTTTTAATCACTTTTTGACATACTATACTATGTCTTTTTATCACTTTTTGACTTACTATACTGTCTTTTTATCGATTTTTGACATACTATACTATGACTTTTTAATCACTTTTTGACATACTATACTATGTCTTTTTATCACTTTTGGACTTACTATACTATGTCTTTTTATCACTTTTTGACTTACTATACTGTCTTTTTATCGATTTTTGACATACTATACTATGTATATTATTTTTAGACATACTATACTGTCTTTTTATCACTTTTTGACATACTATACTATGACATTTTATACTTTTGACATACTATACTATGACTTTTTATCACTTTTTGACATACTATACTATGTCTTTTTATTATTTTTAGACATACTATACTATGACTTTTTACTTTTTGACATACTATACTGTCTTTTTATCACTTTTGACATACTATACTATGTCTTTTTATCACTTTTGACATACTATACTATGTCTTTTTATTATTTTTAGACATACTATACTATGATTTTTATACTTTTGACATACTATACTGTCTTTTTATTATTTTTAGACATACTATACTATGTCTTTTAATCATTTTTGACATACTATACTATGATTTTTATAACTTTTGACATACTATACTATGACTTTTTATCACTTTTTGACATACTATACTATGACTTTTATCACTTTTTCACCTACTATACTGTCTTTTTATCAATTTTTGACATACTATACTATGTCTATTACTTTTAGACATACTATACTGTCTTTTTAATCACTTTTTGACATACTATACTATGACTTTTTGATATACTATACAAGGTCTTTTTATCACTTTTTGACATACTATACTATGACTTTTTATCACTTTTTGACATACTATACTATGTCTTTTTATCACTTTTTGACTTACTATACTGTCTTTTTATCGATTTTTGACATACTATACTATGACTTTTTAATCACTTTTTGACATACTATACTATGTCTTTTTATCACTTTTGGACTTACTATACTATGTCTTTTTATCACTTTTTGACTTACTATACTGTCTTTTTATCGATTTTTGACATACTATACTATGTATATTATTTTTAGACATACTATACTGTCTTTTTATCACTTTTTGACATACTATACTGTGACATTTTATACTTTTTGACATACTATACTATGACTTTTTATCACTTTTTGACATACTATACTATGACTTTTTATCACTTTTTGACATACTATAATATGTCTTTTTATTATTTTTAGACATACTATACTATGACTTTTTATACTTTTGACATACTATACTGTCTTTTTATCACTTTTTGACATACTATACTATGTCTTTTTATCACTTTTGACATACTATACTATGTCTTTTTATTATTTTTAGACATACTATACTATGATTTTTTATACTTTTGACATACTATACTGTCTTTTTATTATTTTTAGACATACTATACTATGTCTTTTAATCATTTTTGACATACTATACTATGATTTTTATAACTTTTTGACATACTATACTATGACTTTTTATCACTTTTTCACTTACTATACTGTCTTTTTATCGATTTTTGACATACTATACTATGACTTTTTGATATACTATACAAGGTCTTTTTATCACTTTTAGACATACTATGCTATGTCATTTTATCACTTTTTGACATATTATACTATGACTTTTTATACTTTTTGACATACTATACTATGACTTTTTATATTTTTGACATACTATCCTATGTCTTTTTGACATACTATACTATGTCTTTTATGACTTTTTGACATACTATACTATGACTTTTTATAACTTTTTGACACACTATACTATGTCTTTTTATCACTTTTTGACATACTATACTATGACTTTTTATCACTTTTTGACATACTATACTATGTCTTTTTATAACTTTTTGACATACTATACTATGACTTTTTATAACTTTTGACATACTATACTCTGTCTTTTTATAACTTTTTGACATACTATACTATGACTTTTTATCACTTTTTGACACACTATACTGTCTTTTTATAACTTTTCGACATACTATACTATGACTTTTTATCACTTTTTGACACACTATACTGTCTTTTTATAACTTTTCGACATACTATACTATGTCTTTTTATCACTTTTTGACATACTATACTATGACTTTTTATCACTTTTTGACACACTATACTATGTCTTTTTATTATTTTTAGACATACTATACTATGACTTTTATACTTTTGACATACTATACTGTCTTTTATCACTTTTTGACATACTATACTATGTCTTTTTATCACTTTTTGACATACTATACTATGTCTTTTTATTATTTTTAGACATACTATACTATGATTTTTTATACTTTTGACATACTATACTGTCTTTTTATCACTTTTGACATACTATACTATGACTTTTTATCACTTTTTGACATACTATACTATGTCTTTTATTATTTTAGACATACTATACTATGACTTTTTATACTTTTGACATACTATACTGTCTTTTTATCACTTTTTGACATACTATACTATGTCTTTTTATCACTTTTGACATACTATACTATGTCTTTTTATTATTTTTAGACATACTATACTATGATTTTTTATACTTTTTGACATACTATACTGTCTTTTTATTATTTTTAGACATACTATACTATGTCTTTTAATCATTTTTGACATACTATACTATGATTTTTATAACTTTTTGACATACTATACTATGACTTTTTATCACTTTTTCACTTACTATACTGTCTTTTTATCGATTTTTGACATACTATACTATGACTTTTTGATATACTATACAAGGTCTTTTATCACTTTTAGACATACTATGCTATGTCATTTTATCACTTTTGACATATTATACTATGACTTTTTATACTTTTTGACATACTATACTGTGACTTTTTATATTTTTGACATACTATCCTATGTCTTTTTGACATACTATACTATGTCTTTTATGACTTTTTGACATACTATACTATGACTTTTTATAACTTTTTGACACACTATACTATGTCTTTTTATCACTTTTTGACATACTATACTATGACTTTTTATCACTTTTTGACATACTATACTATGTCTTTTTATAACTTTTTGACATACTATACTATGACTTTTTATAACTTTTTGACATACTATACTCTGTCTTTTTATAACTTTTTGACATACTATACTATGACTTTTTATCACTTTTTGACACACTATACTATCTTTTTATAACTTTTCGACATACTATACTATGACTTTTTATCACTTTTTGACACACTATACTGTCTTTTTATAACTTTTCGACATACTATACTATGTCTTTTTATCACTTTTTGACATACTATACTATGACTTTTTATCACTTTTTGACACACTATACTATGTCTTTTTATTATTTTTAGACATACTATACTATGACTTTTTATACTTTTTGACACACTATACTGTCTTTTTATAACTTTTTGACATACTATACTATGTCTTTTTATAACTTTTGACATACTATACTATGACTTTTATAACTTTTTGACATACTATACTCTGTCTTTTTATAACTTTTTGACATACTATACTATGACTTTTTATCACTTTTTGACACACTATACTGTCTTTTTATAACTTTTCGACATACTATACTATGTCTTTTTATAACTTTTTGACATACTATACTCTGTCTTTTTATAACTTTTTGACATACTATACTATGACTTTTTATCACTTTTTGACACACTATACTGTCTTTTTATAACTTTTCGACATACTATACTATGTCTTTTTATCACTTTTTGACATACTATACTATGACTTTTTATCACTTTTTGACACACTATACTATGTCTTTTTATTATTTTTAGACATACTATACTATGACTTTTTATAACTTTTTGACATACTATACTATGTCTTTTTATAACTTTTTGACATACTATACTATGACTTTTTATAACTTTTTGACATACTATACTCTGTCTTTTTATAACTTTTTGACATACTATACTATGACTTTTTATCACTTTTTGACACACTATACTGTCTTTTTATAACTTTTCGACATACTATACTATGTCTTTTTATCACTTTTTGACATACTATACTATGACTTTTTATCACTTTTTGACACACTATACTATGACTTTTTATTATTTTTAGACATACTATACTATGTCTTTTTATCATTTTTTGACATACTATACTATGACTTTTTATTATTTTGTGTGTGTGTGTGTATATATATGTGTGTGTGTGTGTGTGTGTGTGTGTGTGTATGTATGTATGTAAGTGTTTCTGTATGTTTGTTTATGTGTGTGTATGTAAGTGTGTGTGTATGTATATAAGTGTTTGTGTATGTTTGTGTATGTATGTAAGTGTTTGTGTATGTTTGTGTATGTATGTATGTGTGTGTGTATGTTTGTGTATGTATGTAAGTGTGTGTGTATGTATGTAAGTGTTTGTGTATGTTTGTGTATGTATGTGTGTATGTGTGTATGTGTGTGTGCTCTATGTCCAAACCTGTCACATCAGAACATTTTCTCCCAACGTCAGAGTTTTAGCCACTTTTATCATTATTATTATTAGTCATTCCCCGGAGTCCTTATGTTCTTTACCCCCCAGCATGTTTCCTCGGATCAGGGAGGCTCCAAAATCATGGTAGCAGCTGTAGCCATGGTCCTGCTACACGTCCTGCGATGCCGTGTTCATCCTGCTACGTCCTGCTATGTCCTGCTGGGCCTTGTAATGCCGCTCAGTGTCCTGCTATGCCATGAACTACTACAAAGAACTACTATTTTTTCTATTTTTGTTATTGCCACTCTTCATTCTAACCCCAACCGGCCCGTCAGACACCACCTACCAAGAGTCTGGGTCTGGGCCTGGGCCTGGGTCTGTCCCAGGTTTCTGCCTAAAAGGAAGTTTTTCCTCGCCACTGTCCCACTGTTACTTGCTCTGGAGGAAACTACTAGAACTGTTGGGTCCTTGTAAATTATGGAGTGTAGTCTAGACCTGCTCTATCTGGTCTAGACCTGCTCTATCTGGTCTAGACCTGCTCTATCTGGTCTAGACCTGCTCTATCTGTAAAGTGTCTTGAGATAACTCTTGTTGTTTTTTTCCAACACTAATTATATATATGACGGTTTGGTGCTTTTTGTTATCTTCTTCCAGCGTTTTATCAGTTTTTGTTGCTTTTCCCATCTTTTAGTCTTTGTTTTGTTGACGTTTATTTTGAAACAAACAATAATAATAATGATAATAACTTCCCTTTGTTACAACGAAGATCAAAGAGAGAAAACTTTTCATAAAAATCTTAAAAAACATTTCAATAAATCTCCGAAATCTTTAAATCTACGGACGGATAAAACCTGAAGAATCACTACATCTAAAACTCATTCACTCATTCACTCACTCGTTCACTCACTCATTCATACACTCATTCATTAATTTGTTCATTCATCCAATCATTCATATGCTCATTCATTCATTCATTCATACAATCACTCATTCATTCCTTCACTCACTCAATCATTCATACACTCATTCATTCATTCATTCGTACAATCACTCATTCATTCCTTCACTCACTCAATCATTCATACACTCGTTCATTCATTCATACGTTCACTCACTCATTCATACACTCGTTCATTCATTCATACATTCACTCACTCATTCATCCAATCATTCATTCACTCATTCATTCATTCACTCACTCACTCATTCATCCATTTGCTCCTCTAGTCCGATCTGTGTATAAAACGGGTCCTGGATGGATATTTTCTCTCTGCTTTAAAAAGTAACAGAAAGTTTTCAAATAAAATCTGATGGTGTTTCAGTAAATAGCCTCGTCCATGTTGTCATCACTGTCTCCTCCGAACTCTTCTCCGTTATCGAAGTACGACATGATGTAATCCGTCTCCTGAAAAAAGGGAATGACTCTGATTACATATTGATAATTAGTTTATTTAACATTACAGTTATTATCAACTGGCTCAAATGCAGGAATCAATAAGTGTAATTTAAAAGGTAACTTCCCATCATGCATTGGTGTCTGAGTGTCTGATGGAACTAAAATCTCTAGAACTGGTCCAATATTAAATGTATGGATATGCTGGTCTATACACGCTAAAAGTAGTGATTATTAACATGGAGTCTGGTGGAGATATGCTGGTCTATACACGCTAAAAGTAGTGATTATTTACATGGAGTCTGGTGGAGATATGCTGCTGTATACACGCTAAAAGTAGTGATTATTTACATGTAGTCTGGTGGAGATATGCTGCTGTATACACGCTAAAAGTAGTGATTATTAACATGGAGTCTGGTGGAAATATGCTGCTCTATACACACTAAAAGTAGTGATTATTTACATGGAGTCTGGTGGAGATATGCTGTTCTATACACACTAAAAGTAGTGATTATTTACATGGAGTCTGGTGGAGATATGCTGCTGTATACACGCTAAAAGTAGTGATTATTTACATGTAGTCTGGTGGAGATATGCTGCTGTATACACGCTAAAAGTAGTGATTATTAACATGGAGTCTGGTGGAAATATGCTGCTCTATACACACTAAAAGTAGTGATTATTTACATGGAGTCTGGTGGAGATATGCTGTTCTATACACACTAAAAGTAGTGATTATTTACATGGAGTCTGGTGGAGATATGCTGCTCTATACACGCTAAAAGTAGTGATTATTTACATGGAGTCTGGTGGAGATATGCTGTTCTATACACACTAAAAGTAGTGATTATTTACGTGTAGTCTGGTGGAGATATGCTGCTGTATACATGCTAAAAGTAGTGATTATTAACATGGAGTCTGGTGGAAATATGCTGCTCTATACACGCTAAAAGTAGTGATTATTTACATGGAGTCTGGTGGAGATATGCTGCTGCATACATGCTAAAAGTAGTGATTATTTACATAGAGTCTGGTGGAGATATGCTGCTTTATACACGCTAAAAGTAGTGATTATTTACATGTAGTCTAGTGGAGATATGCTGCTGTATACACGCTAAAAGTAGTGATTATTTACATGGAATCTGGTGGAAATGTGCTGATCTATACACGCTAAAAGTAGTGATTATTAACGTGGAGTCTGGTGGAGATATGCTGCTCTGTACATGCTAAAACTAGTGTTTATTTACATGGTCTGATGGAGATATGCTGCTCTATATAAGCTAAAAGTAGTGATTATTTACATGGAGTCTGGTGGAAATATGCTGATCTATACACGCTAAAAGTAGTGATTATTTACATGTAGTCTGGTGGAGATATGCTGCTGTATACACGCTAAAAGTAGTGATTATTAACATGGAGTCTGGTGGAAATATGCTGCTCTATACACACTAAAAGTAGTGATTATTTACATGGAGTCTGGTGGAGATATGCTGTTCTATACACACTAAAAGTAGTGATTATTTACATGGAGTCTGGTGGAGATATGCTGCTGTATACACGCTAAAAGTAGTGATTATTAACATGGAGTCTGGTGGAAATATGCTGATCTATACACCCTAAAAGTAGTGATTAATTACATGGAGTCTGGTGGAAATATGCTGCTCTATATAAGCTAAAAGTAGTGATTATTTACATGGAGTCTGGTGGAAATATGCTGATCTATACACCCTAAAAGTAGTGATTAATTACATGGAGTCTGGTGGAAATATGCTGATCTATACACGCTAAAAGTAGTGATTAATTACATGGAGTCTGGTGGAAATATGCTGATCTATACACGCTAAAAGTAGTGATTATTTACATGGAGTCTGGTGGAGATATGCTGCTCTATACAAGCCTAAAGTAGTGATTATTACCATGGAGTCTGGTGGAGATATGCTGCTCTATACAGGCTAAAAGTAGTGATTATTTACATGGAGTCTGGTGGAGATATGCTGCTCCATACACGCTAAAAGTAGTGATTATTTACATGGAGTCTGGTGGAGATATGCTGCTCTATACACGCTAAAAGTAGTGATTATTAACATGCAGGCTGGTGGAAATATGCTGCTCTATACACGCTAAAAATAGTGGTTATTTACATGGAGTCTGGTGGAGATATGCTGCTCTATACAGGCTAAAAGTAGTGATTATTTACATGGAGTCTGGTGGAGATATGCTGCTCTATACACGCTAAAAGTAGTGATTATTTACATGGAGTCTGGTGGAGATATGCTGCTCTATACACGCTAAAAGTAGTGATTATTAACATGCAGGCTGGTGGAAATATGCTGCTCTATACACGCTAAAAATAGTGGTTATTTACATGGAGTCTGGTGGAGATATGCTGCTCTATACAGGCTAAAAGTAGTGATTATTTACATGGAGTCTGGTGGAGATATGCTGCTCTATACACGCTAAAAGTAGTGATTATTAACATGGAGTCTGGTGGAAATATGCTAATCTATACACTCTAAAAGTAGTGATTATTTATATGGAGTCTGGTGGAGATATGCTGGTCTATACACGCTAAAAGTAGTGATTATTTACATGGAGTCTGGTGGAGATATGCTGCTCTATACATGCTAAAAGTAGTGATTATTTACATGGAGTCTGGTGGAGATATGCTGCTCTATACACACTAAAAGTAGTGATTATTTACATGTATTCTGGTGGAGATATGCTGCTGTATACACGCTAAAAGTAGTGATTATTAACATGGAGTCTGGTGGAAATATGCTGATCTATACACGCTAAAAGTAGTGATTATTTACATGGAGTCTGGTGGAGATATGCTGCTGTATACACGCTTAAAGTAGTGATTATTTACATGGAGTCTGGTGGAGATATGCTGATCTATACACACTAAAAGTAGTGATTATTTACATGTAGTCTGGTGGAGATATGCTGCTGTATACACGCTAAAAGTAGTGATTATTTACATGGAGTCTGGTGGAGATATGCTGCTCTATACACACTAAAAGTAGTGATTATTTACATGGAGTCTGGTGGGTTTGGTGATGGTGATTGTTAATGTGGACGTATGAGTTGATTTAAAAAAAATATGCCATTACCTCCTCAAACTCTTCCTCGTCGTACTCCTCCTCCCCCTCGGCCTCTTCCTCTTCTTGTTTCTTCTTCTTCTCCTCTCCCTCCTCCTCCTCGTCCTCCGAGCTCTGCCCCTCCTCCTTCTTCTGCAGAGTCTGACACAGGAAACAGGTTAAGGCCAGAAATGTGTGTGTGTGTGTGTGTGTGAGAGTGTGTATATGGGTAAATTACGTAAAACACGCTAAACCTCTCAAAATCTCGGACAGATCTCTGCTCTCTGATTGGACGGGGGCAGCAGGTGTCTTACCTCCAGTTTGAGCAGCACTTCCTCTTTGTCTTTTACTTTCTTCTTCTTCTGCCCCGACTGAAGTTTGTCTGAGCGACTCACTGCCGCGGAGACACCTGACGGACACAGAGAGACAATCAGATAACCATCAGATAACCATCAGATAACCATCAAATAACCATCAGATAACCATCAGATAACCATCAGATAACCATCAAATAACCATCAAATAACCATCAGATAACCATCAGATAACCATCAAATAACCATCAGATAACCATCAGATAACCATCAAATAACCATCAAATAACCATCAGATAACCATCAAATAACATCAGATAACCATCAGATAACCATCAGATAACCATCAGATAACCCTCAGATAACCATCAAATAACCATCAGATAACCATCAAATAACATCAGATAACCATCAGATAACCATCAGAGACCATCAGATAACCATCAAATAACCATCAGATAACCATCAAATAACCATCAGATAACCATCAGATAACCATTAGATAACCATCAGATAACCATCAGAGACCATCAGATAACCATCAGATAACCATCAGATAACCATCAAATAACATCAGATAACCATCAGATAACCATCAGATAACCCTCAGATAACCATCAAATAACCATCAGATAACATCAGATAACCATCAAATAACCATCAGATAACCATCAAATAACATCAGATAACCATCAGATAACCATCAAATAACATCAGATAACCATCAGATAACCATCAGATAACCATCAAATAACATCAGATAACCATCAGATAACCATCAGATAACACTCAGATAACCATCAGATAACCATCAGATAACCATCAGATAACCATCAGATAACCCTCAGATAACCATCAAATAACCATCAGATAACCATCAGATAACCATCAGATAACCATCAGATAACCATCAGATAACCATCAGATAACCATCAAATAACCATCAGATAACCATCAGATAACCATCAGATAACCATCAGATAACCATCAGATAACCATCAAATAACCATCAGATAACCATCAGATAACCATCAAATAACCATCAAATAACCATCAGATAACCATCAAATAACCATCAGATAACCATCAGATAACCATCAGATAACCATCAGATAACATCAGATAACCATCAAATAACCATCAGATAACCATCAGATAACCATCAGATAACCATCAGAGACCATCAGATAACCATCAGATAACCATCAGATAACATCAGATAACATCAGATAACCATCAGATAACCATCAGATAACCATCAAATAACATCAGATAACCATCAGATAACCATCAGATAACCATCAGATAACATCAGATAACCATCAGATAACCATCAGATAACCATCAGATAACCATCAAATAACCATCAGATAACCATCAGATAACCATCAGATAACCATCAGAGACCATCAGATAACCATCAGATAACCATCAGATAACCATCAGATAACCATCAAATAACCATCAGATAACCATCAAATAACATCAGATAACCATCAGATAACCATCAAATAACCATCAGATAACCATCAGATAACCATCAGATAACCATCAGATAACCATCAGATAACATCAGATAACCATCAGATAACATCAGATAACCATCAGATAACCATCAGATAACCATCAGATAACCATCAGATAACCATCAGATAACCATCAAATAACCATCAGATAACCATCAGATAACCATCAAATAACCATCAGATAACCATCAATCAGCAGGTTTGGTACTCTCCGTCTTCCTTGTTTCCAGGACAATCTTATATGATATATGCAAGTGTGTCTGTCTGTCTGTCTGTCTGTCCGCCTGTCTGTCTGTCTGTCTGTCTGTCTGTCTGTCTGTCTGCCTGTCTGCCTGTCTGTCTGTCTGTCTGTCTGTCTGTCTGTCTGTCTGTCTGTCTGTCTGTCTGTCTGCCTGTCTGTCTGTCTGTCTGCCTGTCTGTCTGCCTGTCTGTCTGTCTGTCTGTCTGTCTGTCTGTCTGCCTGTCTGTCTGTCTGTCTGTCTGTCTGTCTGTCTGTCTGTCTGTCTGTCTGTCTGCCTGTCTGTCTGTCTGTCTGCCTGCCTGTCTGTCTGTCTGTCTGTCTGTCTGTCTGTCTGTCTGTCTGTCTGTCTGTCTGTCTGTCTGTCTGTCTGTCTGTCTGTGTACTCACCGCCTCTAGAAGGGTTTTTCCCTCTGAGTTCCTTTGGGAGTCTTTTCCAGTCTGAAACAACAACGATCATAATAATAATAATAATAATAATAATAATAATAATTATTATTATTATTATTATTAGATTAATCTCCATCTATTCTGATGATCCATTAACTCTTGTGTTGTCCTCCAGAGTAAAAAAAATATGACATTTTGTCCTTTTTTCAGACGTCCTTTAGTCTCCAGCGGAATGAGGCCACAAGAGACAAGGTGGACACGTTAGTGGTCTGTAGATATAGTCCTACTAGTACTCCTAGTACTAGGAGTACTAGGAGTACTACTAGTGGGTTAAAAACCCCGTTCACAGCGGGAACATTAACCCTCGTTTCGTCTCCAGGGTCAAAAAAGGACAAAAATGTCACATTTTCGTCCCTTTTTCAGACTTTTAGTCTCTTTCTGGAATTCATGGTCAATAATCATCATTTATATGAATTATAATAATATTAGAGTTAAAAGCAGAAATGATGAGTTATTGTGACTAATAGTTGAGATCAGTTGTGTCATAAAGAGCGTTGGATCCATTTTATGGTCATCTGGTTAAAAAGAAACTCAGATTTCAGATATAGACGTTTATTAAAGGACAACAGGAGGTTAATGACCGATAGTCAACACTACAATATCGATAATATTATCTGATTATGAATAATAATAATAATAATTATGAATGGTCTGACCTGGAGTCCAGTCGGGGGGGGCGTCCGTCTGCTCGCTGCTGTGATATTTATCAGAGTACCTCTCCACATCTGGACAGGAAACAGGAAGAAGACCTTCACAATAAAAGTCTGGCTGCATGGAGCGGACAGTGTCATTCAGAGTGTGTGTGTGTGTGTGTGTGTGTTGACCTCTGACCTCGGTGTGCAGCAGCCGGCTGGATGAAGCAGGGCAGAGTCTTCATGGCTCCTCTGAACTCCTGCTTCAGAGCCAACAGATACTCCGCCTCCTCGCCAGCTGTCAGGGGGAGGGGCTTCTGCTCCATCACCTGCACACACACACACACACACACACACACACACACACACACACACACACACACACACACACACACACACACACACACACACACACACACACACACACAGTCAACTTCAGGTCACAGAGTGCACTGCTGGCAGAAACTTCCAATCAGATATGTGAAGAATATGTAACTTTGTTGGTTTTCAGTGTATATTAGTTTCCTTTATACACTGTGTGTGTGTGTGTGTGTGTGTGTGTGTGTCCTACAGGAAACAGAGGCGTAGGTTGTTGGATGGATGGAGGTAAACTGTCTCCTCTGTTGATGCCAACCGCTTCCACGCTGAAAGTCATCAACCTGCGGCCCCGCCCACCTCGACCCGCCATCACCTGGCAGAACACACACACACACACACACACACACACACACACACACACACACACACACACACACACAATGATACGCTGGCTCTATACACGCTAAAAGTAGTGATTATTTACATGGAGTCTGGTGGAGATATGCTGCTCTATACACGCTAAAAGTAGTGATTATTTACATGGAGTCTGGTGGAGATATGCTGCTCTATACACACTAAAAGTAGTGATTATTTACATGGAGTCTGGTGGAGATATGCTGCTCTATACACGCTAAAAGTAGTGATTATTTACATGGAGTCTGGTGGAGATATGCTGCTCTATACACGCTAAAAGTAGTGATTATTTACATGGAGTCTGGTGGAGATATGCTGCTCTATACACACTAAAAGTAGTGATTATTTACATGGAGTCTGGTGGAGATATGCTGCTCTATACACACTAAAAGTAGTGATTATTTACATGGAGTCTGGTGGAGATATGCTGCTCTATACACGCTAAAAGTAGTGATTATTTACATGGAGTGTGGTGGAGATATGCTGCTCTATACACGCTAAAAGTAGTGATTATTTACATGGAGTCTGGTGGAGATATGCTGCTCTATACACGCTAAAAGTAGTGATTATTTACATGGAGTCTGGTGGAGATATGCTGCTCTATACACGCTAAAAGTAGTGATTATTTACATGGAGTCTGGTGGAGATATGCTGCTCTATACACACTAAAAGTAGTGATTATTTACATGGAGTCTGGTGGAGATATGCTGCTCTAATCTGAAACTAACCTTCAGTTGATGTTTTCAGGAGAGAAACCTTCTTCTTCAGTACGTCCTTTGTTTACATCCACCTCCGCGCCATCTTCTCCTTCTTCTTCTTCTGCTTCCGGTGTGTAGTTGTGAGGCGTTACCGCCCCCTGGTGTCCGGAGAGGGTCACAGACAGACAGGGATAGACTCCGGAGCCCAGGTGTGTTTGTGTGTGTGTGTGTGTGTGTGTGTGTGTGTGTGTGTGTGTGTGTGTGTGTGTGTGTGTGTGTGTGTGTGTGTGTGTGTGTGTGTGAGTGTGTAAACCCCGCCAGTATTGTCTTTCATTAAATAAAATAATTATATTTTTTCATTTAAAAAATTGTTTTTCTTATTTAATGTTCATTTTTGTAGCTCATCATTTACAGTAAACTGCATCGGAGCAAAGTGTGAAAACAACATGTGTGTGTGTGTGTTGAGTCGATATTCACCAAATTCATCAAATTTTACTGTTTCTATAAAGCATTTTTCATTAACTATCATTATTTCAGATAAAAACGTGGATGGAACAGAGCTAGAGGTAACATTGAGCTATAGTCTTTATTTCCTGAGTCCACTAGATGGCGCTCTTGGTTTTAAGGCGTTGTAATTCAGTGTATTCTCTTTGTTGACCAGAGAGCGCCACCTAGTGGCTCAGAGGATAAAGACACTGGTTCACCTCGCTTCATTTGGCCGTCAGTAGTTTCAGGCCTCTTGAACTTTCAGTATCTTCTGGTACCGTTATCCCAAAACCGGTTCTGGGTTCTGGGCCGGAAGTTAGAGAACACACAATCAAGCTAACTACAGTAGGATGTTGTCATTTATATAACTGTACTTACACACACACACACACACACACACACACACACACACACACACACACATCTAGTGGGTTGTCGAGACGGGTATGGCTGCAGCCTGGAGCGTCCCATGTCATCCGTCCCGTCTCACGCGGTCTTGTCTCATACGGAGGTGTATCCAACGGTAAATTCAGAGGGTCAAAATACGAAATCGTGAATAATTTTCCAGATGGAATCACGGCGAAATTCGTTACGTTTGCCTCGGCCTTTGGGTCTCTGGGACCCGGGGCAGCATGCTGTCGGGTCTCTGGGACCCGGGGCAGCATGTTGTCGGGTCTCTGGGACCCGGGGCAGAATGCTGTCGGGTCTCTGGGACCCGGGGCAGCATGCTGTCGGGTCTCTGGGACCCGGGGAAGCATGTTGTCGGGTCTCTGGGACCCGGGGCAGAATGCTGTCGGGTCTCTGGGACCGGGGGCAGAATGCTGTCGGGTCTCTGGGACCGGGGGCAGAATGCTGTCGGGTCTCTGGGACCCGGGGAAGAATGCTGTCGGGTCTCTGGGACCCGGGGCAGCATGCTGTCGGGTCTCTGGGACCCGGGGCAGCATTCTGTTGTATTTTTCTACTACCGCGGCATCGGCCTCGGGTCTTTGGGACCCGGGGCAGCATGCTGTCGGGTCTCTGGGACCCGGGGAAGAATGCTGTCGGGTCTCTGGGACCCGGGGCAGCATGCTGTCGGATCTCTGGGACCCGGGGCAGCATGCTGTCGGGTCTCTGGGAACCGGGCAGCATGCTGTCGGGTCTCTGGGACCCGGGGAAGAATGCTGTCGGGTCTCTGGGACCCGGGCAGCATGCTGTCGGGTCTCTGGGACCCGGGGCAGCATGCTGTCGGATCTCTGGGACCCGGGGCAGCATGCTGTCGGGTCTCTGGGACCCGGGGAAGCATGCTGTCGGGTCTCTGGGACCCGGGGCAGCATGCTGTCGGGTCTCTGGGACCCAGGGAAGCATGCTGTCGGGTCTCTGGGACCCGGGGAAGCATGCTGTCGGGTCTCTGGGACCCGGGGCAGCATGCTGTCGGGTCTCTGGGACCCGGGGAAGAATGCTGTCGGTACTCTGGGACCCGGGGAAGCATGCTGTCGGGTCTCTGGGACCCGGGGAAGCATGCTGTCGGGTCTCTGGGACCCGGGGCAGCATGCTGTCGGGTCTCTGGGACCCGGGGCAGCATGCTGTCGGATCTCTGGGACCCGGGGCAGAATGCTGTCGGGTCTCTGGGACCGGGGGCAGAATGCTGTCGGGTCTCTGGGACCGGGGGCAGAATGCTGTCGGGTCTCTGGGACCCGGGGAAGAATGCTGTCGGGTCTCTGGGACCCGGGGCAGCATGCTGTCGGGTCTCTGGGACCCGGGGCAGCATGCTGTCGGGTCTCTGGGACCCGGGGCAGCATTCTGTTGTATTTTTCTACTACCGCGGCATCGGCCTCGGGTCTTTGGGACCCGGGGCAGCATGCTGTCGGGTCTCTGGGACCCGGGGAAGAATGCTGTCGGGTCTCTGGGACCCGGGGCAGCATGCTGTCGGATCTCTGGGACCCGGGGCAGCATGCTGTCGGGTCTCTGGGAACCGGGGCAGCATGCTGTCGGGTCTCTGGGACCCGGGGAAGAATGCTGTCGGGTCTCTGGGACCCGGGGCAGCATGCTGTCGGGTCTCTGGGACCCGGGGCAGCATGCTGTCGGATCTCTGGGACCCGGGGCAGCATGCTGTCGGGTCTCTGGGACCCGGGGAAGCATGCTGTCGGGTCTCTGGGACCCGGGGCAGCATGCTGTCGGGTCTCTGGGACCCAGGGAAGCATGCTGTCGGGTCTCTGGGACCCGCGGAAGCATGCTGTCGGGTCTCTGGGACCCGGGGCAGCATGCTGTCGGGTCTCTGGGACCCGGGGAAGAATGCTGTCGGGTCTCTGGGACCCGGGGAAGCATGCTGTCGGGTCTCTGGGACCCGGGGCAGCATGCTGTCGGGTCTCTGGGACCCGGGGCAGCATGCTGTCGGGTCTCTGGGACCCGGGGAAGCATGCTGTCGGGTCTCTGGGACCCGTCCTGCATCCGACTGCGTATCTCTTTGGGCCACAATGCGATTGTATTTTTTTTTGTGTTGTATTGTATGAAAGGGGAAAAAATTAAAAACAAAACCAAATGCCGGGAGAGAAATCCCTTCTATAAGGAAATTTTTTAGTTTGCCAAAAATCTGCATTTATTTTATAGACGGACATATTTTTTAAAAGTATTTTAGTCATTTGTATGATTGCCGTTACTGTTTAGTTAAAGAAACACCAAATATTAAAAGTATTTTATTCATTAGCATGATAGTTGACGCAGCTTATCTTATTCCAGACTTCCAGTCTTCATTTATCTCGTCAACACAACCATAACATTCAGAAATCAGCAAACTGTATTTATGGCAAAATTGTTACTTTAACAGTTTTTAACGTTTTTCAATTGATTGCAACAAACGTGGTCACGTATTTCCCCGTGACTCCATCTGGAAAATTATTCGCGATTTCGTACTTTGGACCCTCTGAATTTACCGTTGGACACACCTCGGCATGAGACGGGACGGATGACATGGGACGCTCCAGGCTGCAGCCGTACCCTCTTGGGGTTGTCAGCTACACACTTAAATTCTATTTCAATCTAGAATATGAGATGTATGAACTACGATGACCATGAGCTCTTCCTCTAGAACTGACCTGAGTGCTTAACCCCGCGTGTTCGTCGTGCTGCTCGTCCTGCAGCATTGCCAACACGCACACACACAACACATCACAACGTGTGTAACCATCAGGAATGGGGGGCTAGGACCTTTCAAAGAGATCTGCTGCGCGGTTTTAAAGACAGAGGAGTTAATGATAGTTACTGATAGTTAATGATAGTTAATGATAGTTCATAATAGTTAATGATAGTTAATGATAGTTAATGATAGTTAATGATAGTTCATAATAGTTAATGATAGTTAATGATAGTTCATAATAGTTAACCCTCTCAGACCTGAGGTCATTTTTACAGCTTATTGTCCATCTGGTTTTAATTTCTATAATAACTTATATCAACATCAACCCTGGTGTCTACAGTCAAGATATGAACATCATTATTTTCAGGACAAACTGGGTTATTAGAATATTTGGGTTGCAGTGAGGTCACTTCAGTGTTAAAAATGGTTGTAGGACCTTAAAGACAAATAAATTAATAAAACAGAATATGAATCTTCCAGATATGTATTGATATCACACACAGAGCAGTAAAACCTCTAAAACACTCCTCATACGTCTTGGGAGTCACACTGTGAAGAAATTATCATTATAACTTATACAGTTGACAAAATACATTTTCTCAAAAAAAGTCCAGATGCTTTTGCCCTCATGACATTTATTTATGAGAATAATCAACATAATAATGTCATATTTATTGATTTTACACCCACAGCAATGCTACACAAGCATTTGTGTCTAAAACAGTTCTCCTCTATACAAAAATACACATAAACATTATAACTCATATAAAGCACATACTATTTACATTTCTTCAAAAAAGGCCCAAATATATAATGTATAATATAAATATATAATATAAATATATAATATAAATATATAATATAAATATATGCCAAATCTCAAGCCCATGTCTCCATCCTCCTCTGTGAACGGTAGTTATTTATCTTGTCTGTTATATAATATCTTTATCACATCAGACTAGTTGGACTTGGAGTTATCGATCTTTCACACTATATTCTCTTTGCTCTCGCTCGGATGCCCATATAAGGCATAAAGTGTAACGGACCTGCCTTCCCATTGGTTGAAAAATGTAAACAAATGCAATGCATCATGGGAGAGCTATCAAAGCTACGGAGCACGGAACTAGTGGCAGAAATGAGCGAAAACGTGATAAATTATGGATTATTATCAAGTGGATAAATCTTGGATGTAACAGTTTGGATTCAATGCTCAACGACCCTGAAAAAGGCCCAAGTTCCAGGCTGGATAGAAAATCACCTGTAGAGGCTAGAAGGACCGCGAAGAGACCTCTGGGACCGCTAGCTCGTTAGCTGTTAGCTGCAACAATCGGTAAGTTTCTCTGTTTTATGGTTATTAAATGATTGAAATATGAATTAGAGGTGCCGATTAGGATCTTATACGACCCCTTCAGTTCCAGAGGGTTAAAGGACTGGAAGTGGAAGAAGTTTAAGATGTTCACGAGAAACAGTGAGAGACAGGAGGAGACTCTCCGTCCTACACAGGACACAGAGACACTGAGGAACCAGGAGACCAGATCGAAAACCCAAACCCAGGATAGAGAGGCTGAGTGAATGAGGTGTTGAAGGTGTGGAGGTGGATCAGTGAGTCAGAGGAGACTATGTAGAAGGACAGAGAGCCAGCAGGACAGTCCACATACACTGCTACTCTACCAGAGACACCGGGGACGGAGACGGGGGTTCTTCTGTTATTGTGATTGACATAATAACCCCCACCATCATCAGAGCACCTCAGACTCCAGGACTGATCATTACATCCAAACCAACAGTCATCACTGTCTCCTGTCCTCCTGATTCCTCTGTAACTCACTGATATATAAACCCCTCCTCTCCTCTGGACCTCCCAGTAACAGCGACCAGTCAGACCATCTCTACACAGCAGCTGAGGATACCTGGACTCAAACCTCTCTGGATGACCAGGATATGGCTGATCCTCCTCCACATGTGTCACCGTCCTGTTGTTGTGAGACAGTTTGAGTCTCCTGTGCACCGTGTTCATGTCGACTGTGAGTTCACAGGAATCTGACGGAGACAACGAGACACAACACAGCTGCAGTTATTAACCAATCAGCTCTCTGGTGATGACATCACAGGGTTGAATGATGATGTCACAGTCTGATGAATGAAATTAAAAACACACTTACACTTCCTCAGACCTGGTGTCAACCATCTGACTCCAGCAGGCTCCACCCTGAAAGGAGGGGGGGGGGGCATTACATCACTCTCACACAGCTTGGTTCTGGTCTAATAGAGCGCTGGGGTTTACTCATTTGTGTCAACAGGATCTAAAGCTGTCCAATTTGATCCGACCTTTTATTTAAGGCTAAGAGAAAACATCTTTTCATTTCTTAAAACCATGGATACTTCCTAGATTTGTCCAAACTACATCAACTATTAACAATGGGAGTTATGATTTTAGTTCCTGGAGATGTTCTCCTTTAAAACTTCCTACACTAATATCTCCTTCTTGTTGATCAGTGTGTGTACCTGAGAGTGTCCAGTCTCCAGAGAGGATCCTTCAGTCCCGCTGACAGCAGCTTCACTCCTGAGTCTCCTGGATGATTGTAGCTCAGGTCCAGCTCTCTCAGATGGGAGGGGTTGGAGCTCAGAGCTGAGACCAGAGAAGAACAGCCTTCCTCTGAGATCAGACAGCCTGACAGACTGGAAACACACAGAACAACACACAGGAAGCCTCTGTCAACACGTGGAGCCATGTGCTAGTTCTTTCTTTCTTTGTTGTCCAGGTACATTTTAGTCCAGATATATAATACATTTTTAAAATCATCTGCAGTATTTAATAGAATCTCAAAACTACTGCTGAGGTCTATCGTATAAATAGACACAAAGCTACACGTCAGCTGATTATCAACTACAGTTAGTCAGAGTTTAAATGGTCATCAGTTGAACGGGTTAATGAATCCTGACCTGAGAGTCTCCAGAGTGCAGTGTGGACTCTTCAGTCCATCAGAGATCAGCTTCCCTCCTGAATCCTGCAGGTTGTTGTTACTCAGGTCCAGCTCTCTCAGACAAGAGGACTGGGAGCTGAGAACTGAGGACAGAGCTTCACAGCTTCTCTCTGACAGGTTACAGCCACTCAGCCTGGAGAGACAACAGGAAACAGGGTATTTATTATGCTCTATTGTTGAAAGATAGAGTATTTATTAATGAACAAATCCCACTTACAGAGCTTTGTTGGAGGCTTTGACCACTGGCAGCAGCCTCAGAAGAGCCTCCTCTGAAGCAGAGTATTTCTTCAGGTCAAACACGTCCAGATCTTCTTCTGATGACAGTAAGCTGAAGACCAGAGCAGACCACTGAGCAAGAGACAGTTCATCTGTGGAGAGACTTCCTGAACTCAGGTACCATTGGATCTGCTCCACTAGAGAACGATCATTCAGTTCCTTCAGACAGTGGAACAGATTGATGCTTCTCTCTGCAGACAGATTCTTACTGATCTTCTTCTTGATGTACTTGACTGTTTCTTGATTGGTCTCTGAGCTACTTCCTGTCTGTGTCATCAGACCTCGTAGGAGATTCTGATTGCTCTGCAGAGAAAGACCCAGGAGGAAGCGGAGGAACAAGTCCAGGTGTCCATTTGGACTCTGTAAGGCCTTGTCCACAGCACTCTGGTAGAACTGTGTTGATGAGGTTTGTTCTTCTGCCAGCAGGTTGACTCCAGAGTTGGTGAAGGTCAGATGGACATGAAGAGCAGCCAGAAACTCCTGAACACTCAGATGGACGAAGCAGAACACCTTGTCCTGGTACAGTCCTCTCTCTTCTTTAAAGATCTGTGTGAACACTCCTGAGACCACTGAGGCTGCTCTGATATCGATGCCACACTCTGTCAGGTCTGATTCATAGAAGATCAGGTTGCCTTTCTGCAGCTGCTCAAAAGCCAGTTTTCCCAGAGACTCTATCATCTTCCTGGACTCTGGACTCCAGTGTGGATCTGTCTCAGCTCCTCCATCATACTTGATGTTCTTCACTTTGGACTGAACCACCAGGAAGTGGATGTACATCTCAGTCAGGGTCTTGGGCAGCTCTCCTCCCTCTCTGGTCTTCAACACGTCCTCCAGAACTGTAGCAGTGATCCAGGAGAAGACTGGGATGTGACACATGATGTGGAGGCTTTGTGATGTCTTGATGTGGGAGATGATTCTTTCAGCCTGTTCCTCATCTCTGAATCTTTTCCTAAAGTACTCCTCCTTCTGGGGGTCAGTGAACCCTCTGATCTCGGTCACCATGTCAACACACCCAGGTGGGATCTGATTGGCTGCTGCAGGTCGTGTGGTTATCCAGAGGCGAGCAGAGGGAAGTAGATCCCCCCTGATGAGGTTTGTCAGCAGCACACCCACTGAGGTGGACTCTGTAACATCAGTCAGGATCTCAGTGTTGAGGAAGTCCAGAGGAAGTCGACACTCATCCAGACCGTCAAAGATGAAGAGAACCAGGACTTCTTCAAACCTGCAGATTCCTGCTTCTTTGGTTTCACTAAAGAAGTAATCAACAAGTTCCACCAAGCTGAACTTTCTCTCTTTCAGCACATTCAGCTCTCTGAAGGTGAATGGGAATGTGAACTGGATGTCCTGGTTGGCTTTGCCTTCAGCCCAGTCCAGAGTGAACTTCTGTGTTAAGACTGTTTTCCCGATGCCAGCCACTCCCTTTGTCATCACTGCTCTGATTGGTTTATCTCTTCCATGGGGGGTTTTAAAGATGTCTTCTTGTCTGATTATTGTTTCTGGTGTGTCTAGTTTCCGGGATGCTGTTTCAATCTGTCTGACCTCATGTTGATCATTGACCCCTGCAGCCCCTCCCTTCATGAGGTAGATCTCTGTGAACATCTGATTCAGAACGGTTTGGTTTCCTGCTTTAGCGATCCCCTCAAACACACGCTGGAACTTCCTGTCTAGCTTAGATTTGAGTTTACGCTTACAAACTCCAGAACAGCTTCCTGAATGAAGACACAACAAAGAAGATCAGTAAGTGATTCACAAAGAAAAAGGAACTAACTTCCACCCATCCCCAGAGACATTAGTAAACTTGTTTATTATAGCCAGCAAGTTAAAATGCTTCCACATGCATACACACTTGCAAAACACAATCCATGGTGTTCTGAGTGAGATCCGGTTTCTGAGTGTCCTCTGTCTTCAGTCTCCGGGTGAGCTGTCCAACATCTGCACGGCTTTCTACGTCACTAGAGACGAGGTAGCATGCTAACCGTAGCATGCTAGCTCGTTCTCAATGGAAAACACTGCTCCAACAGCCACTAGTTGACCAGAATCTCCAAAAGAACTACTTCCTGTCCCTGTTCTACTTCCTGTCCATGTTCTACTTCCTGTCCCTGCTCTACTTCCTGTCCCTGTTCTGCAGGTATTCGACAGTGTCCCTGGTCTAGAAGAAGTCTCCCAGCTGATCCTGCCTTGGACTGACCAAAGCTGGAGAAAGAGTTATCAGCTGATGGATCTTACCGAGCTACTGAGCATGTGCAGCTCCCAACAAAGATAGGATAGAAGGGAGATGTCTCACTCTGGAGATAAAACTAGTGAGATGTCTCACTCTGGAGATAAAACTAGAGAGATGTCTCACTCTGGAGATAAAACTAGAGAGATGTCTCACTCTGGAGATAAAACTAGTGAGATGTCTCACTCTGGAGATAAAACTAGTGAGATGTCTCACTCTGGAGATAAAACTAGAGAGATGTCTCACTCTGGAGATAAAACTAGAGAGATGTCTCACTCTGGAGATAAAACTAGAGAGATGTCTCACTCTGGAGATAAAACTAGAGAGATGTCTCACTCTGGAGATAAAACTAGAGAGATGTCTCACTCTGGAGATAAAACTAGAGAGATGTCTCACTCTGGAGATAAAACTAGAGAGATGTCTCACTCTGGAGATAAAACTAGGGAGATGTCTCACTCTGGAGATAAAACTAGAGAGATGTCTCACTCTGGAGATAAAACAGAGACCTAAACACACAGGGTGAAAACAGGATCTGCAGCAATGTACAGTACAACAAAAATATGGTGTCTTTGGGGACTACAGTCCAATACAAAAACTGACTAAGTGTATTGAACAAATTAACGGCTGGATGTGCCAGAACTTTCTGAAATTAAATGAGGGAAAAACTGAGGTGGTTGTTTTTGGAGCAAAAGAGGAACGATTAAAAGTCTGCGCTCAGCTTCAAACAACAATGTTAAAAACAACAGACGAAGCCAGAAATCTTGGTGTAGTCATGGACTCTGACCTGAACTTTAACAGCCATATAAAGACAATTACAAAGTCAGCCTATTATCACCTTAAGAATATATCAAGGGTTAAAGGACTTATGTGTCAACAGGATTTGGAAAAACTGGTCCATGCTTTCATCTTCAGTAGACTTGACTACTGTAACGGGGTCTTTACAGGTCTCCCTAAAAAATCTATCAGACAGCTGCAGCTGATTCAGAACGCTGCTGCTCGAGTCCTCACTAAGACCAAGAGACTGGATCACATCACTCCAGTCCTCACTAAGACCAAGAGACTGGATCACATCACTCCAGTCCTCACTAAGACCAAGAGACTGGATCACATCACTCCAGTCCTCACTGAGACCAAGAGACTGGATCACATCACTCCAGTCCTCACTAAGACCAAGAGACTGGATCACATCACTCCAGTCCTCACTAAGACCAAGAGACTGGATCACATCACTCCAGTCCTCACTGAGACCAAGAGACTGGATCACATCACTCCAGTCCTCACTAAGACCAAGAGACTGGATCACATCACTCCAGTTCTGATATCCTTACACTGGCTTCCTGTGCCTCAAAGAATTAATTTCAAAGTTCTTTTGCTAGTTTATAAATCACTAAACGGTTTAGGGCCAAAATACATTTCTGATCTGCTAGTACACTATGACCCCCCCAGACCTCTAAGGTCATCTGGGACAGGTCTACTGTCTGTTCCCAGAGTCAGAACTAAACAGGGGGAAGCAGCGTTCAGTTTCTATGCTCCTCATATCTGGAACAAACTCCCAGAAACCTGCAGGTCTGCTGCTACTCTCAGTTCTTTTAAATCAATGCTGAAGACCTTTCTTTTTGATGATGCCTTCCTTTAAATGATGCTCATTTCTTTACTGTTTAATCTTTTATATACTGCACTGTAACTTTTATTCTTGTGTTTTATCTGTTTTTAATTTTTATTTTTAACTGTTTCTTCTGTATTTTATCTGTTTTTATTTTTATTTTTTAACTGATTTTGTGTAAAGCACTTAGAATTGCCCTGTTGCTGAAATGTGCTCTACAGATAAAGCTGCCTTGCCTTGAAACCTATTCTGGTACAACATCAAAATACAGTTATGAACCTGATAATGAGCATAATATGGGACCTTAAAGGTCCCATTACTCCAGCAAGTTAAAACTTTAGAGAAATCCTCTTATGTAAGTCTATAAGAAATATTTCGCCATTTTTTGGCGATTTCGTGAAAACCGCGCGGCAAATCTCTTTGAACAGTCATAGCCCCCCATTCCCGATCATTACACACGTTTTGATGTATTGTGTGTGTGCGTGTTGCCAACGCTCCGGGACTAGTAGCGGGACGAAAAACAGGCAGAATAATAATAATATGGGCAATAATAGTCATTTATGATTTATGAACCTGAACATGAGCAGACTAATGGGACCTTAGTAAAGGTCCCATTAGTCCAGCAAGTTAAATCTTTAGAGAAATCCTCTTACTGCTCTGCAGACGGTCAGCCAGCTCGTCCTGCTTCATTCTCCTCAGGAAGTGCAGTGTGAGCTTCAGAAACGCCTCTCTGCTCCTCCTCTGCTCTTCATCCTCACCCTCCCTCTGACTCTCTGGGCATTCTGGGTAATCTGGTCTCAGAAGCTTCAGGATCTTTTTCAGCTCGTTCTTCACAAAAGTGACGATGTTCTCCTCCAGCAGCTGGAACAGAAGATTATATGAATGACAATCAGACTGAAATCATGGAAGCAACCATCAGGTCCCTGATGGACAGACTGAGGACCCTCTGGTCTGGACAGGGCAGCATGGAGATGACTGGGAACAGAATAGATGTAAAAGTAGTTGGTGTACATGTACAGACCATAAAGATGGAGTCCAGGTGGGTTTGATGCTGCTGGGAGGACTGGGACCCACTGGGACCCTCTGAGCTCTCCTGGTCCACTCTGTGGAGGAATCAGGAAGAATTAGCTCCCATCATGTCTGTCCACACAGAGACACACACAAGGTAAAGGTCCTGGGACTTAAAGTGTTGCTTCCAACAACAAATCAGATGGTTTCCCCTGACAGTAAAGAGATGTGGTCCTGCTGACCATACTGAGATATCTCAATACCTACGTTTCCATCCACGTGTCAATCAAATTATCTGAAGCTGGGTAAAAAAACCTCCTGAGAATAAATCTGGTGAAAGTGTGTGTCCATCCAACGGCTTTACAGCCAATAAGAACCTGTGGTGATGACATCACACGCTGGTTTAGGGTCAGACGGGGACATCTGATTGGTTGGAGACATTTTAAGGTGTTTCCATTCATTTACACTGAATCGCACGACAGACGTCTACCATCACATGACCACTATGGGACAACATCACATGACCACTATGGGACAACATCACATGATCAATATGGGACAACATCACATGACCAATATGGGACAACATCACATGACCACTATGGGACAACATCACATGATCACTATGGGACAACATCACATGATCACTATGGGACAACATCACATGATCACTATGGGACAACATCACATGATCACTATGGGACAACATCACATGACCAATATGGGACAACATCACATGACCAATATGGGACAACATCACATGATCACTATGGGACAACATCACATGATCACTATGGGACAACATCACATGATCACTATGGGACAACATCACATGATCACTATGGGACAACATCACATGACCACTATGGGACACCATCACATGATCACTATGGGACACCATCACATGATCACTATGGGACAACATCACATGATCACTATGGGACAACATCACATGATCACTATGGGACAACATCACATGATCACTATGGGACAACATCACATGACCACTATGGGACAACATCACATGATCACTATGGGACAACATCACATGACCACTATGGGACAACATCACATGATCAATATGGGACAACATCACATGATCACTATGGGACAACATCACATGATCACTATGGGACAACATCACATGACCACTATGGGACAACATCACATGATCACTATGGGACAACATCACATGATCACTATGGGACAACATCACATGATCACTATGGGACAACATCACATGACCACTATGGGACAACATCACATGACCACTATGGGACAACATCACATGACCACTATGGGACAACATCACATGATCACTATGGGACAACATCACATGACCACTATGGGACACCATCACATGATCACTATGGGACAACATCACATGATCACTATGGGACAACATCACATGATCACTATGGGACAACATCACATGACCACTATGGGACAACATCACATGACCACTATGGGACAACATCACATGATCACTATGGGACAACATCACATGACCACTATGGGACAACATCACATGATCACTATGGGACAACATCACATGACCACTATGGGACAACATCACATGATCACTATGGGACAACATCACATGATCACTATGGGACAACATCACATGATCACTATGGGACAACATCACATGATCACTATGGGACAACATCACATGACCACTATGGGACAACATCACATGATCACTATGGGACAACATCACATGATCACTATGGGACAACATCACATGGTCACTATGGGACAACATCACATGATCACTATGGGACAACATCACATGACCACTATGGGACACCATCACATGATCACTATGGGACACCATCACATGATCACTATGGGACAACATCACATGATCACTATGGGACAACATCACATGATCACTATGGGACAACATCACATGATCACTATGGGACAACATCACATGACCACTATGGGACAACATCACATGATCACTATGGGACAACATCACATGATCACTATGGGACAACATCACATGACCACTATGGGACAACATCACATGATCACTATGGGACAACATCACATGACCACTATGGGACAACATCACATGATCAATATGGGACAACATCACATGATCACTATGGGACAACATCACATGATCACTATGGGACAACATCACATGACCACTATGGGACAACATCACATGATCACTATGGGACAACATCACATGATCACTATGGGACAACATCACATGACCACTATGGGACAACATCACATGATCAATATGGGACAACATCACATGATCACTATGGGACAACATCACATGATCACTATGGGACAACATCACATGACCACTATGGGACAACATCACATGATCACTATGGGACAACATCACATGATCACTATGGGACAACATCACATGATCACTATGGGACAACATCACATGACCACTATGGGACAACATCACATGACCACTATGGGACAACATCACATGACCACTATGGGACAACATCACATGATCACTATGGGACAACATCACATGACCACTATGGGACACCATCACATGATCACTATGGGACAACATCACATGATCACTATGGGACAACATCACATGATCACTATGGGACAACATCACATGACCACTATGGGACAACATCACATGACCACTATGGGACAACATCACATGATCACTATGGGACAACATCACATGACCACTATGGGACAACATCACATGATCACTATGGGACAACATCACATGACCACTATGGGACAACATCACATGAACACTATGGGACAACATCACATGATCACTATGGGACAACATCACATGATCAATATGGGACAACATCACATGATCACTATGGGACAACATCACATGACCACTATGGGACAACATCACATGATCACTATGGGACAACATCACATGATCACTATGGGACAACATCACATGGTCACTATGGGACAACATCACATGATCACTATGGGACAACATCACATGACCACTATGGGACACCATCACATGATCACTATGGGACACCATCACATGATCACTATGGGACAACATCACATGATCACTATGGGACAACATCACATGATCACTATGGGACAACATCACATGATCACTATGGGACAACATCACATGATCACTATGGGACAACATCACATGACCACTATGGGACAACATCACATGATCACTATGGGACAACATCACATGATCACTATGGGACAACATCACATGACCACTATGGGACAACATCACATGATCACTATGGGACAACATCACATGACCACTATGGGACAACATCACATGATCAATATGGGACAACATCACATGATCACTATGGGACAACATCACATGATCACTATGGGACAACATCACATGATCACTATGGGACAACATCACATGATCACTATGGGACAACATCACATGACCACTATGGGACAACATCACATGATCACTATGGGACAACATCACATGATCACTATGGGACAACATCACATGACCACTATGGGACAACATCACATGATCACTATGGGACAACATCACATGACCACTATGGGACAACATCACATGATCAATATGGGACAACATCACATGATCACTATGGGACAACATCACATGATCACTATGGGACAACATCACATGACCACTATGGGACAACATCACATGATCACTATGGGACAACATCACATGATCACTATGGGACAACATCACATGATCACTATGGGACAACATCACATGACCACTATGGGACAACATCACATGATCACTATGGGACAACATCACATGACCACTATGGGACAACATCACATGATCAATATGGGACAACATCACATGATCACTATGGGACAACATCACATGATCACTATGGGACAACATCACATGACCACTATGGGACAACATCACATGATCACTATGGGACAACATCACATGACCACTATGGGACAACATCACATGACCACTATGGGACAACATCACATGATCACTATGGGACAACATCACATGATCACTATGGGACAACATCACATGATCACTATGGGACAACATCACATGACCACTATGGGACAACATCACATGATCACTATGGGACAACATCACATGACCACTATGGGACAACATCACATGACCACTATGGGACAACATCACATGACCACTATGGGACAACATCACATGATCAATATGGGACGACATCACATGATCACTATGGGACAACATCACATGATCACTATGGGACGACATCACATGATCACTATGGGACAACATCACATGACCACTATGGGACAACATCACATGATCAATATGGGACAACATCACATGATCACTATGGGACAACATCACATGATCACTATGGGACAACATCACATGACCACTATGGGACAACATCACATGATCACTATGGGACAACATCACATGACCACTATGGGACAACATCACATGATCACTATGGGACAACATCACATGATCACTATGGGACAACATCACATGACCACTATGGGACAACATCACATGATCACTATGGGACAACATCACATGACCACTATGGGACAACATCACATGATCAATATGGGACAACATCACATGATCACTATGGGACAACATCACATGATCACTATGGGACAACATCACATGACCACTATGGGACAACATCACATGATCACTATGGGACAACATCACATGATCACTATGGGACAACATCACATGATCACTATGGGACAACATCACATGACCACTATGGGACAACATCACATGATCACTATGGGACAACATCACATGACCACTATGGGACAACATCACATGATCACTATGGGACAACATCACATGATCACTATGGGACAACATCACATGACCACTATGGGACAACATCACATGACCACTATGGGACAACATCACATGATCACTATGGGACAACATCACATGATCACGATGGGACAACATCACATGACCACTATGGGACAACATCACATGACCACTATGGGACAACATCACATGATCACTATGGGACAACATCACATGATCACTATGGGACAACCAACAAATGCCGTATATCGATCAAGAGATAATCCAACGAGACCAAACGTATTTCCTTTGAGTCAATATTTAATTTTATGTTTTCCATAAAGCATTTTTCATTCAATATCACTTAATTTGGATAAAAACGTGTGGATGAAACAGAGCTACTCTGGAGATAAAACTAGTGAGATGTCTCACTCTGGAGATAAAACTAGTGAGATGTCTCACTCTGGAGATAAAACTAGAGAGATGTCTCACTCTGGAGATAAAACTAGTGAGATGTCTCACTCTGGAGATAAAACTAGAGAGATGTCTCACTCTGGAGATAAAACTAGAGAGATGTCTCACTCTGGAGATAAAACTAGAGAGATGTCTCACTCTGGAGATAAAACTAGAGAGATGTCTCACTCTGGAGATAAAACTAGAGAGATGTCTCACTCTGGAGATGAAACTAGAGAGATGTCTCACTCTGGAGATGAAACTAGAGAGATGTCTCACTCTGAAGATAAAACTAGAGAGATGTCTCACTCTGGAGATAAAACTAGAGAGATGTCTCACTCTGGAGATGAAACTAGAGAGATGTCTCACTCTGGAGATAAAACTAGAGAGATGTCTCACTCTGGAGATAAAACTAGAGAGATGTCTCACTCTGGAGATAAAACTAGAGAGACGTCTCACTCTGGAGATAAAACTAGAAAGACGTCTCACTCTGGAGATAAAACTAGAGAGATGTCTCACTCTGGAGATGAAACTAGAGAGATGTCTCACTCTGGAGATAAAACTAGAGAGATGTCTCACTCTGGAGATAAAACTAGAGAGATGTCTCACTCTGGAGATAAAACTAGAGAGATGTCTCACTCTGGAGATAAAACTAGTGAGATGTCTCACTCTGGAGATAAAACTAGAGAGATGTCTCACTCTGGAGATGAAACTAGAGAGATGTCTCACTCTGGAGATAAAACTAGAGAGATGTCTCACTCTGGAGATAAAACTAGAGAGATGTCTCACTCTGGAGATGAAACTAGAGAGATGTCTCACTCTGGAGATAAAACTAGAGAGATGTCTCACTCTGGAGATAAAACTAGAGAGATGTCTCACTCTGGAGATGAAACTAGAGAGATGTCTCACTCTGGAGATGAAACTAGGGAGATGTCTCACTCTGGAGATAAAACTAGTGAGATGTCTCACTCTGGAGATAAAACTAGGGAGATGTCTCACTCTGGAGATAAAACTAGAGAGATGTCTCACTGTGGAGATAAAACTAGAGAGATGTCTCACTGTGGAGATAAAACTAGTGAGATGTCTCACTCTGGAGATAAAACTAGAGAGATGTCTCACTCTGGAGATAAAACTAGAGAGATGTCTCACTCTGGAGATAAAACTAGAGAGATGTCTCACTCTGGAGATAAAACTAGGGAGATGTCTCACTCTGGAGATAAAACTAGGGAGATGTCTCACTCTGGAGATAAAACTAGAGAGATGTCTCACTCTGGAGATAAAACTAGAGAGATGTCTCACTCTGGAGATAAAACTAGTGAGATGTCTCACTCTGGAGATAAAACTAGAGAGATGTCTCACTCTGGAGATAAAACTAGAGAGATGTCTCACTCTGGAGATAAAACTAGTGAGATGTCTCACTCTGGAGATAAAACTAGTGAGATGTCTCACTCTGGAGATAAAACTAGAGAGATGTCTCACTCTGGAGATACAACTAGAGAGATGTCTCACTTTGGAGATAAAACTAGAGAGATGTCTCACTCTGGAGATAAAAGAGAGACCTAAACACAGGGTGAAAACAGGATCTGCAGCAATGTGCAGAACAACAGAAATGTATTTGTGCAGATGAAGTTGCCCAGGAAGGGGCACCCTGAGGTTTATATACCCCCTCAGTGTTCTCAGTAGGAGAAGAATATTTGGGAAGAAGTTTGTCATTCCTGATCTGTAGCCCAGCCGATGGCTACGGGAGATTTAAAATGCTTTTTGATGGGGCTACAACACCAGATCCTATTGGTCCAGACCAGGTCCAGTATTAAACTGAGATCTACAGTTGAAGACTGGTTTAACTGGACAGCTTTCAGATGGAGAATATAAATATATGTGAAGAAGAAAGATGCTGAGAATAAACTCCAAAAACTTCTCTGGAGACATAAAAGTTAAAGCATGAATCAGTAATATTATAATATTATTAACAGCTGACCTCTTTCCAGCAGAGGGTTGATGTCCTTTAAAGTCAAGGAGGTGATCATTTGACCGGTCGCTCTTAAAGGACACACAGCTGGGTCCAGGTCCAGCAGAGTCTGGTCTCTGATGGGTCCTGTTACACAGAGAGTAAGACCAACAGGGAGGGAAATCCACTTTTTAATATTCAGACACAGAAACTGCTGCAGATACAAGCAGCAACTAAAACTAGACGAACACAAAGAAGTTCAATGAACTAGACAAAAAACTGGGTTCAGCAGCTCAAACACCAGAGAACATATAGGACTAGACCAGATCCAGGATTTATAATATATATTATTATTCAATGCGCCGATGTGCTGCTGTTGCAGCACATCGGCGCATTGACTCTTATTACCTCTACTTATTATTACTCCGCCGTTTTTCTGTCCCGCTACTAGTCCCGAAACGTCCGCAACATGCACACACACAATACATGGAAACGTGGGTAATGATCGGGAATGGGGGGCTATGACTTTTAAAAGAGATTTGCAGCGCGGTTTTCACGAAATCACCAAAAAATTGCGCAATAGATTCTTAAATAGATTTTAAAAAGTCTCTCTGAAGAGTTAAGACACATAACACTTATAACTTTTAGTTGTATTGTTATTAGGATGTGCACCAAGTTGTAGACACACTGATAAAGCTCTGCAGAATTTTCTAGTATCATCAACAGCTGACCTCTTTCCAGCAGAGGGTTGATCTCCTTTAAAGTCAAGGAGGTGATCATTTGACCGGTCGCTCTTAAAGGACACACAGCTGGGTCCAGGTCCAGCAGAGTCTGGTCTCTGATGGGTCCTGTTACACAGAGAGTAAGACCAACAGGGAGGGAAATCCACTTTTTAATATTCAGACACAGAAACTGCTGCAGATACAAGCAGCGACTAAAACTAGACGAACACAAAGAAGTTCAATGAACTAGACAAAAAACTGGTTTCACCGTCGTGTTGTCTTCTGGTTGACCTCAGGGGTCAAAACTGAAAATTAACACTTTTTTACCCTCATTTGATGTTTTTGCCACATATTCTGATGTTTTCATCAATTTTTCGACATTCCTGACGCTGTTTTCCACTGACACCAACTTATTGCCAAAAGTTTTACAATTATTTTTGGAATTCATGGTCAGTAAATCTCATTTATGGGAAATTATACCTAATTTTGAAATGACCAATTATTTTAATAATAATAATAATAATAACTTTGACTTATATAGCGCCTTTCACAAACCCAAGGACGCTTAACAAACGAGGGGGGGGGGGGTTAAAAGGTGAAGGTGTGAGGCCAGGAGAGATTAAATTCCATAAGCCTCAGTGAAGAGGTATGTTTTAAGCTGGGTTTTAAAGGTTATAATAGAGGAGGCAGAGCGAACAGCAACAGGAAGCTGGTTCCAGAGCGATGGTGCACTGACACAGAAAGCTCTGTCACCAAATGTCCGGAGCCTGGAATTAGGGACAGCAAGCAGGTCCTTGTCAGAGGACCGCACGGACCGTGACTGAGTGTATGGGTGGAGTAGATCTGTTAGGTACTGAGGTGCAAGTCCATGGAGAGATTTGTATGTTAGTAGGAGAATTTTATATTTGATCCGGGACTTAATTGGCAGCCAGTGGAGCTTCTTCAGGATGGGAGTGATGTGAAGTCCAAGTTTTTTGTGGGTGAGCATCCTAGCCGCAGAGTTCTGGACATACTGAAGTCTGTCAGTGGACCTGCTAGGCAGACCAAAAAGGATCCCGTTGCAGTAGCCAAGTCAGGGGGTGATGAAGGAGTGGATGAGGGTCTCCGCTACAGAATTGGAAAGCCACTGTCGGAGTCTGGAGATGTTCTTGAGATGGTAAAAGGCAGTTTTAGTAGTGTTTTTGATGTGCTGTTGGAAGGAAAGGGTGGAGTCCATGATGACGCCCAGGTTGCGTACTAATTTTTGACTAATATTAGAGAAAACCATTTCAATTCTTTCAAATGCTTTAAAATTGAATACCCAAAATTTAATGAAAATTGCGGTCAAGTAGACATTTTAACAATTAATTGGGTTAAAAAGCTCAAACACCAGAGAATATACAGGACCAAACCAGATCCAATATTTCATGTTATATTTATATATGATTATCATTATATTATATTTAATATTTATATCTAAAGTCAAGAGTTGAAGACTGGTTTTATTGGACATCTTTCACATGTGAGAATGTAAATATATGTGAAGAAGAAAGATCCTGAAAATAAACTCCAAATATTCTCATGAGACATAAAGGTTTAAGCAATATTAAATTATTATTATTTTTACCTCTTTCCAGCAGAGGGTTGCTCTCCTTTAAAGTTAATAATGAATTCGTATGACCGGTCACTCTTAAAGGACACACAGCTGGGTTCAGGTCCAGGATCAGGATCAGGAGACTCTGGTCTCTGCTGGGTCCTGATAGAAAAACACATTTATTCAATTCAGGTAAAGTCTCCCTGCATAAAATAGAAGATTAATATTAATATGTATGTAGGTCTAATTATTAACAATGAAATGCCAATAATGATTTACTTTGTGTCCAAAACTCAAGAAATATATCTTTGAAATATGAATTTAATAAACTTTAGTCTAAATAGAAAGATATTTTGAGAGAGACTGGACATTATTTTGTAAAACAAAAGTTTAATTTCAGTCCTCAGCTCCAAAAATTCCTTTCCACAAAAAGCACTTTATTTTGAAGGAGTATGCATGAGAGCAACATGACCCAAAACAACCCAGGACGTAGTCCCGTCCAACGAGACTGGATCCAGTCCGCTGGATGTAGTCCCGTCTAACGAGACTGGATCCAGTCCGCTGGATGTAGTCCCGTCTAACGAGACTGGATCCAGTCCGCTGGATGTAGTCCCGTCCAACGAGACTGGATCCAGTCCGCTGGATGTAGTCCCGTCCAACGAGACTGGATCCAGTCCGCTGGATGTAGTCCCGTCCAACGAGACTGGATCCAGTCCGCTGGATGTAGTCCCATCCAACGAGACTGGATCCAGTCCGCTGGATGTAGTCCCGTCCAACGAGACTGGATCCAGTCCGCTGGATGTAGTCCCGTCCAACGAGACTGGATCCAGTTCGCTGGATGTAGTCCCGTCTAACGAGACTGGATCCAGTTCGCTGGATGTTCACAACTCACCTCAGTCTTCTTCTTAACGTTTCTATTTCCCTTTCCATCGCAGTTCTCTCCTTCTGCCATTCAAGTCTCTCCATCAAGCCTCTCTCCTCCATTTCTATCCTCCTCTCCTTTACAGGTCTTTATTAAAGTAGCAGGGTCTCCATGGACACACAGCTGGGTCCAGGTTCAGGTCCTTAGAAAGAGAGGTCAATGTTAACTAGCATGTTAGTTAGCAGTAATTAGCCTGTGCCTATGTTAATGTTAACTAGCATGTTAGTTAGCAGTAATTAGCCTGTGCCTATGTTAATGTTAACTAGCATGTAAGTTAGCAGTAATTAGCCTGTGCCTATGTTAATGTTAACTAGCATGTTAGTTAGCAGTAATTAGCCTGTGTCTATGTTAATGTTAACTAGCATGTTAGTTAGCAGTAATTAGCCTGTGCCTATGTTAATGTTAACTAGCATGTTAGTTAGCAGTAATTAGCCTGTGCCTATGTTAATGTTAACTAGCATGTAAGTTAGCAGTAATTAGCCTGTGCCTATGTTAATGTTAACTAGCATGTTAGTTAGCAGTAATTAGCCTGTGCCTATGTTAATGTTAACTAGCATGTAAGTTAGCAGTAATTAGCCTGTGCCTATGTTAATGTTAACTAGCATGTTAGTTAGCAGTAATTAGCCTGTGCTCTGAAACTAAACCAACCACAGCTTGAGTTGATGAGTCAAACGTTCCAGCCAGACGATTATTATTATTATTATTGTTATTATTATTATTAATATTATTGTTAAATGACCTTCAGCTGGAGCTCCACACGGAGAGAAGAGCCTGCGTCACAGCCTCTGGAAAGTGAAAGTAAATTTGAACAAAGTAACAAGAGGACCCGCCCAGAGAGGCTCAGCATGACGTCATCTACTACACACAGGCTGACAGTTCACATGGAATACACATGGAATACATATGGAATACACATGGAATACACATGATATACACATGATATACACATGGAATACACATGGAATACACATGGAATAACACATGGAATACACATGATATACACATGGAATACACATGGAATACACATGGAATACACATGGAATAACACATGGAATACACATGGAATACACATGGAATAACACATGGAATACACATGGGATACACATGGGATACACATGGAATACACATGGGATACACATGGGATACACATGGAATAACACATGGAATAACACATGGAATACACATGGGATACACATGGGATACACATGGAATACACATGGGATACACATGGAATACACATGGGATACACATGGAATACACATGGAATACACATGGGATACACATGGAATACACATGGGATACACATGGAATACACATGGGATACACATGGAATACACATGGAATAACACATGGAATAACACATGGAATACACATGGGATACACATGGGATACACATGGAATAACACATGGAATAACACATGGAATACACATGGGATACACATGGGATACACATGGGATACACATGGGATACACATGGGATACACATGGAATACACATGGGATACACATGGGATACACATGGGATACACATGGAATACACATGGGATACACATGGAATACACATGGAATACACATGGGATACACATGGGATACACATGGGATACACATGGAATACACATGGGATACACATGGAATACACATGGAATACACATGGGATACACATGGGATACACATGGAATAACACATGGGATACACATGGGATACACATGGGATACACATGGAATAACACATGGGATACACATGGATTACACATGGGATACACATGGGATACACATGGAATAACACATGGGATACACATGGGATACACATGGAATACACATGGAATAACACATGGGATACACATGGGATACACATGGGATACACATGGAATACACATGGGATACACATGGGATACACATGGGATACACATGGAATACACATGGGATACACATGGAATACACATGGAATACACATGGGATACACATGGGATACACATGGGATACACATGGAATACACATGGAATACACATGGGATACACATGGGATACACATGGAATACACATGGAATAACACATGGGATACACATGGGATACACATGGGATACACATGGAATAACACATGGGATACACATGGATTACACATGGGATACACATGGGATAACACATGGAATACACATGGGATACACATGGGATACACATGGAATACACATGGGATACACATGGGATACACATGGGATACACATGGAATACACATGGGATACACATGGAATACACATGGAATACACATGGAATACACATGGGATACACATGGGATACACATGGGATACACATGGAATACACATGGAATACACATGGGATACACATGGGATACACATGGAATACACATGGAATAACACATGGGATACACATGGGATACACATGGGATACACATGGGATACACATGGAATAACACATGGGATACACATGGATTACACATGGGATACACATGGGATACACATGGAATAACACATGGGATACACATGGGATACACATGGGATACACATGGAATACACATGGGATACACATGGAATACACATGGAATACACATGGGATACACATGGAATACACATGGGATACACATGGAATACACATGGAATACACATGGGATACACATGGAATACACATGGGATACACATGGGATACACATGGAATAACACATGGAATACACATGGGATACACATGGGATACATATGGGATACACATGGGATACACATGGGATACACATGGAATACACATGGAATACACATGGGATACACATGGGATACACATGGGATACACATGGAATACACATGGAATAACACATGGGATACACATGGGATACACATGGGATACACATGGAATAACACATGGGATACACATGGATTACACATGGGATACACATGGGATACACATGGAATAACACATGGGATACACATGGGATACACATGGAATACACATGGAATAACACATGGAATAACACATGGGATACACATGGAATACACATGGGATACACATGGAATACACATGGAATACACATGGGATACACATGGGATACACATGGGATACACATGGAATACACATGGAATACACATGGAATACACATGGGATACACATGGGATACACATGGGATACACATGGGATACACATGGAATACACATGGGATACACATGGAATACACATGGGATACACATGGGATACACATGGAATACACATGGAATACACATGGGATACACATGGGATAACACATGGAATAACACATGGAATAACACATGGAATACACATGGAATACACATGGAATAACACATGGAATAACACATGGGATACACATGGAATAACACATGGAATACACATGGAATACACATGGGATAACACATGGAATACACATGGAATACACATGGAATAACACATGGAATACACATGGAATACACATGGGATACATATGATATACACATGGGATACACATGGAATACACATGGAATACACATGGAATACACATGGAATAACACATGGAATACACATGGAATACACATGGGATAACACATGGAATACACATGGAATAACACATGGAATAACACATGGAATACACATGGAATACACATGGAATACACATGGGATACACATGGGATACACATGGGATAACACATGGGATACACATGGGATTACACATGGGATACACATGGGATAACACATGGGATACACATGGAATACACATGGAATACATATGATATACACATGGAATACACATGTAACATAGTTGAAAGAGTGTTGATAACACAACACATACACAAAAATACACACATCCACATACACTCACATATACACACAAACAGATATATCACTTACATACACACACATACATCACATACCTAAGAATAAAAATAGAAATATTAAAAATTAAAAATTACTATATCATGTCTACCCTGTACGGCGTCCTTGAGTGCCGAAAAAGGCGTCTTTAAATAAAATGTATTTTTATTATTATTATTATTATTAGTAGTAGTAGTAGTAGTAGTAGTAGTAGTATTAAAGTGTTTCTTGATTAAGTATTACTCTTATTACTACTATTCTAAATACATTAAATATCAGTTAGAAGTGGGCTGAGAGTGTCAGATAACAACCTAGCAATGAAACTACTAAATGATTACATCAAATAATATTATTATTAAATAATAAAGCTGACGACATGTTTTAATGTGTGTATGTGTCTGGTGCTCTGCTTGTAGTTCCTGCTGACGTCACCAGAGGGCGCCATGACGTCACCACCAGCTCAGAGAGCCTCAGCCTGAGACTCTCTGTATTAATCCTTCAGGAAATAGACATGTCCCGCAGCCGGTTACAGCAACAACAGCACAGTACAGAGAGGAAAAAGACAGTATGAAGATAATAATACTAATAATAATATCAATAATAATAATAATAGTAATAATAATAATAGTAACAATAAAACCCCTCACCCGACTACTTTATGAATGAGTGAACATGAACACGTAATGTGTGAATAATGTGAGCAAAGGCTATTTTTTATTTAAATTTTCAACAGGTGAACAAATCAGAGAGAAAACATCGAGACGCTTTTACAATAGAAATATCAAAATATCAGTGAGAAAAGCAAAAAAAAGGGGTTAAAAAGTCAAAATTAAAATTAAAATTATCAGGTAGTATTAGATTACTCTGGCTCATCAGGTAGTAATAGATTACTCTGGCTCATCAGGTAGTAATAGATTACTCTGGTACATCAGGTAGTAATAGATTACTCTGGTACATCAGATAGTAATAGATTACTCTGGTCCATCAGGTGAGCGGAGGCACAGTATAAATGACCTTGACAAGGTGAGTAGGGTTGCCATCATCATCACATCTGACCACTATTCTCCCGTAATTTTCCTGGCCAGTATAACTACAGTTAGGCCAGGTGTGTCTACCACGGGTTAGGGTGCAGTCGATAACGTAGAAACAGTCTGTAGTGGTTCTGTCGTCAGTCTGACAGGCGGCTCTCACGTCCTCCAGACTCCCCTTGATGAAGGTATTGAAGCGCTTACAGTTTCTGCCCTCTCTGATTCTTCTGTCTCTTATCACCTGAGTACACTGGTCTTCATCCATCCCAGGGTTGATGTGCTTTACAGCAAACGTGATAGCAGCCTCTGCAGGTTCTGGTCCCAGGAACATCAGAGCGGCAGAGATCAGCAGAACACCGGCGGAGATAGAGCTCTTCATATTGATCTGGAGAACGAGGGGGGGGGGGGTATTAAAAACAAACAAAAGAACAACAGTGTTGGAAAGAAAACATCTTCAGAAAAAACGTTGAAAGTCACCAAATAATAAAAGTTGTTAAAATAATAAAAGTTGTTAAATATAAAAGTTGTTAAATATAAAAGTTGTTAAATATAAAAGTTATAAAATAATAAAAGTTGTTAAAATAATTAAAGTTGTTAAAATAATAAAAGTTGATAAAATAATAAAAGTTGTTAAAATAATAAAAGTTGATAAAATAATAAAAGTTGTTGAAATATAAAAGTTGATAAAATAATAAAAGTTATAAAATAATAAAAAGTTGATAAAATAATAAAAGTTGTTAAAATAATAAAAGTTGATAAAATAATAAAAGTTGTTAAAATAATAA